>JARGCV010000107.1:5000-455000 GCA_034064705.1 Bothrops alternatus
AACCCTAACCCTAACCCTAACCCTAACCCTAACCCTAACCCTAACCCTAACCCTAACCCTAACCCTAACCCTAACCCTAACCCTAACCCTAACCCTAACCCTAACCCTAACCCTAACCCTAACCCTAACCCTAACCCTAACCCTAACCCTAACCCTAACCCTAACCCTAACCCTAACCCTAACCCTAACCCTAACCCTAACCCTAACCCTAACCCTAACCCTAACCCTAACCCTAACCCTAACCCTAACCCTAACCCTAACCCTAACCCTAACCCTAACCCTAACCCTAACCCTAACCCTAACCCTAACCCTAACCCTAACCCTAACCCTAACCCTAACCCTAACCCTAACCCTAACCCTAACCCTAACCCTAACCCTAACCCTAACCCTAACCCTAACCCTAACCCTAACCCTAACCCTAACCCTAACCCTAACCCTAACCCTAACCCTAACCCTAACCCTAACCCTAACCCTAACCCTAACCCTAACCCTAACCCTAACCCTAACCCTAACCCTAACCCTAACCCTAACCCTAACCCTAACCCTAACCCTAACCCTAACCCTAACCCTAACCCTAACCCTAACCCTAACCCTAACCCTAACCCTAACCCTAACCCTAACCCTAACCCTAACCCTAACCCTAACCCTAACCCTAACCCTAACCCTAACCCTAACCCTAACCCTAACCCTAACCCTAACCCTAACCCTAACCCTAACCCTAACCCTAACCCTAACCCTAACCCTAACCCTAACCCTAACCCTAACCCTAACCCTAACCCTAACCCTAACCCTAACCCTAACCCTAACCCTAACCCTAACCCTAACCCTAACCCTAACCCTAACCCTAACCCTAACCCTAACCCTAACCTAACCCTAACCCTAACCCTAACCCTAACCCTAACCCTAACCCTAACCCTAACCCTAACCCTAACCCTAACCCTAACCCTAACCCTAACCCTAACCCTAACCCTAACCCTAACCCTAACCCTAACCCTAACCCTAACCCTAACCCTAACCCTAACCCTAACCCTAACCCTAACCCTAACCCTAACCCTAACCCTAACCCTAACCCTAACCCTAACCCTAACCCTAACCCTAACCCTAACCCTAACCCTAACCCTAACCCTAACCCTAACCCTAACCCTAACCCTAACCCTAACCCTAACCCTAACCCTAACCCTAACCCTAACCCTAACCCTAACCCTAACCCTAACCCTAACCCTAACCCTAACCCTAACCCTAACCCTAACCCTAACCCTAACCCTAACCCTAACCCTAACCCTAACCCTAACCCTAACCCTAACCCTAACCCTAACCCTAACCCTAACCCTAACCCTAACCCTAACCCTAACCCTAACCCTAACCCTAACCCTAACCCTAACCCTAACCCTAACCCTAACCCTAACCCTAACCCTAACCCTAACCCTAACCCTAACCCTAACCCTAACCCTAACCCTAACCCTAACCCTAACCCTAACCCTAACCCTAACCCTAACCCTAACCCTAACCCTAACCCTAACCCTAACCCTAACCCTAACCCTAACCCTAACCCTAACCCTAACCCTAACCCTAACCCTAACCCTAACCCTAACCCTAACCCTAACCCTAACCCTAACCCTAACCCTAACCCTAACCCTAACCCTAACCCTAACCCTAACCCTAACCCTAACCCTAACCCTAACCCTAACCCTAACCCTAACCCTAACCCTAACCCTAACCCTAACCCTAACCCTAACCCTAACCCTAACCCTAACCCTAACCCTAACCCTAACCCTAACCCTAACCCTAACCCTAACCCTAACCCTAACCCTAACCCTAACCCTAACCCTAACCCTAACCCTAACCCTAACCCTAACCCTAACCCTAACCCTAACCCTAACCCTAACCCTAACCCTAACCCTAACCCTAACCCTAACCCTAACCCTAACCCTAACCCTAACCCTAACCCTAACCCTAACCCTAACCCTAACCCTAACCCTAACCCTAACCCTAACCCTAACCCTAACCCTAACCCTAACCCTAACCCTAACCCTAACCCTAACCCTAACCCTAACCCTAACCCTAACCCTAACCCTAACCCTAACCCTAACCCTAACCCTAACCCTAACCCTAACCCTAACCCTAACCCTAACCCTAACCCTAACCCTAACCCTAACCCTAACCCTAACCCTAACCCTAACCCTAACCCTAACCCTAACCCTAACCCTAACCCTAACCCTAACCCTAACCCTAACCCTAACCCTAACCCTAACCCTAACCCTAACCCTAACCCTAACCCTAACCCTAACCCTAACCCTAACCCTAACCCTAACCCTAACCCTAACCCTAACCCTAACCCTAACCCTAACCCTAACCCTAACCCTAACCCTAACCCTAACCCTAACCCTAACCCTAACCCTAACCCTAACCCTAACCCTAACCCTAACCCTAACCCTAACCCTAACCCTAACCCTAACCCTAACCCTAACCCTAACCCTAACCCTAACCCTAACCCTAACCCTAACCCTAACCCTAACCCTAACCCTAACCCTAACCCTAACCCTAACCCTAACCCTAACCCTAACCCTAACCCTAACCCTAACCCTAACCCTAACCCTAACCCTAACCCTAACCCTAACCCTAACCCTAACCCTAACCCTAACCCTAACCCTAACCCTAACCCTAACCCTAACCCTAACCCTAACCCTAACCCTAACCCTAACCCTAACCCTAACCCTAACCCTAACCCTAACCCTAACCCTAACCCTAACCCTAACCCTAACCCTAACCCTAACCCTAACCCTAACCCTAACCCTAACCCTAACCCTAACCCTAACCCTAACCCTAACCCTAACCCTAACCCTAACCCTAACCCTAACCCTAACCCTAACCCTAACCCTAACCCTAACCCTAACCCTAACCCTAACCCTAACCCTAACCCTAACCCTAACCCTAACCCTAACCCTAACCCTAACCCTAACCCTAACCCTAACCCTAACCCTAACCCTAACCCTAACCCTAACCCTAACCCTAACCCTAACCCTAACCCTAACCCTAACCCTAACCCTAACCCTAACCCTAACCCTAACCCTAACCCTAACCCTAACCCTAACCCTAACCCTAACCCTAACCCTAACCCTAACCCTAACCCTAACCCTAACCCTAACCCTAACCCTAACCCTAACCCTAACCCTAACCCTAACCCTAACCCTAACCCTAACCCTAACCCTAACCCTAACCCTAACCCTAACCCTAACCCTAACCCTAACCCTAACCCTAACCCTAACCCTAACCCTAACCCTAACCCTAACCCTAACCCTAACCCTAACCCTAACCCTAACCCTAACCCTAACCCTAACCCTAACCCTAACCCTAACCCTAACCCTAACCCTAACCCTAACCCTAACCCTAACCCTAACCCTAACCCTAACCCTAACCCTAACCCTAACCCTAACCCTAACCCTAACCCTAACCCTAACCCTAACCCTAACCCTAACCCTAACCCTAACCCTAACCCTAACCCTAACCCTAACCCTAACCCTAACCCTAACCCTAACCCTAACCCTAACCCTAACCCTAACCCTAACCCTAACCCTAACCCTAACCCTAACCCTAACCCTAACCCTAACCCTAACCCTAACCCTAACCCTAACCCTAACCCTAACCCTAACCCTAACCCTAACCCTAACCCTAACCCTAACCCTAACCCTAACCCTAACCCTAACCCTAACCCTAACCCTAACCCTAACCCTAACCCTAACCCTAACCCTAACCCTAACCCTAACCCTAACCCTAACCCTAACCCTAACCCTAACCCTAACCCTAACCCTAACCCTAACCCTAACCCTAACCCTAACCCTAACCCTAACCCTAACCCTAACCCTAACCCTAACCCTAACCCTAACCCTAACCCTAACCCTAACCCTAACCCTAACCCTAACCCTAACCCTAACCCTAACCCTAACCCTAACCCTAACCCTAACCCTAACCCTAACCCTAACCCTAACCCTAACCCTAACCCTAACCCTAACCCTAACCCTAACCCTAACCCTAACCCTAACCCTAACCCTAACCCTAACCCTAACCCTAACCCTAACCCTAACCCTAACCCTAACCCTAACCCTAACCCTAACCCTAACCCTAACCCTAACCCTAACCCTAACCCTAACCCTAACCCTAACCCTAACCCTAACCCTAACCCTAACCCTAACCCTAACCCTAACCCTAACCCTAACCCTAACCCTAACCCTAACCCTAACCCTAACCCTAACCCTAACCCTAACCCTAACCCTAACCCTAACCCTAACCCTAACCCTAACCCTAACCCTAACCCTAACCCTAACCCTAACCCTAACCCTAACCCTAACCCTAACCCTAACCCTAACCCTAACCCTAACCCTAACCCTAACCCTAACCCTAACCCTAACCCTAACCCTAACCCTAACCCTAACCCTAACCCTAACCCTAACCCTAACCCTAACCCTAACCCTAACCCTAACCCTAACCCTAACCCTAACCCTAACCCTAACCCTAACCCTAACCCTAACCCTAACCCTAACCCTAACCCTAACCCTAACCCTAACCCTAACCCTAACCCTAACCCTAACCCTAACCCTAACCCTAACCCTAACCCTAACCCTAACCCTAACCCTAACCCTAACCCTAACCCTAACCCTAACCCTAACCCTAACCCTAACCCTAACCCTAACCCTAACCCTAACCCTAACCCTAACCCTAACCCTAACCCTAACCCTAACCCTAACCCTAACCCTAACCCTAACCCTAACCCTAACCCTAACCCTAACCCTAACCCTAACCCTAACCCTAACCCTAACCCTAACCCTAACCCTAACCCTAACCCTAACCCTAACCCTAACCCTAACCCTAACCCTAACCCTAACCCTAACCCTAACCCTAACCCTAACCCTAACCCTAACCCTAACCCTAACCCTAACCCTAACCCTAACCCTAACCCTAACCCTAACCCTAACCCTAACCCTAACCCTAACCCTAACCCTAACCCTAACCCTAACCCTAACCCTAACCCTAACCCTAACCCTAACCCTAACCCTAACCCTAACCCTAACCCTAACCCTAACCCTAACCCTAACCCTAACCCTAACCCTAACCCTAACCCTAACCCTAACCCTAACCCTAACCCTAACCCTAACCCTAACCCTAACCCTAACCCTAACCCTAACCCTAACCCTAACCCTAACCCTAACCCTAACCCTAACCCTAACCCTAACCCTAACCCTAACCCTAACCCTAACCCTAACCCTAACCCTAACCCTAACCCTAACCCTAACCCTAACCCTAACCCTAACCCTAACCCTAACCCTAACCCTAACCCTAACCCTAACCCTAACCCTAACCCTAACCCTAACCCTAACCCTAACCCTAACCCTAACCCTAACCCTAACCCTAACCCTAACCCTAACCCTAACCCTAACCCTAACCCTAACCCTAACCCTAACCCTAACCCTAACCCTAACCCTAACCCTAACCCTAACCCTAACCCTAACCCTAACCCTAACCCTAACCCTAACCCTAACCCTAACCCTAACCCTAACCCTAACCCTAACCCTAACCCTAACCCTAACCCTAACCCTAACCCTAACCCTAACCCTAACCCTAACCCTAACCCTAACCCTAACCCTAACCCTAACCCTAACCCTAACCCTAACCCTAACCCTAACCCTAACCCTAACCCTAACCCTAACCCTAACCCTAACCCTAACCCTAACCCTAACCCTAACCCTAACCCTAACCCTAACCCTAACCCTAACCCTAACCCTAACCCTAACCCTAACCCTAACCCTAACCCTAACCCTAACCCTAACCCTAACCCTAACCCTAACCCTAACCCTAACCCTAACCCTAACCCTAACCCTAACCCTAACCCTAACCCTAACCCTAACCCTAACCCTAACCCTAACCCTAACCCTAACCCTAACCCTAACCCTAACCCTAACCCTAACCCTAACCCTAACCCTAACCCTAACCCTAACCCTAACCCTAACCCTAACCCTAACCCTAACCCGAACCCGAACCCTAACCCTAACCCTAACCCTAACCCTAAACCCTAACCCTAACCCTAACCCTAAACCCTAACCCTAACCCTAACCCGAACCCTAACCCTAACCCTAACCCTAACCCTAACCCTAACCCTAACCCGAACCCTAACCCGAACCCGAACCCGAACCCGAACCCGAACCCTAACCCTAACAGTCCAGTTGTTTAATATATGCAAATCCCTATAATCCCAAATTAAAGGAGACAGCATGCCTGCAGGTTTCCTTAGGGTGAAGCGAACCCAGATAGAAGGCTGCTTTCCCTTTTTATTGCATGTTACAGTGGGCGGTTACATAAGGGATCACATGGTTACAAACAGCCAATGACAATGTTATACCGGTAGCTGTGGCCAATAGCAAGGTTACACTGGCAAAGTTACACCTTTGGCCAATGGCAAAGCTTATACCTGTAGCCGGTAGATTCTCCCTCCACCTGTTGGCTCCTCCCTCATTTCCTGTTATTCCAAAATTTCATAGCCTTTTGTTCCAGGCCGCATGGTCAAGCCTCATGGTCTTTTGTGTTCCTTTGTCTTCTTTGTTCCAAGCAACATGGCAGTCTTTGTCCCAGGCTTCATGGAATTTTCCTCCTATCGGATTTTTCCCATGTATTTTACCAGGAAGCATAGATAGCGCAGGCTAGAAAGGTCAGTGCCCTCCTAACCATACCCAAGCACTCCGAGTTTGTTGGCAATGTTCATTTTTGTCTATTAGTTCATGGTGACCTAACCCTAACCCTAAGTGGAATTTTCCTCCTATGGGATTTTCCCATGTATTTTACCAGGAAGCATAGATAGCGCAGGCTAGAAAGGTCAGTGCCCTCCTAATCATACACAACCACTCAGAGTTCTTTGGCGAAGTTTATTTTGCTCTATGAGTTCATGGTCACCTAACCCTAACCCTAAATGGAATTTTCCTCCTATCGGATTTTTCCCATGTATTTTACCCGGAAACATAGATAGCGCAGGCTAGAAAGGTCAGTGCCCTCCTAACCATATGCAACACTCCGAATTCGTTGTTGATGTTCATTTTCCTCTACGAGTTCATGGTCACCTAAACGTAACCCTTAATGGAATTTTCCTCCTATGGGATTTTTCCCATGTATTTTACCCGGAAGCATAGATAGCGCAGGCTAGAAAGGTCAGTGCCCTCCTAGCCATACCCAAGCACTCCGAGTTTGTTGGCGATGTTCATTTTTGTCTACCAGTTCATGGTGACCTAAACGTAACCCTTAATGGAATTTTCCTCCTATGGGATTTTTCCCATGTATTTTACCCGGAAGCATAGATAGCGCAGGCTAGAAAGGTCAGTGCCCTCCTAGGCATACCCAAGCACTCCGAGTTTGTTGGCGATGTTCATTTTTGTCTACGAGTTCATGGTGACCTAAACGTAACCCTTAATGGAATTTTCCTCCTATGGGATTTTTCCCATGTATTTTACCCGGAAGCATAGATAGCGCAGGCTAGAAAGGTCAGTGCCCTCCTAGGCATACCCAAGCACTCCGAGTTTGTTGGCGATGTTCATTTTTGTCTACGAGTTCATGGTGACCTAAACGTAACCCTTAATGGAATTTTCCTCCTATCGGATTTTTCCCATGTATTTTACCCGGAAGCATAGATAGCGCAGACTAGAAAGGTCAGTGCCCTCCTAGCCCTACCCAAGCACTCCGAGTTTGTTGGCGATGTTCATTTTTGTCTACGAGTTCATGGTGACCTAAACGTAACCCTTAATGGAATTTTCCTCCTATGGGATTTTTCCCATGTATTTTACCCGGAAGCATAGCTAGGGCAGGCAAGAAATGTTAAGTTCCCTCCTAACCATACGCAACCACTCAGAGTTCTTTGGCGAAGTTTATTTTGCTCTACGAGTCATCATATTTATCTTCCTGAATTAAGATCTCCAGCTCTCCTTTTTTATTTCCCATGCTTCGTGCATTGGTGTAGAAGCATTTTAGTTTGTGACTGGTACCTATTGCAGACTTGCCTCCTCCACTTTTCTTACAATCTTTTTGCATTTGTTCTTTTGTTCTATTTCTGAGAGGAAGAATATCACCTGGTTTGATTGGCTGAGTATTTTTGTTTAACTTTTTACTTCCCTTCCCCTTTTGTTTTAGTTTAAAGCTCTGCTGATAAGTGTAGCAAGGCACTGGCCAAATACATTCTTTCCTTTCTTTGTAAGGTGCAACCCATCCCTTGCAAGGAGCCCGTCATATAGGTAGTTTTCTCCATGGTTCAAAAATCCAAATCTTTGCTGCTTGCACCACTGACGTAGCCAGTTGTTCACCTCAAAAATCCTGTGCCATCTTCTTTCTCCATGACCATCCACTGGAAGGATAGACGAAAAAACTACTTGTGCTCCGAGTTCCTTCACTTTCCATCCAAGGTCTTCAAAGTCATGGCAGATGGCTTCGAAGTTGTTTCTTATAGTGTCATTTGTGCCTACATGTATTAGTAGGAATGGGTTGTAGTCTGTGGGCCTGAAGAGCTTCGTTATGGTATCATTCACATCTTTGATTCGTGCCCCTGGGAGACAGCACACCTCTGGTGAGTTTCTTTCGGGTACGCAGAGAACTGTATCTGTTCCTCTCAACAGGAAATCTCCCACAACCATCACTCTCCTGTTCTTCTTTTCAGTACCATTTCGTTCAAGAGGTTTCTGGGGGCATAGTGGAGCATTCTTTGTGGATTGTGTAGTCAATTCTTGATCTGAGCATTGTTCCAAATACTGTTCCATCTCTATGTTCTCACGTTCCAACTCTTGTAACGTAACTTCTGTGCCACTGAGTTCTTCTTCCATTTCAGAAACGTCTTTTGAAATTTGCTGTGCAAAGAAATACATAAAAATGAACAGAAACCTTTAATCTGATTTATCTTCCCACCTGTGCACAGTACATCATACCCTAGGGGTTCAGGTGGGCTTGTTGCTCGCGTACCTGCCTACCATCTGCGTGTGAACAGCCCTGCCTGCGCTACTCGAGGAGGTCGCTGGGCTGGCGGTTGAGTTCCCCAGGCTTGTTGTCTTGGGGGACTTAAATCTTCCGTCGCTCGGCGAATCCTTTGGGTTGGCACAGGAGTTCATGGCCACCATGGCAACCATGAACCTGAGAATGCAATATTGCAGGCTAATTCTGCTGACTACCAATTGTCAGCAGTTCAGCAGTTTGAGTCTCACCAGCTCAAGGTTGACTCAGCCTTCCGTCCTTCCGAGGTCGGTAAAATGAGGATCCAGACTGTTGGGGGGGGCAATATGCTGACTCTGCAAATTGCTTAGAGAGGGCTGTAAAGCACTTTGAAGCAGTACATAAGTCTAAGTGCTATTGCTAATGCTACCTGAAGGATGTCCAAACTTGACATAAAGCATTCAGCTCCCCAAGGATGCCTTAATTATAATTAAGATTTAAGGAAAATTACAACATGATGTTTAGGTTGAAAGCTTGACCTACGCATCTGGCATCAATGGTTTTACAGAATAAGAATATATCAGTGAAATTCCATTCAGGTGAAAGCATCCCATACCTTTGCAGCATTTTCAGATAAGCTCTCTTGGAATTGGCTTTGAGTTTCTTCTCTAATGTGCTGAAGGTCATCTCTCTCTTTTTGAAGCAAGTTTTTCTCTTTCAATAGCTGTTGGACATATTTTTCCTGCTCTCTCAGTTCATCTGTCAGTTGTTTCTTTTCCTCAGTGAGGCTGCTTACCTCTTCATTTGATTTTATGATCTAAGAAATTAAATGTAACACTATTATTAAATCACTCTTCCCCACCTAATGCCTTTGAGAGATAATAGCAGTTTTGAACCCCCGTATTTCAGGATCAAAATATGGAAAACTAAATGAAACTCTGTGTAGCATCAAGCTTTCTTTAAAGAACAGAATATATTGGCCAAATGTGATTGGACACATAAGGAATTTGTCTCTGGTGCACAGGCTCTCAGTGTACATAAAAACAACAAAGCAATATAATCCTAAAATACCAATAGGAGAAGGTAGTAAGAAAGATGAGAAGGATAATAGCAATGCAGCCTTATTAGATGAGTAAATATTCTTAGTCATAAGACAGTTCTGTGAGGATTAGATGTTCAGCAGAGAGGGGAAAAATTGTCTCTATGTCTAGTTGTTTTGGCATGCGATGCCCTATAGAGGGGAGGAATGGAAACAGTTTATGACCTGTATAGTATAGTGTTCAAGTCCTCAATGGAAAGCAATGCAATACTAAGGAAATTAAATTTTGCTTCTTTCCCTGAACATTTGAATTCCTTAGAGCACTCTTTTTAAATATTTTAAATTATTCTAGAAAAGGCTAATTTCCAAACTTTCCAGTTCAGTAACTATTGAAAATACTGATGTACAAACATAATTCCATTCATTGGAAAGCATCCCATACCTTTGCAGTATTTTCAGATTTCTCTTTCAATAGCTGTTGGACGTATTTTTTCTGCTCTCTCAGTTCATCTGTCAGTTGTTTCTTTTCCTCAGTGAGGCTGCTTACCTCTTCATTTGATTTTATGATCTAAGAAATTAAATGTAACACTATTATTAAATCACTCTTCCTCACCTAATGCCTTTGAGAGATAATAGCAGTTTTGAACCCCCGTATTTCAGGATCAAAATATGGAAAACTAAATGAAACTCTGTGTAGCATCAAGCTTTCTTTAAAGAACAGAATATATTGGCCAAATGTGATTGGACACATAAGGAATTTGTCTCTGGTGCACAGGCTCTCAGTGTACATAAAAACAACAAAGCAATATAATCCTAAGATACCAATAGGAGAAGGTAGTAAGAAAGATGAGAAGGATAATAGTAATGCAGCCTTATTAGATGAGTAAATATTCTTAGTCATAAGACAGTTCTGTGAGGATTAGATGTTCAGCAGAGAGGGGGAAAATTGTCTCTATGTCTAGTTGTTTTGGCATGCGATGCCCTATAGAGGGGAGGAATGGAAACAGTTTATGACCTGTATAGTATAGTGTTCAAGTCCTCAATGGAAAGCAATGCAATACTAAGGAAATTAAATTTTGCTTCTTTCCCTGAACATTTGAATTCCTTAGAGCACTCTTTTTAAATATTTTAAATTATTCTAGAAAAGGCTAATTTCCAAACTTTCCAGTTCAGTAACTATTGAAAATACTGATGTACAAACATAATTCCATTCATTGGAAAGCATCCCATACCTTTGCAGTATTTTCAGATTTCTCTTTCAATAGCTGTTGGACGTATTTTTTCTGCTCTCTCAGTTCATCTGTCAGTTGTTTCTTTTCCTTAGTAAGGCTGCTTACTTTTCCATTTGATTTTATGATCTAAGAAATTAAATGTAACACTATTATTAAATCACTCTTCCTCACCTAATGCCTTTGAGAGATAATAGCAGTTTTTTTTGTAAAAAAAATTCTTTTATTGAAACAATCAACATCAAACATAAGATCGTATTAGAAAGCAATCATCTTATATAACCTGCAATACAACACTAAGGATTAGTCTTTGTGAACGTCTGGTTTAGTAAACATTCCTCTTATATATGTTCTAACTACTGTTTCTAGTCTATCACATATTGTTCATTCGTGCTTCAGAAGTAAATTCGTCTCAGTAGTAGTGCAATCTTTTATGATCCCTAGCAAAAGATCCTGAGGTAGAAATTCAATAGCCTGAGGTAGAAATTCAGTACGCTTTTCCAATATTAAAGCAATCAACATTAAACATAGGATCATATTAAGAAGCTGTCCTCATAAAACCTGAAAATACAGCATGAGATATTAGTCTTTGTAAACGTCTGGTTTGGTAAATATTCTTCGCTCCTCACGTCAAACCTCGACTATACACCTGATACATTTTATTTGATTGGTGTTTCTCTTATATATGGTCTATCTACTGTATCTAGTCTATCACATATTGTTCATTCGCGCTTCAGAATTAACTTCGTCTCAGTAATAATGCAATCTTTTATAGTCCCTAACAAAAGATCCTGAGGTAGAAATTCAATAACCTGAGGTAGAAATTCAATCCGCTTTTTCAATATTAAAGCAAACAACATTAAGCATAAGATCATATTAAGAAGCATTCATCATAGAACATAAAATACAACATTAGGTATTAGTCTTCGTAAACGTTTGATTTGGTAAACATTCTTCACTCCTCACGTCGAGCCTCAACTAAACGCCAGATACATTTTGTTTGATTGGTGTTTCTCTTGTATATAGTCTATCCACTGTTTCCAGTCTGTCAAATATTGTTCATTTGAGCGATCTTTCAAGTATGCCGATATTTTCGCCATTTCCGCCAAATTTATTACTTTCAAAGTCCATTCTTCCATAGGCGGTATTTCTGGATTCTTCCAGTATTGTCCCACCAACAATCTGGCTGCTGTGGTCAAGTTCAGAAATAAGTTCGTCTCTGAGGTAGTGCAATCCTTTATGATCCCTAACAAAAAAACCTGAGGTAGAAATTCAATACGCTTTTTGAAAATGGTTTGGAGTGTCCACCATATCTTCCTCCAGAAGGCTTTGATTTTTCTGCATGTCCACCATACATGAAAGTAGGTAGCCTCCCCATCACCACACCTCCAGCATTTGGGCTGGGAGTCTGGATAGATGTATGATAGTTTTTTCGGGTCTAGGTGCCACCTATAGAACATCTTGTAGAAGTTTTCCCTTAAGTGTTGCGCTTTCGTAAATTCTACATTTCTCACCCAGATTTTCTCCCACGTGTCCATGGTGATAGAATGCCCAAAGTCTTGTTCCCACTTTACCATACAGCTCTTGACTAGCACGGTTTCAGAGTCCATTTCTATCAGAACACCGTACACTCGTTTGATGTGCATGATCCCCTGCTCTCTAATCTGTTTAATTAAATTCTCGTCAGTCTGGGATAAACCCTTCTTCTTGTCTTTATGCCACCTTGATTGCAGTTGTAGATATGATAGCCAGGTACCTCCTATTCCTTCATCTGCTAGCGTTGTTTGGGGCTTCAAGGAGAACCCATTTTCTTCTTCCAGTACAAGTTTACTGTAGGGCACCACTTCCTGCCCTTGGGATATGTTTACATCCCCTATTGCGTGTCCGGGGATAGTCCAGATGGGGATCTTATCGTGTAGAAGGTATTTATATTTCTTCCAGACCCATAACAACGGGATTCGTAGTGGGTTCTCCTTGAAGTTCTTGTCTGCCTTTTTGTCATACACCAAGTATGCGTGCCAGTCGAATAGTAGACCATGCCCTTCAACATTCAATATTCTATCATTCGTCATATTAATCCAGTCACTCAACGTCACCAATGTCGCTGCGTAGTAGTATAGCTTTAGATTAAGCATTTTTAGTCCCCCTCTCTTCCTCGTGTCCTGGATGATTTTTAGTTTTACCCTCGGTCTCTTGCCATCCCAAATAAATCTGTTGATGCCTTTCTGCCAGTTGTCCAAGTCCACATCCTTTTGGAGTATGGGTAGCATTTGAAAGAGAAATAGAAATCTTGGCAAGACGTTCATCTTTACTGCTGCTATCCTGCCCAGCAGGGACAGTCGTAGTGTTTTCCACCTTTCCAGATCTGCTTGTATCTTGTTCCACAGCACCTCGTAATTATTCTTGTATAGTTTCGCGTTCATTGATTCTATCTCCACTCCTAAGTATTTAACTTTCTTGACGATTTCACAACCCGTTATTCTTTCCAAGTCCTGTTTTGCTTTGTTGTCTAGATTTTTAACTAGCATCTTCGTTTTTGATATATTCACTTTGAAGCCTGACACCCTACTATAGTCTTCCATTATCTCCATCAATCTCCTTGCTGACTGTACTGGTTGCGACACTGTCACCAGCAAGTCGTCTGCAAAGGCACATAGTCTGTAATCTTGTTGTCTAATCTGTATGCCCTTTATGTCCTCTGCCGCTCTTATCTTGTTCAGTAGAATCTCCAGCGTTAGGACAAATAGCAGGGGGGACAGCGGGCATCCCTGTGTCGTGCCTCTTTCTATGTTGAATGAGTCTGTTAAGTCTCCATTAACAATGATCTGGCCTGTTTGTTTCTGGTAAATTGCCGTTATGGAGTTGAGAAACTGTGCTCCCATTTTCATCTTCCGGACCAAGTCCGTCAGAAACGGCCAATTCATTCTGTCGAAGGCTTTTTCTGCATCCACAAACATAAGAGTGGCGGGTACCTGGTTGTGCCTTTCCAAGTACTCTATTATGTTCAACAGCTGTCTCACGTTGGTTTTCATCTGGCACCCTTGTATAAATCCCCTTTGGTCCGGGTGTATTGTTTTTTGTAGTACAGTCATTAATCTATTGGCCAAAATTTTTGCGAAGATTTTGTAGTCTCTGTTTAGTAGTGAGATGGGTCTGTAGTTTGCAGGTTGTGCGTTATCTTTCCCCTCCTTGGGGATTAACGAGATGTAGGCTGTTTTCCAGGACGGTGGGACTTGGCCTCCTTCCTGTATATTGATAAATAGCTTTCTGAGGGGTTCTAACATCTCCTCCTGGAGATGCTTGTAGTAGGTCGCTGTTATCCCATCCGTCCCGGGCGATTTTCCTTTTTTCAGTTGTTTGATCACTGAGTGTATTTCCTCCTTTGTGATTAAGGCATTCAGGGCATCTCTTTGTGCATCGGTGATTGCCTGTATCTTTTGTTTTGTAGAAACTCATCTATCTCTTTGTCTTGTGTCTTCTCCTCGGCATATAGTTTCGAGTAGAACTCTGTGAAGGCTTTCTTGATGGTTTCTTGTCTGAATTCTTCCTTGCCTTTGTATTCTATCTTTTCAATTATGCGGGATTTCTGTTTCTTTCTTATGATGTAGGCTAGCCATCGGCCCGGTTTGTTGGCCTTGCAGAATGTCTTATGTTTTGCATATTGTATATTCCTTGCAACTTGGTCTGCCATCAACATGTCAAATTGCTTTCTTAGAATCTTGATTCCTTCTTTGGCGACTTTGTCCTCTGGTCTTTTTATTAATAGCCGCTCCTTCTTACTTATCTTGTCTTCTAACTCTTTTCTTTTTTGTTCTTGTTTGCGACGGTGCCTGTTATTCATGTCCATAAGAATCCTGTGCATATACGCCTTGCTGGCGTCCCAAATCATTTCTACAGATGTTTCGTTGTTCATATTTATGTTGAAGAATTCCTTCATAGCATTTTTGCATTCAGCCACCTTTTCTTCATGTCGAAACAGGTTTTCATTAATTCTCCAGGATCTCCTCTGTTTCAAGCCCTGTCTTAATTCCATCTTCACGGGGTTGTGATCTGTTAGTACTTTGGGTAGGATTTTCACCGCGTTTAGACAAACTAGCAAGTCGCTGGATGTTAATATGAAGTCAATTCTGGAGAATGATTGATGTCTGTTGGAGAAAAAAGTGAATTCTTGTTCTTTGCCGTGCTTTATCCTCCATACGTCTGTCAGTTCGAGGTCCTCCGTCATGTCAAAGAAGGATTTAGGCAACTTGGAGTGCTTTTGCGGGTTAGGTGCAGTCCTTTTTTTGTCCAGGGCAGTCTCTATGACCCCGTTCCAGTCACCCAGTATAATGCAAGATCTGTAGTTGAGTTGTGTTAACTTCTTGTGTAGCCTTTTGTAGAATTTGCCTTGTTGCTGATTTGGTGCATATATGCCCATCACCAGAATCTTCTTGTCATCTTGTGTTATTTCGATTGCCAGGTATCTGCCTTGGGGGGTCTGACTCTATTAGCTTAGCGATTACATGTTTCTTTACAGCCACAAAGTGCGCGCCTAGTTTGTAGTTGATTAGATATTTCTGGTCTGCCGCTCTGATGTGTGTTTCTTGTAGGCAGATTATATCGCTTTTCCCTTGGTTCAGGTAGTGGAATATTTTTCTCCTTTTCTGGGGGGAGTTTAATCCGTTAACATTCCAAGTCAAATATTTAGTTGTCATCATCGGTTTCAGGATACTCTTGCAAGACCGCTTCCGTTCTTTCTCCCGCTTTCTTCTTTGGTCTCGTTCCCATGATATCCGGATTGGTGCTCATATTAAGTTGTGGGGTGTTGTCTTGCTGGTCTGTGCGTTTGGTCGTTGATCTTAGTAGCCTGCCCTCCGCAGACTGCCCTGTTTCCTTGTTTTTGTTGCCCTCTGTTCTCTGTGCCGTCGTATCTCGAGGTGGTCCATTCCTTTCTTCTGCTACTGCGCCGGTCTGTGCTTCTGAATGGTTTGCTCGTTGATTTCGGTCCCTTCCGCGTTCCAGTGGTCCTTCTGCGTCTTCCCTCGTAGTGGGTTGAGGACCGTCTAGCTTCAGTTCCTTTTCAAGGAAGTCTTTGGCTTTCTGGACCGAGTTCAAGTAGTATCTTTTATTTCTATAGAGAAGTGACATCCCTGTTGGGGTTTCCAAACGATATTGCAGAGCGCGTGGTCTCAGTTCGTTGACCAGGAATTTGTAGTCCTTTCTGTCTCTCAGCATCGCCGGGGGGATCTCTTTCAGTACCTTCACCTCCTGCTCCTCTATGTAAAATCTCTTATTGTAGGAAGTGACGGAGACGGACACATAAGGAATTTGTCTCTGGTGCACAGGCTCTCAGTGTACATAAAAACAACAAAGCAATATAATCCTAAGATACCAATAGGAGAAGGTAGTAAGAAAGATGAGAAGGATAATAGTAATGCAGCCTTATTAGATGAGTAAATATTCTTAGTCATAAGACAGTTCTGTGAGGATTAGATGTTCAGCAGAGAGGGGAAAAATTGTCTCTATGTCTAGTTGTTTTGGCATGCGATGCCCTATAGAGGGGAGGAATGGAAACAGTTTATGACCTGTATAGTATAGTGTTCAAGTCCTCAATGGAAAGCAATGCAATACTAAGGAAATTAAATTTTGCTTCTTTCCCTGAACATTTGAATTCCTTAGAGCACTCTTTTTAAATATTTTAAATTATTCTAGAAAAGGCTAATTTCCAAACTTTCCAGTTCAGTAACTATTGAAAATACTGATGTACAAACATAATTCCATTCATTGGAAAGCATCCCATACCTTTGCAGTATTTTCAGATTTCTTTTTCAATAGCTGTTGGACATATTTTTTCTGCTCTCTCAGTTCATCTGTCAGTTGTTTCTTTTCCTCAGTGAGGCTGCTTACCTCTTCATTCAATTTTGTTATCTAAGAAATTAAATGTAACACTATTATTAAATCACTCTTCCCCACCTAATGCCTTTGAGAGATAATAGCAGTTTTGAACCCCCGTATTTCAGGATCAAAATATGGAAAACTAAATGAAACTCTGTGTAGCATCAAGCTTTCTTTAAAGAACAGAATATATTGGCCAAATGTGATTGGACACATAAGGAATTTGTCTCTGGTGCACAGGCTCTCAGTGTACATAAAAACAACAAAGCAATATAATCCTAAGATACCAATAGGAGAAGGTAGTAAGAAAGATGAGAAGGATAATTCATAACAATTCCTCAAAGAAGGAAGAATGGGAAACATCTAAAGAGACCATGGTGGATAAACCTAGAACTAAAAAACTTGCTAAAAAGGAAAAAAGAAATGTTTAAGAATTGGAAGGAGGGATACATATCTAAGGAAGATTACAATGCAATCTGTACAAACTGCAGGGCAAGAATCAGAAAAGCTAAGGTTAATAATGAATTGAGGCTTGCAAGAGAGACTAAAAACAATAAAAAAAAGGGTTTTGGGGATATGTCAAAAGCAAAAGAAAATTTAAAGAGGCTATAGGAAGTCTAGAGAACGAGAAAGGGGAAGTGGTCAAAAGTGATCTTGAGAAGGCGGAAATTCTAAACTCCTATTTTGTATCTGTTTTCTCTAAGAAAGATAATGTAATTGCATCTGACCTTCACTGTGCTAGTGAAGAACTAAGAGAATTAAGGCAGACAATCGACACAGAGAAAGTAAGGGAACACTTAGCTAACTTAAATGAGTTTAAGTCTCCAGGTCCAGATGGATTACATCCTCGGGTACTGAAGGAATTAGCAGAAGTAATAGCTGAACCACTTGCTGTAATCTTTGAAAAGTCATGGAGAACAGGAGAAGTCCCAGATGATTGGAGAAGGGCAAACGTTGTCCCTATCTTCAAAAAAGGGAAGAAGGCAGACCCAGGGAACTACAGGCCCGTTAGCCTGACTTCAATACCAGGAAAGATTCTTGAACAAATCATTAAGCAACATATATGTCAGCATTTGGATGGGAATTCAATAATTAACAGCAGTCAACATGGGTTCGTAACAAACAAGTCGTGTCAAACTAATCTAATTTCATTCTATGACAAAATCACAGAATGGGTTGATCAGGGAAGTACAGTAGACATAGTATTTCTGGATTTCAGCAAAGCTTTCGATAAAGTATCTCACACCATCCTCATTGAAAAAATGATCAAATATGGGATTGACAGGGTGACTGTTAGGTGGGTTCATAACTGGCTTAGTAACCGTACTCAAAGAGTGGCTATAAATGGCTGCACATCCAACTGGAAGAAAGTCTCAAGCGGAGTGCCACAAGGCTCTGTTCTGGGCCCAGTTATGTTTAATATTTTTATAAATGATTTGGATAAGGGAATTGAGGGGAAACTGATCAAATTTGCAGATGACACAAAGCTAGGAGGCATTGCAAACACCAGAGCAGAGAGAGAAAGGATTCAAAAAGATTTAGAGAAACTCGAACAATGGGCTGCAACTAATAAAATGGTATTTAACAAGGAAAAATGCAAGGTACTACATCTGGGTAAGAAAAATGAAAAAAGCGCATATAGTATGGGAGGAATCCAGCTGAGCAGCAGTACATGTGAAAAGGACCTCGGTGTCCTAGTGGATCATCGAATGAACATGAGGCAACAGTGTGAAGCAGCTGCAAAAAAGGCAAACACAATCCTGGGGTGTATCAAGAGAAGCATAGAGTCCAGATCACGTGAAGTTATTATTCCCCTCTACTCTACCTTGGTCCGACCTCACCTGGAGTACTGTGTCCAGTTCTGGTCACCCCAGTTCAAGGAAGACACTGACAAACTGGAGCAGGTTCAAAGGAGAGCTACAAGATGGTGAACGGTCTACAAACCATGTCCTATGAGGAACGGTTAAAGGAATTAGGAATGTTTAGTCTACAGAAAAGAAGACTGAGAGGAGACATGATAGCTGTCTACAAATACCTGAAGGGCTGTCACAGTGCAGAGGGATCAGCCCTGTTCTCACTTGCCCAAGGAAGGACTAGAAACAGTGGGATGAAACTGCAGGGGAAAAGATTCAGATTAGATGTTAGAAAAAAATTTCTAACAGTAAGGGTGATCGACCAGTGGAACAGGTTGCCACAGGAGGTGGTGAGCTCCCCTTCGATGGAGGTCTTCAAGCAGAGACTGGATGGCCATCTGTCTGGGATGGTTTAGGGAATCCTGCCTCGAGCAGGGGGTTGGACTCGATGACCCGGGAGGTCCCCTCCAACTCTACGATTCTATGACAATAGTAATGCAGCCTTATTAGATGAGTAAATATTCTTAGTCATAAGACAGTTCTGTGAGGATTAGATGTTCAGCAGAGAGGGGAAAAATTGTCTCTATGTCTAGTTGTTTTGGCATGCGATGCCCTATAGAGGGGAGGAATGGAAACAGTTTATGACCTGTATAGTATAGTGTTCAAGTCCTCAATGGAAAGCAATGCAATACTAAGGAAATTAAATTTTGCTTCTTTCCCTGAACATTTGAATTCCTTAGAGCACTCTTTTTAAATATTTTAAATTATTCTAGAAAAGGCTAATTTCCAAACTTTCCAGTTCAGTAACTATTGAAAATACTGATGTACAAACATAATTGCATTCATTGGAAAGCATCCCATACCTTTGCAGTATTTTCAGATTTCTCTTTCAATAGCTGTTGGACATATTTTTCCTGCTCTCTCAGTTCATCTGTCAGTTGTTTCTTTTCCTCAGTGAGGATGCTTACCTCTTCATTTGATTTTATGATCTAAGAAATTAAATGTAACACTATTATTAAATCACTCTTCCCCACCTAATGCCTTTGAGAGAAAATAGCAGTTTTGAACCCCCGTATTTCAGGATCAAAATATGGAAAACTAAATGAAACTCTGTGTAGCATCAAGCTTTCTTTAAAGAACAGAATATATTGGCCAAATGTGATTGGACACATAAGGAATTTGTCTGTGGTGCACAGGCTCTCAGTGTACATAAAAACAACAAAGCAATATAATCCTAAGATACCAATAGGAGAAGGTAGTAAGAAAGATGAGAAGGATAATAGTAATGCAGCCTTATTAGATGAGTAAATATTCTTAGTCATAAGACAGTTCTGTGAGGATTAGATGTTCAGCAGAGAGGGGAAAAATTGTCTCTATGTCTAGTTGTTTTGGCATGCGATGCCCTATAGAGGGGAGGAATGGAAACAGTTTATGACCTGTATAGTATAGTGTTCAAGTCCTCAATGGAAAGCAATGCAATACTAAGGAAATTAAATTTTGCTTCTTTCCCTGAACATTTGAATTCCTTAGAGCACTCTTTTTAAATATTTTAAATTATTCTAGAAAAGGCTAATTTCCAAACTTTCCAGTTCAGTAACTATTGAAAATACTGATGTACAAACATAATTGCATTCATTGGAAAGCATCCCATACCTTTGCAGTATTTTCAGATTTCTCTTTCAATAGCTGTTGGACATATTTTTCCTGCTCTCTCAGTTCATCTGTCAGTTGTTTCTTTTCCTCAGTGAGGATGCTTACCTCTTCATTTGATTTTATGATCTAAGAAATTAAATGTAACACTATTATTAAATCACTCTTCCCCACCTAATGCCTTTGAGAGATAATAGCAGTTTTGAACCCCCGTATTTCAGGATCAAAATATGGAAAACGCACAGTTAAGGAAAACTAAATGAAACTCTGTGTAGCATTAAGCTTTATTTAAAGAACAGAATATATTGGCCAAATGTGATTGGACACATAAGGAATTTGTCTCTGGTGCACAGGCTCTCAGTGTACATAAAAACAACAAAGTAATATAATCCTAAGATACCAATAGGAGAACGTAGTAAGAAAGATGAGAAGGATAATTCATAACAATTCCTCAAAAAGGAAGAATGGGAAACATCTAAAGAGACCAGGGTGGATAAACCTAGAACTAAAAAACTTGCTAAAAAGGAAAAAAGAAATGTTTAAGAATTGGAAGGAGGGATACATATCTAAGGAAGATTACAATGCCATCTGTACAAACTGCAGGGCAAGAATCAGAAAAGCTAAGGTTAATAATGAATTGAGGCTTGCAAGAGAGACTAAAAACAATAAAAAAAGGGTTTTGGGGATATGTCAAAAGCAAAAGAAAATTTAAAGAGGCTATAGGAAGTCTAGAGAACGAGAAAGGGGAAGTGGTCAAAAGTGATCTTGAGAAGGCGGAGATTCTAAACTCCTATTTTGTATCTGTTTTCTCTAAGAAAGATAATGTAATTGCATCTGACCTTCACTGTGCTAGTGAAGAACTAAGAGAATTAAGGCAGACAATCGACACAGAGAAAGTAAGGGAACACTTAGCTAACTTAAATGAGTTTAAGTCTCCAGGTCCAGATGGATTACATCCTCGGGTACTGAAGGAATTAGCAGAAGTAATAGCTGAACCACTTGCTGTAATCTTTGAAAAGTCATGGAGAACAGGAGAAGTCCCAGATGATTGGAGAAGGGCAAACGTTGTCCCTATCTTCAAAAAAGGGAAGAAGGCAGACCCAGGGAACTACAGGCCTGTTAGCCTGACTTCAATACCAGGAAAGATTCTTGAACAAATCATTAAGCAACATATATGTCAGCATTTGGATGGGAATTCAATAATTAACAGCAGTCAACATGGGTTCGTAACAAACAAGTCGTGTCAAACTAATCTAATTTCATTCTATGACAAAATCACAGAATGGGTTGATCAGGGAAGTACAGTAGACATAGTATTTCTGGATTTCAGCAAAGCTTTCGATAAAGTATCTCACACCATCCTCATTGAAAAAATGATCAAATATGGGATTGACAGGGTGACTGTTAGGTGGGTTCATAACTGGCTTAGTAACCGTACTCAAAGAGTGGCTATAAATGGCTGCACATCCAACTGGAAGAAAGTCTCAAGCGGAGTGCCACAAGGCTCTGTTCTGGGCCCAGTTATGTTTAATATTTTTATAAATGATTTGGATAAGGGAATTGAGGGGAAACTGATCAAATTTGCAGATGACACAAAGCTAGGAGGCATTGCAAGCACCAGAGCAGAGAGAGAAAGGATTCAAAAAGATTTAGAGAAACTCGAACAATGGGCTGCAACTAATAAAATGGTATTTAACAAGGAAAAATGCAAGGTACTACATCTGGGTAAGAAAAATGAAAAAAGCGCATATAGTATGGGAGGAATCCAGCTGAGCAGCAGTACATGTGAAAAGGACCTCGGTGTCCTAGTGGATCATCGAATGAACATGAGGCAACAGTGTGAAGCAGCTGCAAAAAAGGCAAACACAATCCTGGGGTGTATCAAGAGAAGCATAGAGTCCAGATCACGTGAAGTTATTATTCCCCTCTACTCTACCTTGGTCCGACCTCACCTGGAGTACTGTGTCCAGTTCTGGTCACCCCAGTTCAAGGAAGACACTGACAAACTGGAGCAGGTTCAAAGGAGAGCTACCAAGATGGTGAACGGTCTACAAACCATGTCCTATGAGGAACGGTTAAAGGAATTAGGAATGTTTAGTCTACAGAAAAGAAGACTGAGAGGAGACATGATAGCTGTCTACAAATACCTGAAGGGCTGTCACAGTGCAGAGGGATCAGCCCTGTTCTCACTTGCCCAAGGAAGGACTAGAAACAGTGGGATGAAACTGCAGGGGAAAAGATTCAGATTAGATGTTAGAAAAAAATTTCTAACAGTGAGGGTGATCGACCAGTGGAACAGGTTGCCACAGGAGGTGGTGAGCTCCCCTTCGATGGAGGTCTTCAAGCAGAGACTGGACGGCCATCTGTCTGGGATGGTTTAGGGAATCCTGCCTCGAGCAGGGGGTTGGACTCGATGACCCGGGAGGTCCCCTCCAACTCTACGATTCTATGATTCTATGACAATAGTAATGCAGCCTTATTAGATGAGTAAATATTCTTAGTCATAAGACAGTTCTGTGAGGATTAGATGTTCAGCAGAGAGGGGAAAAATTGTCTCTATGTCTAGTTGTTTTGGCATGCGATGCCCTATAGAGGGGAGGAATGGAAACAGTTTATGACCTGTATAGTATAGTGTTCAAGTCCTCAATGGAAAGCAATGCAATACTAAGGAAATTAAATTTTGCTTCTTTCCCTGAACATTTGAATTCCTTAGAGCACTCTTTTTAAATATTTTAAATTATTCTAGAAAAGGCTAATTTCCAAACTTTCCAGTTCAGTAACTATTGAAAATACTGATGTACAAACATAATTCCATTCATTGGAAAGCATCCCATACCTTTGCAGTATTTTCAGATTTCTCTTTCAATAGCTGTTGGACATATTTTTCCTGCTCTCTCAGTTCATCTGTCAGTTGTTTCTTTTCCTCAGTGAGGATGCTTACCTCTTCATTTGATTTTATGATCTAAGAAATTAAATGTAACACTATTATTAAATCACTCTTCCCCACCTAATGCCTTTGAGAGATAATAGCAGTTTTGAACCCCCGTATTTCAGGATCAAAATATGGAAAACGCACAGTTAAGGAAAACTAAATGAAACTCTGTGTAGCATTAAGCTTTATTTAAAGAACAGAATATATTGGCCAAATGTGATTGGACACATAAGGAATTTGTCTCTGGTGCACAGGCTCTCAGTGTACATAAAAACAACAAAGTAATATAATCCTAAGATACCAATAGGAGAAGGTAGTAAGAAAGATGAGAAGGATAATAGTAATGCAGCCTTATTAGATGAGTAAATATTCTTAGTCATAAGACAGTTCTGAGAGGATTAGATGTTCAGCAGAGAGGGGAAAAATTGTCTCTATGTCTAGTTGTTTTGGCATGCGATGCCCTATAGAGGGGAGGAATGGAAACAGTTTATGACCTGTATCGTATAGTGTTCAAGTCCTCAATGGAAAGCAATGCAATACTAAGGAAATTAAATTTTGCTTCTTTCCCTGAACATTTGAATTCCTTAGAGCACTCTTTTTAAATATTTTAAATTATTCTAGAAAAGGCTAATTTCCAAACTTTCCAGTTCAGTAACTATTGAAAATACTGATGTACAAACATAATTCCATTCATTGGAAAGCATCCCATACCTTTGCAGTATTTTCAGATTTCTCTTTCAATAGCTGTTGGACGTATTTTTTCTGCTCTCTCAGTTCATCTGTCAGTTGTTTCTTTTCCTTAGTAAGGCTGCTTACTTTTCCATTTGATTTTATGATCTAAGAAATTAAATGTAACACTATTATTAAATCACTCTTCCTCACCTAATGCCTTTGAGAGATAATAGCAGTTTTTTTTGTAAAAAAAATTCTTTTATTGAAACAATCAACATCAAACATAAGATCGTATTAGAAAGCAATCATCTTATATAACCTGCAATACAACACTAAGGATTAGTCTTTGTGAACGTCTGGTTTAGTAAACATTCCTCTTATATATGTTCTAACTACTGTTTCTAGTCTATCACATATTGTTCATTCGTGCTTCAGAAGTAAATTCGTCTCAGTAGTAGTGCAATCTTTTATGATCCCTAGCAAAAGATCCTGAGGTAGAAATTCAATAGCCTGAGGTAGAAATTCAGTACGCTTTTCCAATATTAAAGCAATCAACATTAAACATAGGATCATATTAAGAAGCTGTCCTCATAAAACCTGAAAATACAGCATGAGATATTAGTCTTTGTAAACGTCTGGTTTGGTAAATATTCTTCGCTCCTCACGTCAAACCTCGACTATACACCTGATACATTTTATTTGATTGGTGTTTCTCTTATATATGGTCTATCTACTGTATCTAGTCTATCACATATTGTTCATTCGCGCTTCAGAATTAACTTCGTCTCAGTAATAGTGCAATCTTTTATAGTCCCTAACAAAAGATCCTGAGGTAGAAATTCAATAACCTGAGGTAGAAATTCAATCCGCTTTTTCAATATTAAAGCAAACAACATTAAGCATAAGATCATATTAAGAAGCATTCATCATAGAACATAAAATACAACATTAGGTATTAGTCTTCGTAAACGTTTGATTTGGTAAACATTCTTCACTCCTCACGTCGAGCCTCAACTAAACGCCAGATACATTTTGTTTGATTGGTGTTTCTCTTGTATATAGTCTATCCACTGTTTCCAGTCTGTCAAATATTGTTCATTTGAGCGATCTTTCAAGTATGCCGATATTTTCGCCATTTCCGCCAAATTTATTACTTTCAAAGTCCATTCTTCCATAGGCGGTATTTCTGGATTCTTCCAGTATTGTCCCACCAACAATCTGGCTGCTGTGGTCAAGTTCAGAAATAAGTTCGTCTCTGAGGTAGTGCAATCCTTTATGATCCCTAACAAAAAAACCTGAGGTAGAAATTCAATACGCTTTTTGAAAATGGTTTGGAGTGTCCACCATATCTTCCTCCAGAAGGCTTTGATTTTTCTGCATGTCCACCATACATGAAAGTAGGTAGCCTCCCCATCACCACACCTCCAGCATTTGGGCTGGGAGTCTGGATAGATGTATGATAGTTTTTTCGGGTCTAGGTGCCACCTATAGAACATCTTGTAGAAGTTTTCCCTTAAGTGTTGCGCTTTCGTAAATTCTACATTTCTCACCCAGATTTTCTCCCACGTGTCCATGGTGATAGAATGCCCAAAGTCTTGTTCCCACTTTACCATACAGCTCTTGACTAGCACGGTTTCAGAGTCCATTTCTATCAGAACACCGTACACTCGTTTGATGTGCATGATCCCCTGCTCTCTAATCTGTTTAATTAAATTCTCGTCAGTCTGGGATAAACCCTTCTTCTTGTCTCTATGCCACCTTGATTGCAGTTGTAGATATGATAGCCAGGTACCTCCTATTCCTTCATCTGCTAGCGTTGTTTGGGGCTTCAAGGAGAACCCATTTTCTTCTTCCAGTACAAGTTTACTGTAGGGCACCACTTCCTGCCCTTGGGATATGTTTACATCCCCTATTGCGTGTCCGGGGATAGTCCAGATGGGGATCTTATCGTGTAGAAGGTATTTATATTTCTTCCAGACCCATAACAACGGGATTCGTAGTGGGTTCTCCTTGAAGTTCTTGTCTGCCTTTTTGTCATACACCAAGTATGCGTGCCAGTCGAATAGTAGACCATGCCCTTCAACATTCAATATTCTATCATTCGTCATATTAATCCAGTCACTCAACGTCACCAATGTCGCTGCGTAGTAGTATAGCCTTAGATTAGGCATTTTTAGTCCCCCTCTCTTCCTCGTGTCCTGGATGATTTTTAGTTTTACCCTCGGTCTCTTGCCATCCCAAATAAATCTGTTGATGCCTTTCTGCCAGTTGTCCAAGTCCACATCCTTTTGGAGTATGGGTAGCATTTGAAAGAGAAATAGAAATCTTGGCAAGACGTTCATCTTTACTGCTGCTATCCTGCCCAGCAGGGACAGTCGTAGTGTTTTCCACCTTTCCAGATCTGCTTGTATCTTGTTCCACAGCACCTCGTAATTATTCTTGTATAGTTTCGCGTTCGTTGATTCTATCTCCACTCCTAAGTATTTAACTTTCTTGACGATTTCACAACCCGTTATTCTTTCCAAGTCCTGTTTTGCTTTGTTGTCTAGATTTTTAACTAGCATCTTCGTTTTTGATATATTCACTTTGAAGCCTGACACCCTACTATAGTCTTCCATTATCTCCATCAATCTCCTTGCTGACTGTACTGGTTGCGACACTGTCACCAGCAAGTCGTCTGCAAAGGCACATAGTCTGTAATCTTGTTGTCTAATCTGTATGCCCTTTATGTCCTCTGCCGCTCTTATCTTGTTCAGTAGAATCTCCAGCGTTAGGACAAATAGCAGGGGGGACAGCGGGCATCCCTGTGTCGTGCCTCTTTCTATGTTGAATGAGTCTGTTAAGTCTCCATTAACAATGATCTGGCCTGTTTGTTTCTGGTAAATTGCCGTTATGGAGTTGAGAAACTGTGCTCCCATTTTCATCTTCCGGACCAAGTCCGTCAGAAACGGCCAATTCATTCTGTCGAAGGCTTTTTCTGCATCCACAAACATAAGAGTGGCGGGTACCTGGTTGTGCCTTTCCAAGTACTCTATTATGTTCAACAGCTGTCTCACGTTGGTTTTCATCTGGCACCCTTGTATAAATCCCCTTTGGTCCGGGTGTATTGTTTTTTGTAGTACAGTCATTAATCTATTGGCCAAAATTTTTGCGAAGATTTTGTAGTCTCTGTTTAGTAGTGAGATGGGTCTGTAGTTTGCAGGTTGTGCGTTATCTTTCCCCTCCTTGGGGATTAACGAGATGTAGGCTGTTTTCCAGGACGGTGGGACTTGGCCTCCTTCCTGTATATTGATAAATAGCTTTCTGAGGGGTTCTAACATCTCCTCCTGGAGATGCTTGTAGTAGGTCGCTGTTATCCCATCCGTCCCGGGCGATTTTCCTTTTTTCAGT
Source organism: Bothrops alternatus (assembly GCA_034064705.1). Lineage (NCBI taxonomy): Eukaryota > Metazoa > Chordata > Lepidosauria > Squamata > Viperidae > Bothrops > Bothrops alternatus. The sequence continues at coordinate 32,589 of JARGCV010000107.1, forward strand.
TGTTTGATCACTGAGTGTATTTCCTCCTTTGTGATTAAGGCATTCAGGGCATCTCTTTGTGCATCGGTGATTGCCTGTATCTTTTGTTTTGTAGAAACTCATCTATCTCTTTGTCTTGTGTCTTCTCCTCGGCATATAGTTTCGAGTAGAACTCTGTGAAGGCTTTCTTGATGGTTTCTTGTCTGAATTCTTCCTTGCCTTTGTATTCTATCTTTTCAATTATGCGGGATTTCTGTTTCTTTCTTATGATGTAGGCTAGCCATCGGCCCGGTTTGTTGGCCTTGCAGAATGTCTTATGTTTTGCATATTGTATATTCCTTGCAACTTGGTCTGCCATCAACATGTCAAATTGCTTTCTTAGAATCTTGATTCCTTCTTTGGCGACTTTGTCCTCTGGTCTTTTTATTAATAGCCACTCCTTCTTACTTATCTTGTCTTCTAACTCTTTTCTTTTTTGTTCTTGTTTGCGACGGTGCCTGTTATTCATGTCCATAAGAATCCTGTGCATATACGCCTTGCTGGCGTCCCAAATCATTTCTACAGATGTTTCGTTGTTCATATTTATGTTGAAGAATTCCTTCATAGCATTTTTGCATTCAGCCACCTTTTCTTCATGTCGAAACAGGTTTTCATTAATTCTCCAGGATCTCCTCTGTTTCAAGCCCTGTCTTAATTCCATCTTCACGGGGTTGTGATCTGTTAGTACTTTGGGTAGGATTTTCACCGCGTTTAGACAAACTAGCAAGTCGCTGGATGTTAATATGAAGTCAATTCTGGAGAATGATTGATGTCTGTTGGAGAAAAAAGTGAATTCTTGTTCTTTGCCGTGCTTTATCCTCCATACGTCTGTCAGTTCGAGGTCCTCCGTCATGTCAAAGAAGGATTTAGGCAACTTGGAGTGCTTTTGCGGGTTAGGTGCAGTCCTTTTTTTGTCCAGGGCAGTCTCTATGACCCCGTTCCAGTCACCCAGTATAATGCAAGATCTGTAGTTGAGTTGTGTTAACTTCTTGTGTAGCCTTTTGTAGAATTTGCCTTGTTGCTGATTTGGTGCATATATGCCCATCACCAGAATCTTCTTGTCATCTTGTGTTATTTCGATTGCCAGGTATCTGCCTTGGGGGGTCTGACTCTATTAGCTTAGCGATTACATGTTTCTTTACAGCCACAAAGTGCGCGCCTAGTTTGTAGTTGATTAGATATTTCTGGTCTGCCGCTCTGATGTGTTTCTTGTAGGCAGATTATATCGCTTTTCCCTTGGTTCAGGTAGTGGAATATTTTTCTCCTTTTCTGGGGGGAGTTTAATCCGTTAACATTCCAAGTCAAATATTTAGTTGTCATCATCGGTTTCAGGATACTCTTGCAAGACCGCTTCCGTTCTTTCTCCCGCTTTCTTCTTTGGTCTCGTTCCCATGATATCCGGATTGGTGCTCATATTAAGTTGTGGGGTGTTGTCTTGCTGGTCTGTGCGTTTGGTCGTTGATCTTAGTAGCCTGCCCTCCGCAGACTGCCCTGTTTCCTTGTTTTTGTTGCCCTCTGTTCTCTGTGCCGTCGTATCTCGAGGTGGTCCATTCCTTTCTTCTGCTACTGCGCCGGTCTGTGCTTCTGAATGGTTTGCTCGTTGATTTCGGTCCCTTCCGCGTTCCAGTGGTCCTTCTGCGTCTTCCCTCGTAGTGGGTTGAGGACCGTCTAGCTTCAGTTCCTTTTCAAGGAAGTCTTTGGCTTTCTGGACCGAGTTCAAGTAGTATCTTTTATTTCTATAGAGAAGTGACATCCCTGTTGGGGTTTCCAAACGATATTGCAGAGCGCGTGGTCTCAGTTCGTTGACCAGGAATTTGTAGTCCTTTCTGTCTCTCAGCATCGCCGGGGGGATCTCTTTCAGTACCTTCACCTCCTGCTCCTCTATGTAAAATCTCTTATTGTAGGAAGTGACGGAGACGGACACATAAGGAATTTGTCTCTGGTGCACAGGCTCTCAGTGTACATAAAAACAACAAAGCAATATAATCCTAAGATACCAATAGGAGAAGGTAGTAAGAAAGATGAGAAGGATAATAGTAATGCAGCCTTATTAGATGAGTAAATATTCTTAGTCATAAGACAGTTCTGTGAGGATTAGATGTTCAGCAGAGAGGGGAAAAATTGTCTCTATGTCTAGTTGTTTTGGCATGCGATGCCCTATAGAGGGGAGGAATGGAAACAGTTTATGACCTGTATAGTATAGTGTTCAAGTCCTCAATGGAAAGCAATGCAATACTAAGGAAATTAAATTTTGCTTCTTTCCCTGAACATTTGAATTCCTTAGAGCACTCTTTTTAAATATTTTAAATTATTCTAGAAAAGGCTAATTTCCAAACTTTCCAGTTCAGTAACTATTGAAAATACTGATGTACAAACATAATTCCATTCATTGGAAAGCATCCCATACCTTTGCAGTATTTTCAGATTTCTCTTTCAATAGCTGTTGGACATATTTTTCCTGCTCTCTCAGTTCATCTGTCAGTTGTTTCTTTTCCTCAGTGAGGCTGCTTACCTCTTCATTCAATTTTGTTATCTAAGAAATTAAATGTAACACTATTATTAAATCACTCTTCCCCACCTAATGCCTTTGAGAGATAATAGCAGTTTTGAACCCCCGTATTTCAGGATCAAAATATGGAAAACTAAATGAAACTCTGTGTAGCATCAAGCTTTCTTTAAAGAACAGAATATATTGGCCAAATGTGATTGGGCACATAAGGAATTTGTCTCTGGTGCACAGGCTCTCAGTGTACATAAAAACAACAAAGCAATATAATCCTAAGATACCAATAGGAGAAGGTAGTAAGAAAGATGAGAAGGATAATTCATAACAATTCCTCAAAGAAGGAAGAATGGGAAACATCTAAAGAGACCAGGGTGGATAAACCTAGAACTAAAAAACTTGCTAAAAAGGAAAAAAGAAATGTTTAAGAATTGGAAGGAGGGATACATATCTAAGGAAGATTACAATGCAATCTGTACAAACTGCAGGGCAAGAATCAGAAAAGCTAAGGTTAATAATGAATTGAGGCTTGCAAGAGAGACTAAAAACAATAAAAAAAGGGTTTTGGGGATATGTCAAAAGCAAAAGAAAATTTAAAGAGGCTATAGGAAGTCTAGAGAACGAGAAAGGGGAAGTGGTCAAAAGTGATCTTGAGAAGGCGGAGATTCTAAACTCCTATTTTGTATCTGTTTTCTCTAAGAAAGATAATGTAATTGCATCTGACCTTCACTGTGCTAGTGAAGAACTAAGAGAATTAAGGCAGACAATCGACACAGAGAAAGTAAGGGAACACTTAGCTAACTTAAATGAGTTTAAGTCTCCAGGTCCAGATGGATTACATCCTCGGGTACTGAAGGAATTAGCAGAAGTAACAGCTGAACCACTTGCTGTAATCTTTGAAAAGTCATGGAGAACAGGAGAAGTCCCAGATGATTGGAGAAGGGCAAACGTTGTCCCTATCTTCAAAAAAGGGAAGAAGGCAGACCCAGGGAACTACAGGCCCGTTAGCCTGACTTCAATACCAGGAAAGATTCTTGAACAAATCATTAAGCAACATATATGTCAGCATTTGGATGGGAATTCAATAATTAACAGCAGTCAACATGGGTTCGTAACAAACAAGTCGTGTCAAACTAATCTAATTTCATTCTATGACAAAATCACAGAATGGGTTGATCAGGGAAGTACAGTAGACATAGTATTTCTGGATTTCAGCAAAGCTTTCGATAAAGTATCTCACACCATCCTCATTGAAAAAATGATCAAATATGGGATTGACAGGGTGACTGTTAGGTGGGTTCATAACTGGCTTAGTAACCGTACTCAAAGAGTGGCTATAAATGGCTGCACATCCAACTGGAAGAAAGTCTCAAGCGGAGTGCCACAAGGCTCTGTTCTGGGCCCAGTTATGTTTAATATTTTTATAAATGATTTGGATAAGGGAATTGAGGGGAAACTGATCAAATTTGCAGATGACACAAAGCTAGGAGGCATTGCAAGCACCAGAGCAGAGAGAGAAAGGATTCAAAAAGATTTAGAGAAACTCGAACAATGGGCTGCAACTAATAAAATGGTATTTAACAAGGAAAAATGCAAGGTACTACATCTGGGTAAGAAAAATGAAAAAAGCGCATATAGTATGGGAGGAATCCAGCTGAGCAGCAGTACATGTGAAAAGGACCTCGGTGTCCTAGTGGATCATCGAATGAACATGAGGCAACAGTGTGAAGCAGCTGCAAAAAAGGCAAACACAATCCTGGGGTGTATCAAGAGAAGCATAGAGTCCAGATCACGTGAAGTTATTATTCCCCTCTACTCTACCTTGGTCCGACCTCACCTGGAGTACTGTGTCCAGTTCTGGTCACCCCAGTTCAAGGAAGACACTGACAAACTGGAGCAGGTTCAAAGGAGAGCTACAAGATGGTGAACGGTCTACAAACCATGTCCTATGAGGAACGGTTAAAGGAATTAGGAATGTTTAGTCTACAGAAAAGAAGACTGAGAGGAGACATGATAGCTGTCTACAAATACCTGAAGGGCTGTCACAGTGCAGAGGGATCAGCCCTGTTCTCACTTGCCCAAGGAAGGACTAGAAACAGTGGGATGAAACTGCAGGGGAAAAGATTCAGATTAGATGTTAGAAAAAAATTTCTAACAGTAAGGGTGATCGACCAGTGGAACAGGTTGCCACAGGAGGTGGTGAGCTCCCCTTCGATGGAGGTCTTCAAGCAGAGACTGGACGGCCATCTGTCTGGGATGGTTTAGGGAATCCTGCCTCGAGCAGGGGGTTGGACTCGATGACCCGGGAGGTCCCCTCCAACTCTACGATTCTATGATTCTATGACAATAGTAATGCAGCCTTATTAGATGAGTAAATATTCTTAGTCATAAGATAGTTCTGTGAGGATTAGATGTTCAGCAGAGAGGGGAAAAATTGTCTCTATGTCTAGTTGTTTTGGCATGCGATGCCCTATAGAGGGGAGGAATGGAAACAGTTTATGACCTGTATAGTATAGTGTTCAAGTCCTCAATGGAAAGCAATGCAATACTAAGGAAATTAAATTTTGCTTCTTTCCCTGAACATTTGAATTCCTTAGAGCACTCTTTTTAAATATTTTAAATTATTCTAGAAAAGGCTAATTTCCAAACTTTCCAGTTCAGTAACTATTGAAAATACTGATGTACAAACATAATTCCATTCATTGGAAAGCATCCCATACCTTTGCAGTATTTTCAGATTTCTCTTTCAATAGCTGTTGGACATATTTTTTCTGCTCTCTCAGTTCATCTGTCAGTTGTTTCTTTTCCTCAGTAAGGCTGCTTACCTCTTCATTCAATTTTGTTATCTAAGAAATTAAATGTAACACTATTATTAAATCACTCTTCCCCACCTAATGCCTTTGAGAGATAATAGCAGTTTTGAACCCCCGTATTTCAGGATCAAAATATGGAAAACTAAATGAAACTCTGTGTAGCATTAAGCTTTATTTAAAGAACAGAATATATTGGCCAAATGTGATTGGACACATAAGGAATTTGTCTCTGGTGCACAGGCTCTCAGTGTACATAAAAACAACAAAGTAATATAATCCTAAGATACCAATAGGAGAACGTAGTAAGAAAGATGAGAAGGATAATTCATAACAATTCCTCAAAAAGGAAGAATGGGAAACATCTAAAGAGACCAGGGTGGATAAACCTAGAACTAAAAAACTTGCTAAAAAGGAAAAAAGAAATGTTTAAGAATTGGAAGGAGGGATACATATCTAAGGAAGATTACAATGCCATCTGTACAAACTGCAGGGCAAGAATCAGAAAAGCTAAGGTTAATAATGAATTGAGGCTTGCAAGAGAGACTAAAAACAATAAAAAAAGGGTTTTGGGGATATGTCAAAAGCAAAAGAAAATTTAAAGAGGCTATAGGAAGTCTAGAGAACGAGAAAGGGGAAGTGGTCAAAAGTGATCTTGAGAAGGCGGAGATTCTAAACTCCTATTTTGTATCTGTTTTCTCTAAGAAAGATAATGTAATTGCATCTGACCTTCACTGTGCTAGTGAAGAACTAAGAGAATTAAGGCAGACAATCGACACAGAGAAAGTAAGGGAACACTTAGCTAACTTAAATGAGTTTAAGTCTCCAGGTCCAGATGGATTACATCCTCGGGTACTGAAGGAATTAGCAGAAGTAATAGCTGAACCACTTGCTGTAATCTTTGAAAAGTCATGGAGAACAGGAGAAGTCCCAGATGATTGGAGAAGGGCAAACGTTGTCCCTATCTTCAAAAAAGGGAAGAAGGCAGACCCAGGGAACTACAGGCCTGTTAGCCTGACTTCAATACCAGGAAAGATTCTTGAACAAATCATTAAGCAACATATATGTCAGCATTTGGATGGGAATTCAATAATTAACAGCAGTCAACATGGGTTCGTAACAAACAAGTCGTGTCAAACTAATCTAATTTCATTCTATGACAAAATCACAGAATGGGTTGATCAGGGAAGTACAGTAGACATAGTATTTCTGGATTTCAGCAAAGCTTTCGATAAAGTATCTCACACCATCCTCATTGAAAAAATGATCAAATATGGGATTGACAGGGTGACTGTTAGGTGGGTTCATAACTGGCTTAGTAACCGTACTCAAAGAGTGGCTATAAATGGCTGCACATCCAACTGGAAGAAAGTCTCAAGCGGAGTGCCACAAGGCTCTGTTCTGGGCCCAGTTATGTTTAATATTTTTATAAATGATTTGGATAAGGGAATTGAGGGGAAACTGATCAAATTTGCAGATGACACAAAGCTAGGAGGCATTGCAAGCACCAGAGCAGAGAGAGAAAGGATTCAAAAAGATTTAGAGAAACTCGAACAATGGGCTGCAACTAATAAAATGGTATTTAACAAGGAAAAATGCAAGGTACTACATCTGGGTAAGAAAAATGAAAAAAGCGCATATAGTATGGGAGGAATCCAGCTGAGCAGCAGTACATGTGAAAAGGACCTCGGTGTCCTAGTGGATCATCGAATGAACATGAGGCAACAGTGTGAAGCAGCTGCAAAAAAGGCAAACACAATCCTGGGGTGTATCAAGAGAAGCATAGAGTCCAGATCACGTGAAGTTATTATTCCCCTCTACTCTACCTTGGTCCGACCTCACCTGGAGTACTGTGTCCAGTTCTGGTCACCCCAGTTCAAGGAAGACACTGACAAACTGGAGCAGGTTCAAAGGAGAGCTACAAGATGGTGAACGGTCTACAAACCATGTCCTATGAGGAACGGTTAAAGGAATTAGGAATGTTTAGTCTACAGAAAAGAAGACTGAGAGGAGACATGATAGCTGTCTACAAATACCTGAAGGGCTGTCACAGTGCAGAGGGATCAGCCCTGTTCTCACTTGCCCAAGGAAGGACTAGAAACAGTGGGATGAAACTGCAGGGGAAAAGATTCAGATTAGATGTTAGAAAAAAATTTCTAACAGTAAGGGTGATCGACCAGTGGAACAGGTTGCCACAGGAGGTGGTGAGCTCCCCTTCGATGGAGGTCTTCAAGCAGAGACTGGACGGCCATCTGTCTGGGATGGTTTAGGGAATCCTGCCTCGAGCAGGGGGTTGGACTCGATGACCCGGGAGGTCCCCTCCAACTCTACGATTCTATGACAATAGTAATGCAGCCTTATTAGATGAGTAAATATTCTTAGTCATAAGACAGTTCTGTGAGGATTAGATGTTCAGCAGAGAGGGGAAAAATTGTCTCTATGTCTAGTTGTTTTGGCATGCGATGCCCTATAGAGGGGAGGAATGGAAACAGTTTATGACCTGTATAGTATAGTGTTCAAGTCCTCAATGGAAAGCAATGCAATACTAAGGAAATTAAATTTTGCTTCTTTCCCTGAACATTTGAATTCCTTAGAGCACTCTTTTTAAATATTTTAAATTATTCTAGAAAAGGCTAATTTCCAAACTTTCCAGTTCAGTAACTATTGAAAATACTGATGTACAAACATAATTCCATTCATTGGAAAGCATCCCATACCTTTGCAGTATTTTCAGATTTCTCTTTCAATAGCTGTTGGACATATTTTTCCTGCTCTCTCAGTTCATCTGTCAGTTGTTTCTTTTCCTCAGTGAGGCTGCTTACCTCTTCATTTGATTTTATGATCTAAGAAATTAAATGTAACACTATTATTAAATCACTCTTCCCCACCTAATGCCTTTGAGAGATAATAGCAGTTTTGAACCCCCGTATTTCAGGGTCAAAATATGGAAAACTAAATGAAACTCTGTGTAGCATCAAGCTTTCTTTAAAGAACAGAATATATTGGCCAAATGTGATTGGACACATAAGGAATTTGTCTCTGGTGCACAGGCTCTCAGTGTACATAAAAACAACAAAGCAATATAATCCTAAGATACCAATAGGAGAAGGTAGTAAGAAAGATGAGAAGGATAATAGTAATGCAGCCTTATTAGATGAGTAAATATTCTTAGTCATAAGACAGTTCTGTGAGGATTAGATGTTCAGCAGAGAGGGGAAAAATTGTCTCTATGTCTAGTTGTTTTGGCATGCGATGCCCTATAGAGGGGAGGAATGGAAACAGTTTATGACCTGTATAGTATAGTGTTCAAGTCCTCAATGGAAAGCAATGCAATACTAAGGAAATTAAATTTTGCTTCTTTCCCTGAACATTTGAATTCCTTAGAGCACTCTTTTTAAATATTTTAAATTATTCTAGAAAAGGCTAATTTCCAAACTTTCCAGTTCAGTAACTATTGAAAATACTGATGTACAAACATAATTCCATTCATTGGAAAGCATCCCATACCTTTGCAGTATTTTCAGATTTCTCTTTCAATAGCTGTTGGACATATTTTTCCTGCTCTCTCAGTTCATCTGTCAGTTGTTTCTTTTCCTCAGTGAGGCTGCTTACCTCTTCATTTGATTTTATGATCTAAGAAATTAAATGTAACACTATTATTAAATCACTCTTCCCCACCTAATGCCTTTGAGAGATAATAGCAGTTTTGAACCCCCGTATTTCAGGGTCAAAATATGGAAAACTAAATGAAACTCTGTGTAGCATCAAGCTTTCTTTAAAGAACAGAATATATTGGCCAAATGTGATTGGACACATAAGGAATTTGTCTCTGGTGCACAGGCTCTCAGTGTACATAAAAACAACAAAGCAATATAATCCTAAGATACCAATAGGAGAAGGTAGTAAGAAAGATGAGAAGGATAATAGTAATGCAGCCTTATTAGATGAGTAAATATTCTTAGTCATAAGACAGTTCTGTGAGGATTAGATGTTCAGCAGAGAGGGGAAAAATTGTCTCTATGTCTAGTTGTTTTGGCATGCGATGCCCTATAGAGGGGAGGAATGGAAACAGTTTATGACCTGTATAGTATAGTGTTCAAGTCCTCAATGGAAAGCAATGCAATACTAAGGAAATTAAATTTTGCTTCTTTCCCTGAACATTTGAATTCCTTAGAGCACTCTTTTTAAATATTTTAAATTATTCTAGAAAAGGCTAATTTCCAAACTTTCCAGTTCAGTAACTATTGAAAATACTGATGTACAAACATAATTCCATTCATTGGAAAGCATCCCATACCTTTGCAGTATTTTCAGATTTCTCTTTCAATAGCTGTTGGACATATTTTTCCTGCTCTCTCAGTTCATCTGTCAGTTGTTTCTTTTCCTCAGTGAGGCTGCTTACCTCTTCATTTGATTTTATGATCTAAGAAATTAAATGTAACACTATTATTAAATCACTCTTCCCCACCTAATGCCTTTGAGAGATAATAGCAGTTTTGAACCCCCGTATTTCAGGATCAAAATATGGAAAACGCACAGTTAGGGAAAACTAAATGAAACTCTGTGTAGCATCAAGCTTTATTTAAAGAACAGAATATATTGGCCAAATATGATTGGACACATAAGGAATTTGTCTCTGGTGCACAGGCTCTCAGTGTACATAAAAACAACAAAGTAATATAATCCTAAGATACCAATAGGAGAAGGTAGTAAGAAAGATGAGAAGGATAATTCATAACAATTCCTCAAAGAAGGAAGAATGGGAAACATCTAAAGAGACCAGGGTGGATAAACCTAGAACTAAAAAACTTGCTAAAAAGGAAAAAAGAAATGTTTAAGAATTGGAAGGAGGGATACATATCTAAGGAAGATTACAATGCCATCTGTACAAACTGCAGGGCAAGAATCAGAAAAGCTAAGGTTAATAATGAATTGAGGCTTGCAAGAGAGACTAAAAACAATAAAAAAAGGGTTTTGGGGATATGTCAAAAGCAAAAGAAAATTTAAAGAGGCTATAGGAAGTCTAGAGAACGAGAAAGGGGAAGTGGTCAAAAGTGATCTTGAGAAGGCGGAGATTCTAAACTCCTATTTTGTATCTGTTTTCTCTAAGAAAGATAATGTAATTGCATCTGACCTTCACTGTGCTAGTGAAGAACTAAGAGAATTAAGGCAGACAATCGACACAGAGAAAGTAAGGGAACACTTAGCTAACTTAAATGAGTTTAAGTCTCCAGGTCCAGATGGATTACATCCTCGGGTACTGAAGGAATTAGCAGAAGTAATAGCTGAACCACTTGCTGTAATCTTTGAAAAGTCATGGAGAACAGGAGAAGTCCCAGATGATTGGAGAAGGGCAAACGTTGTCCCTATCTTCAAAAAAGGGAAGAAGGCAGACCCAGGGAACTACAGGCCCGTTAGCCTGACTTCAATACCAGGAAAGATTCTTGAACAAATCATTAAGCAACATATATGTCAGCATTTGGATGGGAATTCAATAATTAACAGCAGTCAACATGGGTTCGTAACAAACAAGTCGTGTCAAACTAATCTAATTTCATTCTATGACAAAATCACAGAATGGGTTGATCAGGGAAGTACAGTAGACATAGTATTTCTGGATTTCAGCAAAGCTTTCGATAAAGTATCTCACACCATCCTCATTGAAAAAATGATCAAATATGGGATTGACAGGGTGACTGTTAGGTGGGTTTCTTAACTGGCTTAGTAACCGTACTCAAAGAGTGGCTATAAATGGCTGCACATCCAACTGGAAGAAAGTCTCAAGCGGAGTGCCACAAGGCTCTGTTCTGGGCCCAGTTATGTTTAATATTTTTATAAATGATTTGGATAAGGGAATTGAGGGGAAACTGATCAAATTTGCAGATGACACAAAGCTAGGAGGCATTGCAAACACCAGAGCAGAGAGAGAAAGGATTCAAAAAGATTTAGAGAAACTCGAACAATGGGCTGCAACTAATAAAATGGTATTTAACAAGGAAAAATGCAAGGTACTACATCTGGGTAAGAAAAATGAAAAAAGAGCATATAGTATGGGAGGAATCCAGCTGAGCAGCAGTACATGTGAAAAGGACCTCGGTGTCCTAGTGGATCATCGAATGAACATGAGGCAACAGTGTGAAGCAGCTGCAAAAAAGGCAAACACAATCCTGGGGTGTATCAAGAGAAGCATAGAGTCCAGATCACGTGAAGTTATTATTCCCCTCTACTCTACCTTGGTCCGACCTCACCTGGAGTACTGTGTCCAGTTCTGGTCACCCCAGTTCAAGGAAGACACTGACAAACTGGAGCAGGTTCAAAGGAGAGCTACCAAGATGGTGAACGGTCTACAAACCATGTCCTATGAGGAACGGTTAAAGGAATTAGGAATGTTTAGTCTACAGAAAAGAAGACTGAGAGGAGACATGATAGCTGTCTACAAATACCTGAAGGGCTGTCACAGTGCAGAGGGATCAGCCCTGTTCTCACTTGCCCAAGGAAGGACTAGAAACAGTGGGATGAAACTGCAGGGGAAAAGATTCAGATTAGATGTTAGAAAAAAATTTCTAACAGTGAGGGTGATCGACCAGTGGAACAGGTTGCCACAGGAGGTGGTGAGCTCCCCTTCGATGGAGGTCTTCAAGCAGAGACTGGACGGCCATCTGTCTGGGATGGTTTAGGGAATCCTGCCTCGAGCAGGGGGTTGGACTCGATGACCCGGGAGGTCCCCTCCAACTCTACGATTCTATGATTCTATGACAATAGTAATGCAGCCTTATTAGATGAGTAAATATTCTTAGTCATAAGACAGTTCTGTGAGGATTAGATGTTCAGCAGAGAGGGGAAAAATTGTCTCTATGTCTAGTTGTTTTGGCATGCGATGCCCTATAGAGGGGAGGAATGGAAACAGTTTATGACCTGTATAGTATAGTGTTCAAGTCCTCAATGGAAAGCAATGCAATACTAAGGAAATTAAATTTTGCTTCTTTCCCTGAACATTTGAATTCCTTAGAGCACTCTTTTTAAATATTTTAAATTATTCTAGAAAAGGCTAATTTCCAAACTTTCCAGTTCAGTAACTATTGAAAATACTGATGTACAAACATAATTCCATTCATTGGAAAGCATCCCATACCTTTGCAGTATTTTCAGATTTCTCTTTCAATAGCTGTTGGACATATTTTTCCTGCTCTCTCAGTTCATCTGTCAGTTGTTTCTTTTCCTCAGTGAGGCTGCTTACCTCTTCATTTGATTTTATGATCTAAGAAATTAAATGTAACACTATTATTAAATCACTCTTCCCCACCTAATGCCTTTGAGAGATAATAGCAGTTTTGAACCCCCGTATTTCAGGATCAAAATATGGAAAACGCACAGTTAGGGAAAACTAAATGAAACTCTGTGTAGCATCAAGCTTTATTTAAAGAACAGAATATATTGGCCAAATATGATTGGACACATAAGGAATTTGTCTATGGTGCACAGGCTCTCAGTGTACATAAAAACAACAAAGTAATATAATCCTAAGATACCAATAGGAGAAGGTAGTAAGAAAGATGAGAAGGATAATTCATAACAATTCCTCAAAGAAGGAAGAATGGGAAACATCTAAAGAGACCAGGGTGGATAAACCTAGAACTAAAAAACTTGCTAAAAAGGAAAAAAGAAATGTTTAAGAATTGGAAGGAGGGATACATATCTAAGGAAGATTACAATGCCATCTGTACAAACTGCAGGGCAAGAATCAGAAAAGCTAAGGTTAATAATGAATTGAGGCTTGCAAGAGAGACTAAAAACAATAAAAAAAGGGTTTTGGGGATATGTCAAAAGCAAAAGAAAATTTAAAGAGGCTATAGGAAGTCTAGAGAACGAGAAAGGGGAAGTGGTCAAAAGTGATCTTGAGAAGGCGGAGATTCTAAACTCCTATTTTGTATCTGTTTTCTCTAAGAAAGATAATGTAATTGCATCTGACCTTCACTGTGCTAGTGAAGAACTAAGAGAATTAAGGCAGACAATCGACACAGAGAAAGTAAGGGAACACTTAGCTAACTTAAATGAGTTTAAGTCTCCAGGTCCAGATGGATTACATCCTCGGGTACTGAAGGAATTAGCAGAAGTAATAGCTGAACCACTTGCTGTAATCTTTGAAAAGTCATGGAGAACAGGAGAAGTCCCAGATGATTGGAGAAGGGCAAACGTTGTCCCTATCTTCAAAAAAGGGAAGAAGGCAGACCCAGGGAACTACAGGCCCGTTAGCCTGACTTCAATACCAGGAAAGATTCTTGAACAAATCATTAAGCAACATATATGTCAGCATTTGGATGGGAATTCAATAATTAACAGCAGTCAACATGGGTTCGTAACAAACAAGTCGTGTCAAACTAATCTAATTTCATTCTATGACAAAATCACAGAATGGGTTGATCAGGGAAGTACAGTAGACATAGTATTTCTGGATTTCAGCAAAGCTTTCGATAAAGTATCTCACACCATCCTCATTGAAAAAATGATCAAATATGGGATTGACAGGGTGACTGTTAGGTGGGTTTCTTAACTGGCTTAGTAACCGTACTCAAAGAGTGGCTATAAATGGCTGCACATCCAACTGGAAGAAAGTCTCAAGCGGAGTGCCACAAGGCTCTGTTCGGGGCCCAGTTATGTTTAATATTTTTATAAATGATTTGGATAAGGGAATTGAGGGGAAACTGATCAAATTTGCAGATGACACAAAGCTAGGAGGCATTGCAAACACCAGAGCAGAGAGAGAAAGGATTCAAAAAGATTTAGAGAAACTCGAACAATGGGCTGCAACTAATAAAATGGTATTTAACAAGGAAAAATGCAAGGTACTACATCTGGGTAAGAAAAATGAAAAAAGAGCATATAGTATGGGAGGAATCCAGCTGAGCAGCAGTACATGTGAAAAGGACCTCGGTGTCCTAGTGGATCATCGAATGAACATGAGGCAACAGTGTGAAGCAGCTGCAAAAAAGGCAAACACAATCCTGGGGTGTATCAAGAGAAGCATAGAGTCCAGATCACGTGAAGTTATTATTCCCCTCTACTCTACCTTGGTCCGACCTCACCTGGAGTACTGTGTCCAGTTCTGGTCACCCCAGTTCAAGGAAGACACTGACAAACTGGAGCAGGTTCAAAGGAGAGCTACCAAGATGGTGAACGGTCTACAAACCATGTCCTATGAGGAACGGTTAAAGGAATTAGGAATGTTTAGTCTACAGAAAAGAAGACTGAGAGGAGACATGATAGCTGTCTACAAATACCTGAAGGGCTGTCACAGTGCAGAGGGATCAGCCCTGTTCTCACTTGCCCAAGGAAGGACTAGAAACAGTGGGATGAAACTGCAGGGGAAAAGATTCAGATTAGATGTTAGAAAAAAATTTCTAACAGTGAGGGTGATCGACCAGTGGAACAGGTTGCCACAGGAGGTGGTGAGCTCCCCTTCGATGGAGGTCTTCAAGCAGAGACTGGACGGCCATCTGTCTGGGATGGTTTAGGGAATCCTGCCTCGAGCAGGGGGTTGGACTCGATGACCCGGGAGGTCCCCTCCAACTCTACGATTCTATGATTCTATGACAATAGTAATGCAGCCTTATTAGATGAGTAAATATTCTTAGTCATAAGACAGTTCTGTGAGGATTAGATGTTCAGCAGAGAGGGGAAAAATTGTCTCTATGTCTAGTTGTTTTGGCATGCGATGCCCTATAGAGGGGAGGAATGGAAACAGTTTATGACCTGTATAGTATAGTGTTCAAGTCCTCAATGGAAAGCAATGCAATACTAAGGAAATTAAATTTTGCTTCTTTCCCTGAACATTTGAATTCCTTAGAGCACTCTTTTTAAATATTTTAAATTATTCTAGAAAAGGCTAATTTCCAAACTTTCCAGTTCAGTAACTATTGAAAATACTGATGTACAAACATAATTCCATTCATTGGAAAGCATCCCATACCTTTGCAGTATTTTCAGATTTCTCTTTCAATAGCTGTTGGACATATTTTTCCTGCTCTCTCAGTTCATCTGTCAATTGTTTCTTTTCCTCAGTGAGGCTGCTTACCTCTTCATTTGATTTTATGATCTAAGAAATTAAATGTAACACTATTATTAAATCACTCTTCCCCACCTAATGCCTTTGAGAGATAATAGCAGTTTTGAACCCCCGTATTTCAGGATCAAAATATGGAAAACGCACAGTTAGGGAAAACTAAATGAAACTCTGTGTAGCATCAAGCTTTATTTAAAGAACAGAATATATTGGCCAAATATGATTGGACACATAAGGAATTTGTCTATGGTGCACAGGCTCTCAGTGTACATAAAAACAACAAAGTAATATAATCCTAAGATACCAATAGGAGAAGGTAGTAAGAAAGATGAGAAGGATAATTCATAACAATTCCTCAAAGAAGGAAGAATGGGAAACATCTAAAGAGACCAGGGTGGATAAACCTAGAACTAAAAAACTTGCTAAAAAGGAAAAAAGAAATGTTTAAGAATTGGAAGGAGGGATACATATCTAAGGAAGATTACAATGCAATCTGTACAAACTGCAGGGCAAGAATCAGAAAAGCTAAGGTTAATAATGAATTGAGGCTTGCAAGAGAGACTAAAAACAATAAAAAAAGGGTTTTGGGGATATGTCAAAAGCAAAAGAAAATTTAAAGAGGCTATAGGAAGTCTAGAGAACGAGAAAGGGGAAGTGGTCAAAAGTGATCTTGAGAAGGCGGAGATTCTAAACTCCTATTTTGTATCTGTTTTCTCTAAGAAAGATAATGTAATTGCATCTGACCTTCACTGTGCTAGTGAAGAACTAAGAGAATTAAGGCAGACAATCGACACAGAGAAAGTAAGGGAACACTTAGCTAACTTAAATGAGTTTAAGTCTCCAGGTCCAGATGGATTACATCCTCGGGTACTGAAGGAATTAGCAGAAGTAATAGCTGAACCACTTGCTGTAATCTTTGAAAAGTCATGGAGAACAGGAGAAGTCCCAGATGATTGGAGAAGGGCAAACGTTGTCCCTATCTTCAAAAAAGGGAAGAAGGCAGACCCAGGGAACTACAGGCCCGTTAGCCTGACTTCAATACCAGGAAAGATTCTTGAACAAATCATTAAGCAACATATATGTCAGCATTTGGATGGGAATTCAATAATTAACAGCAGTCAACATGGGTTCGTAACAAACAAGTCGTGTCAAACTAATCTAATTTCATTCTATGACAAAATCACAGAATGGGTTGATCAGGGAAGTACAGTAGACATAGTATTTCTGGATTTCAGCAAAGCTTTCGATAAAGTATCTCACACCATCCTCATTGAAAAAATGATCAAATATGGGATTGACAGGGTGACTGTTAGGTGGGTTTCTTAACTGGCTTAGTAACCGTACTCAAAGAGTGGCTATAAATGGCTGCACATCCAACTGGAAGAAAGTCTCAAGCGGAGTGCCACAAGGCTCTGTTCTGGGCCCAGTTATGTTTAATATTTTTATAAATGATTTGGATAAGGGAATTGAGGGGAAACTGATCAAATTTGCAGATGACACAAAGCTAGGAGGCATTGCAAACACCAGAGCAGAGAGAGAAAGGATTCAAAAAGATTTAGAGAAACTCGAACAATGGGCTGCAACTAATAAAATGGTATTTAACAAGGAAAAATGCAAGGTACTACATCTGGGTAAGAAAAATGAAAAAAGAGCATATAGTATGGGAGGAATCCAGCTGAGCAGCAGTACATGTGAAAAGGACCTCGGTGTCCTAGTGGATCATCGAATGAACATGAGGCAACAGTGTGAAGCAGCTGCAAAAAAGGCAAACACAATCCTGGGGTGTATCAAGAGAAGCATAGAGTCCAGATCACGTGAAGTTATTATTCCCCTCTACTCTACCTTGGTCCGACCTCACCTGGAGTACTGTGTCCAGTTCTGGTCACCCCAGTTCAAGGAAGACACTGACAAACTGGAGCAGGTTCAAAGGAGAGCTACCAAGATGGTGAACGGTCTACAAACCATGTCCTATGAGGAACGGTTAAAGGAATTAGGAATGTTTAGTCTACAGAAAAGAAGACTGAGAGGAGACATGATAGCTGTCTACAAATACCTGAAGGGCTGTCACAGTGCAGAGGGATCAGCCCTGTTCTCACTTGCCCAAGGAAGGACTAGAAACAGTGGGATGAAACTGCAGGGGAAAAGATTCAGATTAGATGTTAGAAAAAAATTTCTAACAGTGAGGGTGATCGACCAGTGGAACAGGTTGCCACAGGAGGTGGTGAGCTCCCCTTCGATGGAGGTCTTCAAGCAGAGACTGGACGGCCATCTGTCTGGGATGGTTTAGGGAATCCTGCCTCGAGCAGGGGGTTGGACTCGATGACCCGGGAGGTCCCCTCCAACTCTACGATTCTATGATTCTATGACAATAGTAATGCAGCCTTATTAGATGAGTAAATATTCTTAGTCATAAGACAGTTCTGTGAGGATTAGATGTTCAGCAGAGAGGGGAAAAATTGTCTCTATGTCTAGTTGTTTTGGCATGCGATGCCCTATAGAGGGGAGGAATGGAAACAGTTTATGACCTGTATAGTATAGTGTTCAAGTCCTCAATGGAAAGCAATGCAATACTAAGGAAATTAAATTTTGCTTCTTTCCCTGAACATTTGAATTCCTTAGAGCACTCTTTTTAAATATTTTAAATTATTCTAGAAAAGGCTAATTTCCAAACTTTCCAGTTCAGTAACTATTGAAAATACTGATGTACAAACATAATTCCATTCATTGGAAAGCATCCCATACCTTTGCAGTATTTTCAGATTTCTCTTTCAATAGCTGTTGGACATATTTTTCCTGCTCTCTCAGTTCATCTGTCAGTTGTTTCTTTTCCTCAGTGAGGCTGCTTACCTCTTCATTTGATTTTATGATCTAAGAAATTAAATGTAACACTATTATTAAATCACTCTTCCCCACCTAATGCCTTTGAGAGATAATAGCAGTTTTGAACCCCCGTATTTCAGGATCAAAATATGGAAAACGCACAGTTAGGGAAAACTAAATGAAACTCTGTGTAGCATCAAGCTTTATTTAAAGAACAGAATATATTGGCCAAATATGATTGGACACATAAGGAATTTGTCTATGGTGCACAGGCTCTCAGTGTACATAAAAACAACAAAGTAATATAATCCTAAGATACCAATAGGAGAAGGTAGTAAGAAAGATGAGAAGGATAATTCATAACAATTCCTCAAAGAAGGAAGAATGGGAAACATCTAAAGAGACCAGGGTGGATAAACCTAGAACTAAAAAACTTGCTAAAAAGGAAAAAAGAAATGTTTAAGAATTGGAAGGAGGGATACATATCTAAGGAAGATTACAATGCAATCTGTACAAACTGCAGGGCAAGAATCAGAAAAGCTAAGGTTAATAATGAATTGAGGCTTGCAAGAGAGACTAAAAACAATAAAAAAAGGGTTTTGGGGATATGTCAAAAGCAAAAGAAAATTTAAAGAGGCTATAGGAAGTCTAGAGAACGAGAAAGGGGAAGTGGTCAAAAGTGATCTTGAGAAGGCGGAGATTCTAAACTCCTATTTTGTATCTGTTTTCTCTAAGAAAGATAATGTAATTGCATCTGACCTTCACTGTGCTAGTGAAGAACTAAGAGAATTAAGGCAGACAATCGACACAGAGAAAGTAAGGGAACACTTAGCTAACTTAAATGAGTTTAAGTCTCCAGGTCCAGATGGATTACATCCTCGGGTACTGAAGGAATTAGCAGAAGTAATAGCTGAACCACTTGCTGTAATCTTTGAAAAGTCATGGAGAACAGGAGAAGTCCCAGATGATTGGAGAAGGGCAAACGTTGTCCCTATCTTCAAAAAAGGGAAGAAGGCAGACCCAGGGAACTACAGGCCCGTTAGCCTGACTTCAATACCAGGAAAGATTCTTGAACAAATCATTAAGCAACATATATGTCAGCATTTGGATGGGAATTCAATAATTAACAGCAGTCAACATGGGTTCGTAACAAACAAGTCGTGTCAAACTAATCTAATTTCATTCTATGACAAAATCACAGAATGGGTTGATCAGGGAAGTACAGTAGACATAGTATTTCTGGATTTCAGCAAAGCTTTCGATAAAGTATCTCACACCATCCTCATTGAAAAAATGATCAAATATGGGATTGACAGGGTGACTGTTAGGTGGGTTTCTTAACTGGCTTAGTAACCGTACTCAAAGAGTGGCTATAAATGGCTGCACATCCAACTGGAAGAAAGTCTCAAGCGGAGTGCCACAAGGCTCTGTTCGGGGCCCAGTTATGTTTAATATTTTTATAAATGATTTGGATAAGGGAATTGAGGGGAAACTGATCAAATTTGCAGATGACACAAAGCTAGGAGGCATTGCAAACACCAGAGCAGAGAGAGAAAGGATTCAAAAAGATTTAGAGAAACTCGAACAATGGGCTGCAACTAATAAAATGGTATTTAACAAGGAAAAATGCAAGGTACTACATCTGGGTAAGAAAAATGAAAAAAGAGCATATAGTATGGGAGGAATCCAGCTGAGCAGCAGTACATGTGAAAAGGACCTCGGTGTCCTAGTGGATCATCGAATGAACATGAGGCAACAGTGTGAAGCAGCTGCAAAAAAGGCAAACACAATCCTGGGGTGTATCAAGAGAAGCATAGAGTCCAGATCACGTGAAGTTATTATTCCCCTCTACTCTACCTTGGTCCGACCTCACCTGGAGTACTGTGTCCAGTTCTGGTCACCCCAGTTCAAGGAAGACACTGACAAACTGGAGCAGGTTCAAAGGAGAGCTACCAAGATGGTGAACGGTCTACAAACCATGTCCTATGAGGAACGGTTAAAGGAATTAGGAATGTTTAGTCTACAGAAAAGAAGACTGAGAGGAGACATGATAGCTGTCTACAAATACCTGAAGGGCTGTCACAGTGCAGAGGGATCAGCCCTGTTCTCACTTGCCCAAGGAAGGACTAGAAACAGTGGGATGAAACTGCAGGGGAAAAGATTCAGATTAGATGTTAGAAAAAAATTTCTAACAGTGAGGGTGATCGACCAGTGGAACAGGTTGCCACAGGAGGTGGTGAGCTCCCCTTCGATGGAGGTCTTCAAGCAGAGACTGGACGGCCATCTGTCTGGGATGGTTTAGGGAATCCTGCCTCGAGCAGGGGGTTGGACTCGATGACCCGGGAGGTCCCCTCCAACTCTACGATTCTATGATTCTATGACAATAGTAATGCAGCCTTATTAGATGAGTAAATATTCTTAGTCATAAGACAGTTCTGTGAGGATTAGATGTTCAGCAGAGAGGGGAAAAATTGTCTCTATGTCTAGTTGTTTTGGCATGCGATGCCCTATAGAGGGGAGGAATGGAAACAGTTTATGACCTGTATAGTATAGTGTTCAAGTCCTCAATGGAAAGCAATGCAATACTAAGGAAATTAAATTTTGCTTCTTTCCCTGAACATTTGAATTCCTTAGAGCACTCTTTTTAAATATTTTAAATTATTCTAGAAAAGGCTAATTTCCAAACTTTCCAGTTCAGTAACTATTGAAAATACTGATGTACAAACATAATTCCATTCATTGGAAAGCATCCCATACCTTTGCAGTATTTTCAGATTTCTCTTTCAATAGCTGTTGGACATATTTTTCCTGCTCTCTCAGTTCATCTGTCAGTTGTTTCTTTTCCTCAGTGAGGCTGCTTACCTCTTCATTTGATTTTATGATCTAAGAAATTAAATGTAACACTATTATTAAATCACTCTTCCCCACCTAATGCCTTTGAGAGATAATAGCAGTTTTGAACCCCCGTATTTCAGGATCAAAATATGGAAAACGCACAGTTAGGGAAAACTAAATGAAACTCTGTGTAGCATCAAGCTTTATTTAAAGAACAGAATATATTGGCCAAATATGATTGGACACATAAGGAATTTGTCTATGGTGCACAGGCTCTCAGTGTACATAAAAACAACAAAGTAATATAATCCTAAGATACCAATAGGAGAAGGTAGTAAGAAAGATGAGAAGGATAATTCATAACAATTCCTCAAAGAAGGAAGAATGGGAAACATCTAAAGAGACCAGGGTGGATAAACCTAGAACTAAAAAACTTGCTAAAAAGGAAAAAAGAAATGTTTAAGAATTGGAAGGAGGGATACATATCTAAGGAAGATTACAATGCCATCTGTACAAACTGCAGGGCAAGAATCAGAAAAGCTAAGGTTAATAATGAATTGAGGCTTGCAAGAGAGACTAAAAACAATAAAAAAAGGGTTTTGGGGATATGTCAAAAGCAAAAGAAAATTTAAAGAGGCTATAGGAAGTCTAGAGAACGAGAAAGGGGAAGTGGTCAAAAGTGATCTTGAGAAGGCGGAGATTCTAAACTCCTATTTTGTATCTGTTTTCTCTAAGAAAGATAATGTAATTGCATCTGACCTTCACTGTGCTAGTGAAGAACTAAGAGAATTAAGGCAGACAATCGACACAGAGAAAGTAAGGGAACACTTAGCTAACTTAAATGAGTTTAAGTCTCCAGGTCCAGATGGATTACATCCTCGGGTACTGAAGGAATTAGCAGAAGTAATAGCTGAACCACTTGCTGTAATCTTTGAAAAGTCATGGAGAACAGGAGAAGTCCCAGATGATTGGAGAAGGGCAAACGTTGTCCCTATCTTCAAAAAAGGGAAGAAGGCAGACCCAGGGAACTACAGGCCCGTTAGCCTGACTTCAATACCAGGAAAGATTCTTGAACAAATCATTAAGCAACATATATGTCAGCATTTGGATGGGAATTCAATAATTAACAGCAGTCAACATGGGTTCGTAACAAACAAGTCGTGTCAAACTAATCTAATTTCATTCTATGACAAAATCACAGAATGGGTTGATCAGGGAAGTACAGTAGACATAGTATTTCTGGATTTCAGCAAAGCTTTCGATAAAGTATCTCACACCATCCTCATTGAAAAAATGATCAAATATGGGATTGACAGGGTGACTGTTAGGTGGGTTTCTTAACTGGCTTAGTAACCGTACTCAAAGAGTGGCTATAAATGGCTGCACATCCAACTGGAAGAAAGTCTCAAGCGGAGTGCCACAAGGCTCTGTTCGGGGCCCAGTTATGTTTAATATTTTTATAAATGATTTGGATAAGGGAATTGAGGGGAAACTGATCAAATTTGCAGATGACACAAAGCTAGGAGGCATTGCAAACACCAGAGCAGAGAGAGAAAGGATTCAAAAAGATTTAGAGAAACTCGAACAATGGGCTGCAACTAATAAAATGGTATTTAACAAGGAAAAATGCAAGGTACTACATCTGGGTAAGAAAAATGAAAAAAGAGCATATAGTATGGGAGGAATCCAGCTGAGCAGCAGTACATGTGAAAAGGACCTCGGTGTCCTAGTGGATCATCGAATGAACATGAGGCAACAGTGTGAAGCAGCTGCAAAAAAGGCAAACACAATCCTGGGGTGTATCAAAAGAAGCATAGAGTCCAGATCACGTGAAGTTATTATTCCCCTCTACTCTACCTTGGTCCGACCTCACCTGGAGTACTGTGTCCAGTTCTGGTCACCCCAGTTCAAGGAAGACACTGACAAACTGGAGCAGGTTCAAAGGAGAGCTACCAAGATGGTGAACGGTCTACAAACCATGTCCTATGAGGAACGGTTAAAGGAATTAGGAATGTTTAGTCTACAGAAAAGAAGACTGAGAGGAGACATGATAGCTGTCTACAAATACCTGAAGGGCTGTCACAGTGCAGAGGGATCAGCCCTGTTCTCACTTGCCCAAGGAAGGACTAGAAACAGTGGGATGAAACTGCAGGGGAAAAGATTCAGATTAGATGTTAGAAAAAAATTTCTAACAGTGAGGGTGATCGACCAGTGGAACAGGTTGCCACAGGAGGTGGTGAGCTCCCCTTCGATGGAGGTCTTCAAGCAGAGACTGGACGGCCATCTGTCTGGGATGGTTTAGGGAATCCTGCCTCGAGCAGGGGGTTGGACTCGATGACCCGGGAGGTCCCCTCCAACTCTACGATTCTATGATTCTATGACAATAGTAATGCAGCCTTATTAGATGAGTAAATATTCTTAGTCATAAGACAGTTCTGTGAGGATTAGATGTTCAGCAGAGAGGGGAAAAATTCTCTCTATGTCTAGTTGTTTTGGCATGCGATGCCCTATAGAGGGGAGGAATGGAAACAGTTTATGACCTGTATAGTATAGTGTTCAAGTCCTCAATGGAAAGCAATGCAATACTAAGGAAATTAAATTTTGCTTCTTTCCCTGAACATTTGAATTCCTTAGAGCACTCTTTTTAAATATTTTAAATTATTCTAGAAAAGGCTAATTTCCAAACTTTCCAGTTCAGTAACTATTGAAAATACTGATGTACAAACATAATTCCATTCATTGGAAAGCATCCCATACCTTTGCAGTATTTTCAGATTTCTCTTTCAATAGCTGTTGGACATATTTTTCCTGCTCTCTCAGTTCATCTGTCAGTTGTTTCTTTTCCTCAGTGAGGCTGCTTACCTCTTCATTTGATTTTATGATCTAAGAAATTAAATGTAACACTATTATTAAATCACTCTTCCCCACCTAATGCCTTTGAGAGATAATAGCAGTTTTGAACCCCCGTATTTCAGGATCAAAATATGGAAAACGCACAGTTAGGGAAAACTAAATGAAACTCTGTGTAGCATCAAGCTTTATTTAAAGAACAGAATATATTGGCCAAATATGATTGGACACATAAGGAATTTGTCTATGGTGCACAGGCTCTCAGTGTACATAAAAACAACAAAGTAATATAATCCTAAGATACCAATAGGAGAAGGTAGTAAGAAAGATGAGAAGGATAATTCATAACAATTCCTCAAAGAAGGAAGAATGGGAAACATCTAAAGAGACCAGGGTGGATAAACCTAGAACTAAAAAACTTGCTAAAAAGGAAAAAAGAAATGTTTAAGAATTGGAAGGAGGGATACATATCTAAGGAAGATTACAATGCAATCTGTACAAACTGCAGGGCAAGAATCAGAAAAGCTAAGGTTAATAATGAATTGAGGCTTGCAAGAGAGACTAAAAACAATAAAAAAAGGGTTTTGGGGATATGTCAAAAGCAAAAGAAAATTTAAAGAGGCTATAGGAAGTCTAGAGAACGAGAAAGGGGAAGTGGTCAAAAGTGATCTTGAGAAGGCGGAGATTCTAAACTCCTATTTTGTATCTGTTTTCTCTAAGAAAGATAATGTAATTGCATCTGACCTTCACTGTGCTAGTGAAGAACTAAGAGAATTAAGGCAGACAATCGACACAGAGAAAGTAAGGGAACACTTAGCTAACTTAAATGAGTTTAAGTCTCCAGGTCCAGATGGATTACATCCTCGGGTACTGAAGGAATTAGCAGAAGTAATAGCTGAACCACTTGCTGTAATCTTTGAAAAGTCATGGAGAACAGGAGAAGTCCCAGATGATTGGAGAAGGGCAAACGTTGTCCCTATCTTCAAAAAAGGGAAGAAGGCAGACCCAGGGAACTACAGGCCCGTTAGCCTGACTTCAATACCAGGAAAGATTCTTGAACAAATCATTAAGCAACATATATGTCAGCATTTGGATGGGAATTCAATAATTAACAGCAGTCAACATGGGTTCGTAACAAACAAGTCGTGTCAAACTAATCTAATTTCATTCTATGACAAAATCACAGAATGGGTTGATCAGGGAAGTACAGTAGACATAGTATTTCTGGATTTCAGCAAAGCTTTCGATAAAGTATCTCACACCATCCTCATTGAAAAAATGATCAAATATGGGATTGACAGGGTGACTGTTAGGTGGGTTTCTTAACTGGCTTAGTAACCGTACTCAAAGAGTGGCTATAAATGGCTGCACATCCAACTGGAAGAAAGTCTCAAGCGGAGTGCCACAAGGCTCTGTTCGGGGCCCAGTTATGTTTAATATTTTTATAAATGATTTGGATAAGGGAATTGAGGGGAAACTGATCAAATTTGCAGATGACACAAAGCTAGGAGGCATTGCAAACACCAGAGCAGAGAGAGAAAGGATTCAAAAAGATTTAGAGAAACTCGAACAATGGGCTGCAACTAATAAAATGGTATTTAACAAGGAAAAATGCAAGGTACTACATCTGGGTAAGAAAAATGAAAAAAGAGCATATAGTATGGGAGGAATCCAGCTGAGCAGCAGTACATGTGAAAAGGACCTCGGTGTCCTAGTGGATCATCGAATGAACATGAGGCAACAGTGTGAAGCAGCTGCAAAAAAGGCAAACACAATCCTGGGGTGTATCAAAAGAAGCATAGAGTCCAGATCACGTGAAGTTATTATTCCCCTCTACTCTACCTTGGTCCGACCTCACCTGGAGTACTGTGTCCAGTTCTGGTCACCCCAGTTCAAGGAAGACACTGACAAACTGGAGCAGGTTCAAAGGAGAGCTACCAAGATGGTGAACGGTCTACAAACCATGTCCTATGAGGAACGGTTAAAGGAATTAGGAATGTTTAGTCTACAGAAAAGAAGACTGAGAGGAGACATGATAGCTGTCTACAAATACCTGAAGGGCTGTCACAGTGCAGAGGGATCAGCCCTGTTCTCACTTGCCCAAGGAAGGACTAGAAACAGTGGGATGAAACTGCAGGGGAAAAGATTCAGATTAGATGTTAGAAAAAAATTTCTAACAGTGAGGGTGATCGACCAGTGGAACAGGTTGCCACAGGAGGTGGTGAGCTCCCCTTCGATGGAGGTCTTCAAGCAGAGACTGGACGGCCATCTGTCTGGGATGGTTTAGGGAATCCTGCCTCGAGCAGGGGGTTGGACTCGATGACCCGGGAGGTCCCCTCCAACTCTACGATTCTATGATGCTATGACAATAGTAATGCAGCCTTATTAGATGAGTAAATATTCTTAGTCATAAGACAGTTCTGTGAGGATTAGATGTTCAGCAGAGAGGGGAAAAATTCTCTCTATGTCTAGTTGTTTTGGCATGCGATGCCCTATAGAGGGGAGGAATGGAAACAGTTTATGACCTGTATAGTATAGTGTTCAAGTCCTCAATGGAAAGCAATGCAATACTAAGGAAATTAAATTTTGCTTCTTTCCCTAAACATTTGAATTCCTTAGAGCACTCTTTTTAAATATTTTAAATTATTCTAGAAAAGGCTAATTTCCAAACTTTCCAGTTCAGTAACTATTGAAAATACTGATGTACAAACATAATTCCATTCATTGGAAAGCATCCCATACCTTTGCAGTATTTTCAGATTTCTCTTTCAATAGCTGTTGGACATATTTTTCCTGCTCTCTCAGTTCATCTGTCAATTGTTTCTTTTCCTCAGTGAGGCTGCTTACCTCTTCATTTGATTTTATGATCTAAGAAATTAAATGTAACACTATTATTAAATCACTCTTCCCCACCTAATGCCTTTGAGAGATAATAGCAGTTTTGAACCCCCGTATTTCAGGATCAAAATATGGAAAACGCACAGTTAGGGAAAACTAAATGAAACTCTGTGTAGCATCAAGCTTTATTTAAAGAACAGAATATATTGGCCAAATATGATTGGACACATAAGGAATTTGTCTATGGTGCACAGGCTCTCAGTGTACATAAAAACAACAAAGTAATATAATCCTAAGATACCAATAGGAGAAGGTAGTAAGAAAGATGAGAAGGATAATTCATAACAATTCCTCAAAGAAGGAAGAATGGGAAACATCTAAAGAGACCAGGGTGGATAAACCTAGAACTAAAAAACTTGCTAAAAAGGAAAAAAGAAATGTTTAAGAATTGGAAGGAGGGATACATATCTAAGGAAGATTACAATGCAATCTGTACAAACTGCAGGGCAAGAATCAGAAAAGCTAAGGTTAATAATGAATTGAGGCTTGCAAGAGAGACTAAAAACAATAAAAAAAGGGTTTTGGGGATATGTCAAAAGCAAAAGAAAATTTAAAGAGGCTATAGGAAGTCTAGAGAACGAGAAAGGGGAAGTGGTCAAAAGTGATCTTGAGAAGGCGGAGATTCTAAACTCCTATTTTGTATCTGTTTTCTCTAAGAAAGATAATGTAATTGCATCTGACCTTCACTGTGCTAGTGAAGAACTAAGAGAATTAAGGCAGACAATCGACACAGAGAAAGTAAGGGAACACTTAGCTAACTTAAATGAGTTTAAGTCTCCAGGTCCAGATGGATTACATCCTCGGGTACTGAAGGAATTAGCAGAAGTAATAGCTGAACCACTTGCTGTAATCTTTGAAAAGTCATGGAGAACAGGAGAAGTCCCAGATGATTGGAGAAGGGCAAACGTTGTCCCTATCTTCAAAAAAGGGAAGAAGGCAGACCCAGGGAACTACAGGCCCGTTAGCCTGACTTCAATACCAGGAAAGATTCTTGAACAAATCATTAAGCAACATATATGTCAGCATTTGGATGGGAATTCAATAATTAACAGCAGTCAACATGGGTTCGTAACAAACAAGTCGTGTCAAACTAATCTAATTTCATTCTATGACAAAATCACAGAATGGGTTGATCAGGGAAGTACAGTAGACATAGTATTTCTGGATTTCAGCAAAGCTTTCGATAAAGTATCTCACACCATCCTCATTGAAAAAATGATCAAATATGGGATTGACAGGGTGACTGTTAGGTGGGTTTCTTAACTGGCTTAGTAACCGTACTCAAAGAGTGGCTATAAATGGCTGCACATCCAACTGGAAGAAAGTCTCAAGCGGAGTGCCACAAGGCTCTGTTCGGGGCCCAGTTATGTTTAATATTTTTATAAATGATTTGGATAAGGGAATTGAGGGGAAACTGATCAAATTTGCAGATGACACAAAGCTAGGAGGCATTGCAAACACCAGAGCAGAGAGAGAAAGGATTCAAAAAGATTTAGAGAAACTCGAACAATGGGCTGCAACTAATAAAATGGTATTTAACAAGGAAAAATGCAAGGTACTACATCTGGGTAAGAAAAATGAAAAAAGAGCATATAGTATGGGAGGAACCCAGCTGAGCAGCAGTACATGTGAAAAGGACCTCGGTGTCCTAGTGGATCATCGAATGAACATGAGGCAACAGTGTGAAGCAGCTGCAAAAAAGGCAAACACAATCCTGGGGTGTATCAAAAGAAGCATAGAGTCCAGATCACGTGAAGTTATTATTCCCCTCTACTCTACCTTGGTCCGACCTCACCTGGAGTACTGTGTCCAGTTCTGGTCACCCCAGTTCAAGGAAGACACTGACAAACTGGAGCAGGTTCAAAGGAGAGCTACCAAGATGGTGAACGGTCTACAAACCATGTCCTATGAGGAACGGTTAAAGGAATTAGGAATGTTTAGTCTACAGAAAAGAAGACTGAGAGGAGACATGATAGCTGTCTACAAATACCTGAAGGGCTGTCACAGTGCAGAGGGATCAGCCCTGTTCTCACTTGCCCAAGGAAGGACTAGAAACAGTGGGATGAAACTGCAGGGGAAAAGATTCAGATTAGATGTTAGAAAAAAATTTCTAACAGTGAGGGTGATCGACCAGTGGAACAGGTTGCCACAGGAGGTGGTGAGCTCCCCTTCGATGGAGGTCTTCAAGCAGAGACTGGACGGCCATCTGTCTGGGATGGTTTAGGGAATCCTGCCTCGAGCAGGGGGTTGGACTCGATGACCCGGGAGGTCCCCTCCAACTCTACGATTCTATGATTCTATGACAATAGTAATGCAGCCTTATTAGATGAGTAAATATTCTTAGTCATAAGACAGTTCTGTGAGGATTAGATGTTCAGCAGAGAGGGGAAAAATTGTCTCTATGTCTAGTTGTTTTGGCATGCGATGCCCTATAGAGGGGAGGAATGGAAACAGTTTATGACCTGTATAGTATAGTGTTCAAGTCCTCAATGGAAAGCAATGCAATACTAAGGAAATTAAATTTTGCTTCTTTCCCTGAACATTTGAATTCCTTAGAGCACTCTTTTTAAATATTTTAAATTATTCTAGAAAAGGCTAATTTCCAAACTTTCCAGTTCAGTAACTATTGAAAATACTGATGTACAAACATAATTCCATTCATTGGAAAGCATCCCATACCTTTGCAGTATTTTCAGATTTCTCTTTCAATAGCTGTTGGACATATTTTTCCTGCTCTCTCAGTTCATCTGTCAGTTGTTTCTTTTCCTCAGTGAGGATGCTTACCTCTTCATTTGATTTTATGATCTAAGAAATTAAATGTAACACTATTATTAAATCACTCTTCCCCACCTAATGCCTTTGAGAGATAATAGCAGTTTTGAACCCCCGTATTTCAGGATCAAAATATGGAAAACGCACAGTTAAGGAAAACTAAATGAAACTCTGTGTAGCATTAAGCTTTATTTAAAGAACAGAATATATTGGCCAAATGTGATTGGACACATAAGGAATTTGTCTCTGGTGCACAGGCTCTCAGTGTACATAAAAACAACAAAGTAATATAATCCTAAGATACCAATAGGAGAAGGTAGTAAGAAAGATGAGAAGGATAATAGTAATGCAGCCTTATTAGATGAGTAAATATTCTTAGTCATAAGACAGTTCTGAGAGGATTAGATGTTCAGCAGAGAGGGGAAAAATTGTCTCTATGTCTAGTTGTTTTGGCATGCGATGCCCTATAGAGGGGAGGAATGGAAACAGTTTATGACCTGTATAGTATAGTGTTCAAGTCCTCAATGGAAAGCAATGCAATACTAAGGAAATTAAATTTTGCTTCTTTCCCTGAACATTTGAATTCCTTAGAGCACTCTTTTTAAATATTTTAAATTATTCTAGAAAAGGCTAATTTCCAAACTTTCCAGTTCAGTAACTATTGAAAATACTGATGTACAAACATAATTCCATTCATTGGAAAGCATCCCATACCTTTGCAGTATTTTCAGATTTCTCTTTCAATAGCTGTTGGACATATTTTTTCTGCTCTCTCAGTTCATCTGTCAGTTGTTTCTTTTCCTCAGTGAGGCTGCTTACCTCTTCATTCAATTTTGTTATCTAAGGAATTAAATGTTACACCATTACTAAAGTAGCCTTCCCCCAGCCAATCCCTTTGAAAATGAATGCAGTTTTTTTAAAAAATAAACTTTATTAAATATATACAAACTTTAAAAGTACAAAATGTACAATACATAAAACAGGGACATAAAACACAAGTTGATAGAAATTGTATCTTAAGTTAATATCTATAGTTATGAACAAACAACATTTAACAGTAATATCAACTATTTAGTTGATTCTTATTTATGTGCAGTCTTATTCTTAAGTCTATACAAGGTATAATGTAATTGTATCGTATAAACTAGATAAATATATATAATTCAAAGAGAGAAAAAAAATAAAATATATATATATGTCAAGGGATAGGTATATAATTTTAACAATTATACAAATCATATATTTATTCTGTCTTTAATTATCTAAGGGAGATTATGTCTTGGTTTTCGGAATTCTTATAAAAGTATATCAATAAAATTTTTTAAATATATTTAAGTCAGAGGATGAATAAGATTGTCATCTATATCCTATTTATTTTTATTGCACTTTATTTACATTTTTAGAGTTCCAAATATTTTTTTTTGTCTAGCCATTCGTACCATTTATTCCAGGTCTTATAAAATAATGTGTCTTCTTTATTCTGTACTTTGAGAGTTAATTTGTTCATCTCGGCTACTTCATTTATTTTGTTGATCAAATTCAAAGTTGATGGAATTTTTTCAAGTTTCCAATTCTGGGCATAAACTAATCTGGCCGCTGTAATTATGTGTATTATTAAATATCTGTCTTCTTTAGTTATCTTGTATCTTATTATTCCTAATAAAAATAATTCGGGATTCATTGGGATTGTTTGGACAGTAATTTGTTCGAGGTATTTTTTAATTTTTTTCCAAAAATTTTTGGACAGTATACAAGTCCACCAAAGGTGATAGTATGTCCCAGTTTTGACTTTACACTTCCAGCATTTGGGGGATGTATTGGAAAACATTTTTGCCAGTCGAGCTGGGGGAAGATGCCAGCGGTAAAACATTTTAAGAATGTTCTCTTTATAGGCGGATGAAATGGTAAGTTTATAGTTAATATTCCAGATTTTTTCCCATTCTGCCAAATAAATTGTGTTTCCTATGTTTTTTGCCCATGCGATCATATTACCTTTAACTTCTTCTTCAAACATTTCATCGTATAGTAAAACTTTATATAGTTTGGAAATAAGTTTTTGGTCCGTTCCTAATAATATTTTATCTAAATTGTTCACTTTTTGAAATCCATACTTTTGGTCTTCTATATATTTTGAATTAATTTGAAAATATTGCATCCAATCTAAAATAATTCCTTTTCCTTTTAAAGTTTGAATTGAAATTAATTGGTTATCTTCTGTTAGAATTTGGTGATATGTTATTATTGTATTGGGGTTTAATAAATTAGGATATGTTATGGATTCATTTGGAGAAAGCCATCTTGGTATCTTAATATAAAATTGTCTTTTAATTTGGAACCAGATTTCTAATAAATTTTTCCTTATGTATTGTTGTTTGAATTGTACGTATGATTTATTTTGTGTCCCAAATAAGAAAGAATGCCAACCAAATTCAAGATTAAAGCCTTCTAGAAGTAATATTCTCCTATTTTTAAGTTGTATCCAATCTTTAATCCAGACCAGTGCAGCTGCTATATAGTATAATTTCCAATTTGGAAGCCCCATTCCACCTCTTGATTTGTGATCTTGTAGGTGTTTGAACTTAATTCTTGCTTTCCTTTTAGCCCATATAAATTTATGTATAGTTTTATTTAATTTATCAAAAAATTCTTTATTTAGCTTAATTGGAGCTGTTTGAAATAAATACAATATCTTTGGAAGCACATGAAAATGAATGCAGTTTTTAAACCCCCATCATTCAAGGTACAAATATGGAGGACACACAGTTAGGGAAAACTAAATCAAACTTTGTGTAGCATCAAGATTTATGGTAAACAATACTAAGGAAATTAAAATTTCTTTGTTTCCCTAAACAGCTGAAGCCCTTAGAGTGCTCTTTTGAAATATTTCAAATTATTTTAGATTCACAAATGCTATTTTCCTAACTTTCCAGCTCAGTAAATATTTAAAATACATGATACGACTGTACAAACATAAACATTACTATAATCACTGCAGTTCATAAATTGGTAACCTTCAAAATGTAATCACTTGTCCAATTAGATTATACATTCCATTCCGTTCTAGTATGTTTCTAGACATGATTTATAAATTCTCAGTATATTGGGTATAAAAGGCAATTGTTTTGCCATAGGACATTTCTTGCTAAATCTTTTCCTTTAAAGCAGCAGCAGATAATTCCATTTCACTTTCTGTGTGAAATTGGAAAACTGATAATAACCAAGAGGCACCTAGGTTCCAACACAGTAGGCTGAGTTCCCAGATGCAATTTGATACACAAAGTATAATGGGTGTAATACTTCCTTTAACCTGGATACAATGTATGGATTCATATAATGCTCCAAATCCCAAGTCTAGATTTAACCAAACATGCCGTAGTTCCTATATTTGCATAACATGCTGTGTCTAAAAAAGATTCCTATTTTATAGTTTAACATAATAGCATTTATGAACAAGGTTAAGACAAAACAATTAGTAGTTTTATGTTAGATGAGCATACTATACTATACTACTCCAGCTTATTCCTGTTGATGGAGGCAAGCCTGCATGCACTTCTGTAGCTGTTGACATGGGCAGCACACCGAGCAATTAACAGCACAACTCTTTCTGGAATGACATCCCAGATATTAAAGGCCAAGACAAAATAGTTTAATGGTTCCAGCTAAGATCTGGGTGCCATAAGTTGCAGCACAGGTAGTCCTCGACGTACAACAATTCATTTAGTGACCATTCAATGTTACAATGGCACTGAAAAAGGTGACTTATGACCGTTTTTCATAGTTATGACCTTTATAGCATCCCCATGATTAGGTGATCAAAATTCAGATACTTGGCAACTGATTCATTTTTATGAACATTGCTGTGTCCCAGGGTCATGTGATCCCCCCCTTTTGCAACCATCTACAAGCAAAGTCAAAGGGGAAGGCAGATTCACTTAAGAACTGGGCTGCTAACTTATCAAGTGCACTGATTTACTTAAGAACTGTGGCAATAAAGATCGTAAAATGGGGCAAAACTCACAACAGAAATTTCTCACTGAACAGAAATTTTGGCCTCAATTGAGGACTACCTGTATTTGCAGACTGACCTGTTAAATATGCAATATTCATAACCCAACCCTTTGTGCAATAATATATGAGCAATGATATATTTAACATCAGCAGGTATGGGCAAAGGTGAAGCATCAAAAGATCCGACAATGTATCCATTGACTTATCATGTTATAAAATGGGCACTCACCTCTTGGATGATATAACTGATGGATATATTGAGACTTTCATTGGAACAGGAATCTATTTGTGTTTTCATGGATTTGTTTTCTTCAGCCACAACCAAGGATATCTGCTCCAACTTATCACACGGCTGTCTGAGTTTTTCAAAAGCTATGGGGTTTTCTCTGATCACTTCATCCTTTGCTAAATCCATTTCTTTTTCTGACATCAGCAAAGCAATTGTCTCATTTTTCTCAACAATCTGTTAATAAGACCAAAGGCATACATTATGAACAAAATATTGGAGAACAGCTCTTACAGCCTTTCTTATGTTTTAAAAATTAACTAGATAATAATGGAAGATAATTCTTTGGGTTTCTAGATTTGCTTCTCTAACTGGAATCAATTTGATATCTGTCATTATTCCAAAACTAATCAAAAGGTTATCTATCATTATCTTGCCTTAATATTAAAAGGAAATCTTGCAGAGACTTGCTTTATTTTCCTAGCTGAAGTCTATTACTACTTCATCACACTATTGCCAATCAATCCTATCTTCTAACAAATTCTGGATTCCCCAATTTTAGCAATCTCTAACACCCAAAATTCCACTCTCAAAATATGAAAGAAATCAGGAGATAATGCAACAAAACAGCATTGCTTTTGAATCATTAAAGCAGCTGCCTCTTTTTTCAGGATTGGGTAACTGCTTTGGAACCAGTTCCAGGAGACAACTATTTATTTTGCTGAGAGCAAGTTCTGAAACCACTATGTAATGCCCTAGCAACTAATTACTGATGGACACAAATTCTGCTAAAAGTCAATAAAATTGTTTGAAATGCTGAAATAGCTCACTAGTGCTAGAAGTCTGTTTTAGGAAACAGTAAAGAAAATAAACTTTATTCTGAAAAGAGAAAGCGTTTCACTTGAAAATATAACAGTGCCATAGAAAATGGTATTGACTAATTTCCAATGATTCATGCAATAATTTTACCTCTTTATGTAAGATTTCCAGATCTGATCCAGAGTTTGCTTCTGATAAAACAGTATTTTTTTCCTTTAAACTCACATTCTCTTCTAAAGCTTTATGTAGGTCATTTTTTAAATCCCCCATTTCCCCTTCCAAATCCACACATGGTAGCAAGTCTGGAAAAGAGAGAGAGGCCAAACTCACCACAGAAATGAATGACAACCGTGCTGCTGACTGGATTGTTCTATACACAGGGAGCTACATCATGGGGAGCCCAGACCATTCACAGCTCTTTGGTTTTTATGCATTTTTGCAGCCTTCCTTACTTAGAAATACTGGAGATTAAATCTTCGCCCTTCCACAAGTAAAGAATCTATCTCTGAGCTATAACTCCAGTTTTTATTTTTCATACATTTTGGGTATGGTGAAATTTCTTGTTAAAATAGAGTAATTTATATCCCGAGTTTTGCAAATGACAATGCTGAAAGAAACAGAAAATACTGACAAAACAACAAAAGTCACTCTGCCTTGCATCCCTGAAAATTAAAGCTTTGCTGCTCCTACAGTTTGGTTTATTTCCTCTCTGTTCCTTTAGTCAGTTACAGAGTTTCCTTTCTCCATTTTGAGTTTCACTTCTATTCTACCAAAGGGGGTAAATGCCTGAGGGTTTAGCTAGCCATAACAATGTAGAAGTGTGGGAACTCAAGGACCTGTTCTGATAAAGTTTTGGCAGGCTTAGGGGCCAGACAGAAAAGCCTGTGGTTTGTGCTAATTGGAAAAAGCTTTTGTGGGGTGGGATTTGCAATTTGTTACTTTGTATCTGGGAGGAGAGAATCTCATTCTTGGGTTTGGCTATGTAAGTGCTGAAACTTTGTTTCCTAAGAAAATGTTATTTAAGGAAGAATTTTTGCCTTGAAGTTCTTTTACTGGATTCATTTATTGGAACCATGACAACCTAAGTATATTTGATAAGCTTTAAAATACTATAAAACCAAGATATCACCTTCACTAATTTTTTTTTAAAAAATCTCAATTTGGAAAGGGGAGGAGGCCCAAACTCTGCACAAGAAATAACTGCAAAAACAAAGTCAAATAAAGAAACAAACAAAACCTAAAAAACAATAAAAGTAAAGCAACAAGACAGAAAAAATAAGACATCTTCCCATTCCAACTTCTCAGAAGCTTTCCTGATCAATGCAGCTTAATTTAATGCAACGTTTCCCAACTCAATGTATACTCCACATGTGCTGGAATTACAACTCCCGATATTCCAACCAGCATTCTACTGACTAAGTTATAAAACATTTTCTCAGCATTTGGTGGTTATGTAAAGGGCAGGGGAAATGATTTCTGTGAATAGTACCTTTTGAACTGTTAACTTCCACCAGTGATGTCAGCTTTGCATTTTCTTGAAAGTAGTATTGCTGTTCTTTTTGGAGATCAGACTGCATTTTTTTATAGGTGACTTTTCCAGCTTCTAACTGGGTCTTGAGGCTTGCAAGGTCTTTTTCCATTTGATTGTAAGTATCTGAGAGCTGGTTCTATGTGGGGATGTGTTAGCATAGTATGAACATGAACATCCAAGTACAAATGGGCAACGTACAACAACAGACTTGTATATCTGAGGACCATTGTCATGGGAGTTCTGTGATCTCTGCTTTCTGGCTTACAGGAAAACCATCTTAAGCAGCATTGTCTCCCCCCCCCCCGCCCCCAAATTGTCAATAGGTTCCTTCTAGGAATTATAAGGCAGCATCATCTACTTAAATCTCTAATGTGATAGGCTCCTTAATGTTATCTTCTTCTTGCATCTACATCAGATCCTGGGGAAAGACGCCTCAAGTTTTTTATCGATTCGCTTGCCATTTACATCAGGGGTCCCCAACTCCCAGTCCATGGATCGGTACCGGGCCACGGCATGCTAGCAACCCGGCCGTACAAACAAGCAAAGCCCCATCAGTGGGATGCAGGCAGCACACAAAACCACACCCCCTCCGGTCCGCGGAAAAACCTCTCTCCACGTAACTGATCCCTGGTGCCCAACAGTCTTCTAGTGAGAAACAAATAGCTATTTTACAAACATGTTCTGGAGTTTTGAAGTGTTTTTTTTTAAAAAAAAAAAATATAGAACTGATTTTCAGCAGCTAATGCTTTTTTTTTTTTTTACCATTTTTTCTTGCAGTGTTAGATTTTCACTTCGGAGGAATGCAGATTCTTTCTTTGCATCCGGGGCAACTGCTTCAGCATCTCTAAGAGACGGCTTTAACTCTTGCACTTCATCCAGGCTTTTCCTTGGAGTGTGCTGCAAGCATGAAGAAGATGATAGTGTGGTTTAAGCAGAGATAAATATTCCATCAATGAAAAATAAAAGCTAAATTTTATTGTAAGGTTGGTGGGTTGTGGTCAGAAAAGTCAAAGATGATTCATAAATTTATTTTCACAGTTTCTACATCATGATGATTTTCAATTTTCCAAAACCAGAGGTAAAGCATGTACATGCTGGCTTAGAATCGTAGAATCATAGAATCGTAGAGTTGGAGGGGACCTCCCGGGTCATCGAGTCCAACCCCCTGCTCGAGGCAGGATTCCCTAAACCATCCCAGACAGATGGCCGTCCAGTCTCTGCTTGAAGACCTCCATCGAAGGGGAGCTCACCACCTCCTGTGGCAACCTGTTCCACTGGTCGATCACCCTTACTGTTAGAAATTTTTTTCTAACATCTAATCTGAATCTTTTCCCCTGCAGTTTCATCCCACTGTTTCTAGTCCTTCCTTGGGCAAGTGAGAACAGGGCTGATCCCTCTGCACTGTGACAGCCCTTCAGGTATTTGTAGACAGCTATCATGTCTCCTCTCAGTCTTCTTTTCTGTAGACTAAACATTCCCAATTCCTTTAACCGTTCCTCATAGGACATGGTTTGTAGACCGTTCACCATCTTGGTAGCTCTCCTTTGAACCTGCTCCAGTTTGTCAGTGTCTTCCTTGAACTGGGGTGATCAGAACTGGACACAGTACTCCAGGTGAGGTCGGACCAAGGTAGAGTAGAGGGGAATAATAACTTCACGTGATCTGGACTCTATGCTTCTCTTGATATACCCCAGGATTGTGTTTGCCTTTTTTGCAGCTGCTTCACACTGTTGCCTCATGTTCATTCGATGATACACTAGGACACCGAGGTCCTTTTCGCATGTACTGCTGCTCAGCTGGATTCCTCCCATACTATATGCGCTTTTTTCATTTTTCTTACCCAGATGTAGTACCTTGCATTTTTCCTTGTTAAATACCATTTTATTAGTTGCAGCCCATTGTTCGAGTTTCTCTAAATCTTTTTGAATCCTTTCTCTCTCTGCTCTGGTGTTTGCAATGCCTCCTAGCTTTGTGTCATCTGCAAATTTGATCAGTTTCCCCTCAATTCCCTTATCCAAATCATTTATAAAAATATTAAACATAACTGGGCCCAGAACAGAGCCTTGTGGCACTCCGCTTGAGACTTTCTTCCAGTTGGATGTGCAGCCATTTATAGCCACTCTTTGAGTACGGTTACTAAGCCAGTTAAGAAACCCACTTAACAGTCACCCTGTCAATCCCATATTTGATCATTTTTTCAATGAGGATGGTGTGAGATTCTTTATCGAAAGCTTTGCTGAAATCCAGAAATACTATGTCTACTGTACTTCCCTGATCAACCCATTCTGTGATTTTGTCATAGAATGAAATTAGATTAGTTTGACACGACTTGTTTGTTACGAACCCATGTTGACTGCTGTTAATTATTGAATTCCCATCCAAATGCTGACATATATGTTGCTTAATGATTTGTTCAAGAATCTTTCCTGGTATTGAAGTCAGGCTAACGGGCCTGTAGTTCCCTGGGTCTGCCTTCTTCCCTTTTTTGAAGATAGGGACAACGTTTGCCCTTCTCCAATCATCTGGGACTTCTCCTGTTCTCCATGACTTTTCAAAGATTACAGCAAGTGGTTCAGCTATTACTTCTGCTAATTCCTTCAGTACCCGAGGATGTAATCCATCTGGACCTGGAGACTTAAACTCATTTAAGTTAGCTAAGTGTTCCCTTACTTTCTCTGTGTCGATTGCCTGGCTTCTTTTTGTTACTTTGGTTATCTCAAATCAGGACAAAATATTAGCAAAATGTTCCCTTTTAAGAGAAATTCTGATCACTTTTACAACTTTGAAAGTCGAAATCACTTTAGAAATGCATCCTCAGCCATAATATGCTAACTAATATTATATTTATATGAAAAAAAATCACATAGATTTGTAGAAAATTTTTTGTCCTCAAATTTGTATACAGGAGTCCTTAACTTACAACACTTCATTTAGTGACCATTCAAAGTTATGGCACTGAAAAAACTGACTCATGACCGTTTTTCACACTTATGACCATTGCTGCATTCCCATGGTCATATGATCAACATGCCTGGCAACTGAATCATATTTATGACACTTGTGGTGTCCCAGGGTCATGTGATCACCTTTTATATCTTTCTGACAAGCAAAGCCAATGGGGAAGCCAGATTCACTTAACAATCCAGTCATTAATTTAACAACTGCAGTGATTCACTTCACAACTATGACAAGATAGGTTGTAAAAAATTTAAAACATGTCTCACTTAGCAACAGGAATTTTGGGCTCAATTGTGGTCATAAGTCAAGAATTAATTGTATTAAAAAATTGTTCCAAGACTGCTAAATGGACAATGAATGCTAACTATTGGAATACTCGCTCTAATGACTACTTGGAAAATGCAATACATGTTTCTATTTGATTGGGTTTAGACATGAAAAACCATGATTTTCTTAATCAAGTTTTGTTAAATAAGAAACAATTTGCTAGTTTCATACATACCCAAACCAAACAAATTACATTATAGCTTAGAATTATCTCTCTTTGTGAAATCAAGCCAATGAGATAATAACATAAGAATTTGCATCACTCTCTATCCATCTGGCAAAGCAAACTTTTGGACAGTGACGTATGTTTAATTACATGGAAATATCATGCATTCTCCAATCAGTCATGGAAAATTGTGAAAATATGTCAACTGACAAGTTCTTATTAGCATCTTGTGTAACTTTTGTAACTTCTACAAAATTATTTGCTTTGCCCAGAAAACTTGATACTCTACTTGACAGACTAGAAAAGGCAACTACCATTCTATGTAGCTATTCATAAGAACTTCAACTAGTAACAAAGAAATAAAATACACAAAAATATGCTTTTATAGTTCACCTACTAAATACAATATTAGTTAAGAAGATTCAGACTTACCGGTACGACTAAAATGGTTGCATCATTTTTGTCTTTTTTAAATTCTACAAAGCTTTCAAGTTTCTTATTGTGCTCTTCCAATACTGTCATCCTTTCCTGTTGTTCCTTGTACTGCATATCTTTTGAGTTTATTTCTTGCTATAAAACACACAAAAAGGAATATCTCAAACACACTCAATACATGCTATACTAAATACAAAGGAATGTCCCCATTCATATCACCATTCCATTTTTTTTAAAAAAATAGGGAAGCCAGGCAATCATCACCAGCACCTCACCTGAAGGTCTTGATTGTATATTTCTGCATTTGAAATTATATCCTTTAAGATGGTAATTTCAAAAACATTTAAGCACCGGGAGAGTGAGCGACGAAGAGAGAAGACCGGACAGAAGAGGATATTCGGATCTCTTTTAAAAAGTGAGGCTCGCCGCCGGAAGGTCCCGGGAAGCCGCGAACGGAGCCGCTGAAGCTGGCGGCGGCCGGGCAGCCGGGCGGCCGGCAGGCAGGCCCGAAGAAGAAGATGCCGCGCCGCGCCGCGCCGCGAGAGAGAGAGAGCTGGAGCTGGCGTGAGAGGAACGGCAGACAGAGGAAGAGGAAGACACCAGCCTGAGACCCGAGAGCAGCCGGGAGAACTTGCCAGCCTGAAGAGGAACCCCAGACGAGCAGACTGGTGAGCGGAACGGTGCGAAAACAGCTGAGGGGGCCTGGCGCGGCAAACAAAGGCGGAGGCGAGCGGAGCCGACAGGAAGCAGACACGAGCGGAGGCGAGCAGAGTGA
Organism: Bothrops alternatus; assembly: GCA_034064705.1. Taxonomy (NCBI): domain Eukaryota; kingdom Metazoa; phylum Chordata; class Lepidosauria; order Squamata; family Viperidae; genus Bothrops; species Bothrops alternatus. Next base: position 73,400 of record JARGCV010000107.1, read on the forward strand.
GTAATAGAGGGGGGGGGGAAAAGAATACCTGCGTGAGGTGAGCTGTTAAAGGCGAAGAGGGCGGCTGGAAGACCAGAGGGGGCCTGGAGTGAGCCGCAGAGACGCAGGTGGAAGGTATAGAGGGAGACAGAGACAAAGAACCACCAAGGAGGGAAGAGGAAGTGGAAGGCCTGGGAGAGAGAAGTGAGGAAAGAAGCCCAACAGCTGAGCCCCCTGAACCAAGGAACTCAGAAGCCCAGGGCCAACACAGTGAACCCACAAAGGGAAGAAGTAAGGGGGAAAAGAGAGAAAGTAGCCAGAACGCAATAGTACTGGAGCTGGGAAAGAGAAACTTGGAATATTATCTTTAATTCTAAAAATCAACAGTCAACCAGGGCAAACAACAGGCAGAAGCCAGGATGGTCTCCAAGCAGACCAAACTGAACCCCACAAAGGATCCTGTACTCTCCCCAGCCCAGCCTCCCAAGACACCAGGGAACACCCTACCCACCCCCACACCCTCCCATTCAACCACAGACCTCCAGACCCATCCATCAACCCAGGCCTGTCCAACACTACACATGATGCAAGAATTAAAAGAGATAAGGGAGATAATGGAGACACTGGGAAGAAGGATGGATGGAATAGATAAAAAGTTGGAGGAAGTGGGCACTAGGATGGAGAGACGGTGCAAAGATATAGAACAGAAGCTGGAGGACCAAGGCAGAGAACTAGAGAGAAAGTGGGAAGAACAACGCAGAGCAGTGAATGCGGACCTGGAACAAATTAAGGACGCAATGCAAACACACAACAAGAGCATGAGAGATGAAATGGGGAAAAATACTAAGGAAATCAGGGAGAGTGTGGAAAACAGGATGAAAGAGGTGGAGAGGCACATGGAGGGACAGATAGCAGAGATGAAAAGTGTGGCTCAAGACCAATCCATCACGATGCAATATTGGCAAATGGCATCTGCAATCAGATTTAGAGGTTTAAAAGAGAAAACAAACGAAACCCCAGAAGACCTGCGCAGAACATTTGTAGAGGCCCTGGCAGCATTCCTGGGAAGGGAAATCAAGGATATAGGGTGGCAATTCGACAGCAACAAACAAACATCTACCAAGAGACGTGGTCATCCATTTCGCAACAAAGGGGTTCCGAGACCTTATCTCTGTAACGTCCTACAACAAGACACTACGCATAGAAGAGCAGGAGGTGAAGGTACTGAAAGAGATCCCCCAGGCGATGCTAAGAGATAGAAAGGAATACAAGTTCCTGGTCAACGAACTGAAATCACGCGCTCTGCAATATCGATGGGAAGCCCCAACAGGAATGTCACTTTTCTATAAAAGAAAAAGATACTACCTAAACTCGATTCAGAAAGCCAACGAATTCTTCGAAAAGGAACTGATGTCGGAAGTACCTCAACCCACAACGAGGGATAACGCAGATGGGCCACACGAAAGCGGAAGGAACCCGGAAGGACGAGCAAACTACTCAGAAGCACAGGCCGGCGCAGCAGCAGGAGAAGAGAATGGACCACCCCGAGATTCAACGACACAGAGAACAGAGAGCAACAAAAACAAGGAAACAGGGCAGACCACAGAGTACAGGCTACTAAGATCCGCCACCAAACGCACAGACCAGCAAGACAAGATCCCGCAACACAACATGAACACCAACACGGATACCATGGGAACGAGACCGAAGAAGAAAACAGGAGAAAGAACGGAAGCGGTCTTGCTAGAGTATCCTGAAACCGACAATGGCGAGTAAATATCTGACTTGGAACGTTAACGGACTGAACTCCCCACAGAAAAGGAGGAAAATATTCCACTACCTGAATCAAGGTAAAAGCGACGTAATCTGCCTACAAGAAACACACATCAGAGCGGCAGACCAGAAATATCTGATCAACTACAAACTAGGCACGCACTTTGTGGCAGCGGTGCCAAGAAAAAAGAATGGGATTGTTATATATGTAAAGAAACACGTAATAGCTAAGCTAATAGAGTCTGACCCCCAAGGTAGATACCTGGCAATTGAAATAACACAAGAGGACAAGAAGATTCTAGTAATGGGCGTATATGCACCAAATCAGCAACAAGGCAAATTCTACAAAAGGATACACAAGAAAGTAATACAACTTAACTACAGATCTTACATCATACTGGGCGACTGGAACGGGGTCATAGAGACTGCTCTGGACAAAAAAAGAACTGCACCTAACCCGCAAAAACATTCCAAGTTGCCTAAATCCTTCTTTGATATGAAGGAGGACCTCGAACTGACAGACGTATGGAGGGAAAGGCACGGCAAAGAACAAGAATTCACCTTCTTCTCTGGCAGACATCAATCATTCTCCAGAATTGACTTTATATTAACATCTAGCGACTTGCTAGTTTGTCTAAACGCGGTGAAAATCCTACCCAAGGTACTAACAGACCACAACCCTGTGAGGATGGAATTAAGACACGGCTTGAAACAGAGGAGATCCTGGAGAATTAATGAAAACCTGTTTAGACAAGAAGAAAAGGTGGCGGAATGCAAAAATGCTATGAAGGAATTCTTCAACATAAATATGAACAACGAAACATCTGTAGAAATGATCTGGGACGCTAGCAAGGCTTACATGCGTGGGATCCTCATGGACATGAATAACAGGCACCGTCGCAAACAAGAACAAAGAAGAAAAGAGTTAGAAAACGAGATAAGTAAGAGGGAGCGGCTATTAATAAAAAGACCAGAGGACAAAGTCACCAAAGAAGGAATCAAGATCTTAAGAAAGCAATTTGACATGTTGATGGCAGACCAAGTTGCAAGGAATATACAATATGCAAAACATAAGACATTCTGCAAGGCCAACAAACCGGGCCGATGGCTAGCCTACATCATAAGAAAGAAACAGAAATCCCGCATAATTGAAAAGATAGAATACAAAGGCAAGGAAGAATTCAGACAAGAAACCATCAAGAAAGCCTTCACAGAGTTCTACTCGAAACTATATGCCGAGGAGAAGACACAAGACAAAGAGATAGATGAGTTTCTACAAAACGAAAAGATACAGGCAATCACCGACACACAAAGAGGGGCCCTGAATGCCTTAATCACAAAGGAGGAAATACACTCAGCGATCAAACAACTGAAAACAGGAAAATCGCCCGGGACGGATGGGATAACAGCGACCTACTACAAGTATCTCCAGGAAGAGATGTTAAAACCACTCAGAAAGCTATTTGTCAACATACAAGAAGGAGGCCAAGTCCCACCATCCTGGGAAACAGCCTACATCTCGTTAATCCCCAAGGAGGGGAAAGACAATGCACAGCCCGCAAACTACAGACCCATCTCACTATTAAACACGGACTACAAAATCTTCACAAAAAAAAATTTTGGCCAATAGATTAATGACTGTACTACAAAAAACAATACACCCGGACCAAAGGGGATTTATACAAGGACGCCAGATGAAAACCAATGTGAGACAGCTGTTGAACATAATAGAGTACTTGGAAAGGCACAACCAGGTACCCGCCACTCTTATGTTTGTGGATGCAGAAAAAGCTTTCGACAGACTGAATTGGCCGTTTCTGACGAACTTGGTCCGGAAGATGAAAATGGGAGTACAGTTTCTCAACTCCATAACGGCAATTTACCAGAAACAAACAGGCCAGATCATTGTTAATGGAGACCTAACAGACTCATTCAGCATAGAGAGAGGCACGAGACAGGGATGCCCGCTGTCCCCCCTGCTATTTGTCCTAACACTGGAGATTCTACTGAACAGGATAAGAGCGGCAGAAGACATACAGGGCATACAGATCAGACAACAAGATTACAGACTATATGCCTTTGCAGACGACTTGCTGGTGACAATATCGCAACCAGTACAGTCAGCAAAGAGATTGATGGAGATAACGGAAGACTATGGTAGGGTGTCAGGCTTCAAAGTAAATATATCAAAAACAAAGATGCTAGTCAAAAATCTAGACAACAAAGTAAGACAGGACTTGGAAAGAATAACGGGTTGCGAAATAGTCAAGAAGGTTAAATACTTAGGAGTGGAGATAGAATCAACGAATGCAAAATTATACAAGAATAACTATGAGGTGCTGTGGAACAAGATACAAGCAGATCTGGAAAGGTGGAAAACACTACGACTGTCCCTGCTGGGCAGGATAGTAGCAGTTAAGATGAACGTATTGCCAAGATTTCTATTTCTCTTTCAAATGCTACCCATACTCAAAAAGGATGCGGACTTAGACAACTGGCAGAAGGACATCAACAGATATATTTGGGATGGCAAGAGACCGAGGGTGAAACTAAAAATCATCCAGGACACAAGGGAGAGAGGGGGACTAAAAATGCCTAATCTAAAGCTATACTACTACGCAGCGATACTGGTGGCGTTGAGTGACTGGATCAACATGACGAATGACAGAATATTGAATGTCGAAGGACATGGTCTACTATTAGGCTGGCACGCATACTTGGTGTATGACAAAAAGGCAGACAAGAACTTCAAGGAGAACCCACTACGAATCCCGTTATGGGTCTGGAAGAAATATAAATACCTTCTACACGACAAGATCCCCATCTGGACGATCCCCGGACACGCAATAGGGGATGTAAACATATCCCAAGGGCAGGAAGTGGTGCCCTACAGTAAACTTGTACTAGAAGAAGAAAATGGGTTCTCCTTAAAGCCTCAAACAACGCTAGCAGACGAAGGAATAGGAGGTACTTGGCTATCATATCTACAACTGCAATCAAGGTGACATAAAGACAAGAAGAAGAGTTTATCCCAGACTGACGAGCATTTAATTAAACAGATTATAGAGAGCAGGGGATCATGCACATCAAACGAGTGTACGGTGTTCTGATAGAAATGGACTCTGAAACCGTGCTAGTCAAGAGCTGTATGGTAAAGTGGGAACAAGACTTTGGGCATTCTATCACCATGGACACGTGGGAGAAAATCTGGGTGAGAAATGTAGAATTTACGAAAGCGCAACACTTAAGGGAAAACTTCTACAAGATGTTCTATAGGTGGCACCTAGACCCGAAAAAACTATCACTCATCTATCCAGACTCCCAGCCCAAATGCTGGAGGTGTGGTGATGGGGAGGCTACCTACTTTCATGTATGGTGGACATGCAGAAAAATCAAAGCCTTCTGGAGGAAGATATGGTGGACACTCCAAACCATTTTCAAAAAGCGTATTGAATTTCTACCTCAGGTTTTTTTGTTAGGGATTACAAAGGTTTGCACTACCTCAGAGACAAACTTATTTCTGAACTTGATCACAGCAGCCAGATTGTTGGTGGGACAATACTGGAAGAATCCAGAAATACCGCCTATGGAAGAATGGACTGTGAAAGTAATAAATTTGGCGGAAATGGCGAAAATATCGGCATACTTGAAATGAACAATATTTGACAGACTGGAAACAGTGGATAGACTATATACAAGAGAAACACCAATCAAACAAAATGCACCTGGCGTTTAGTTGAGGCTCGACGTAAAGAGGGAAGAATGTTTACCAAACCAAACGTTTACAAAGACTAACACCTAATGTTGCATGTCTATGTTCTATGACGAATGCCTCTTAATATGATCCTATGCTTAATGTTGTTTACCTTAATATTGATAAAGCGGATTGAATTTCTACCTCAGGTTATGAAACCTCTACCTCAGGATCTCTGGTTAGGGACTATAAAAGATTGCACTATTACTGAGACGAAGTTAATTTAGAAGCGCGAATGGACAATATGTGATAGACTAGATATAATAGATAGACCATATATAAGAGTTACCTCAGGTTATTAAATTCCTACCTCAGGATTTTTGGTTGGGGACCATAAAAGATTGTACTAATACTGAGATGAATAATATGTGATAGACTAGAAACAGTGGATAGACTATAGAAAAGAGAAACACCAATCAAATAAAGTGTAACAGGCGTATAGTTGAGGCTTGACGTAAGGAGTGAAAAATGTTTACCAAACCAGACGTTTACAAAGATTGATACTTAGTGTTGTATATCAGGTGCTATGACAATTGATGCATACTATGATTTTATGTTCAATGTTGATTGTTTTAATAAAAGAATTTATATATATAAAAAAAAGATGGTAATTTCATGCATTAGTTGCATCTGTGGAGCAAGTGAAGCAAATAGCAAAGCAGTTATGAAGCACCCATCAGTTTAGTTTACAATCCATCACCATAGGAAAGATAAGCAGCCTTTGCATTAAAAAATTCTGTTAGAACCACTCATTTTTAGATAAGCATCTAGTTGTTACTGCAAGAAATACTGCTTATGCATATCTTAAACTGGAGAAAAATTCTAGGAAACAAAATCTCAACCTCAACACCAGAGTGATTAGATTTGTACATGGCACAGTGCAATAATGACATGGTTTATACATAACATTAAACCAAAATTAAATAATCCATGTTTTGGCTCATTTGTAAGATGTTTAAATCCAGTAATTGTTATTACTTCTCAGTCTTTCAAAGTAGAATGTCTTGGTTGCAAGATTAATATTTCATGATTGGTCACAAGAAGTTTAATTCTACTTTAGTAATTTATATTCCATTAAAATTAGTACATTTATGTCCCATTCTTTCATAATGCAAATTGAGGGAGAGAAAATGCATATTCCCAGATGATCCTTGAGCAAGATGCAAAGCAAGGTTATAGTGCAGTGTGCCTCAAACACTTCGCTCTAGTCTGTGTCCTCCAGATAACACTTTCACCCCCAGATTTCCTATCCAGCACTGTCTTCAGATGTGTTGGTGAGGAAATCTGGAAACTGAGATCCTAAACAACTGGAATGTCTATGGAGATTCTGTCATCCAGGTCTTGGTCGCCCCAAAGGTGCTTTTTTTATCACGAGGCAACTGGACTTTCTTGTTTTTCTTTGAAGATGTTTCGCTTCTCATTCAAGAAGCTTCTTCAGCTCTGACTGCCATTCCCCACTATCCAGTCAGAGCACCTTTAGGAAAAATAACTGGAATGCATTAGAAGTATAGATATCTAATCTATAGTTATAGCATGGTTGCACTTATTTCCCAAGGAAACCATTTAACTAGGATACTTTTTAGTACAATAATAATCAATATTCCTGATTCAATGGAATGTGATGTTTCTCTACTTCTGGATGGGATTTTACTACTACCTGAAAGATAAGGCTCACATCTTAAGAGATGCTGTTTAGTTTATATGACTGATTATTTTTGCCATCTCAAGGCAAAAAAAATGCAAACATATGACAAAGTACTAAAACTTGAAAACAATTCATTCAAAGGAAGAGATAAAGCTACATCTGAAGATAAAAAATGTTTTGATATTATACATTTGATTTTATTATTGCTACTGTTAGAGATGGCATACTATAAATGTCATCATCCTGAACATTCTCGGAATGCAAATTGAAATATAAAATATTTTGCCATTGTATCAAATCTAAAAAAACAATCCGTTACTGTAAAATAGTTGAAAAAAAACCTCATAATTTTACATGTTCTGAAAGAACTGCAGTGGCGTTTAGTCTATTCCAGGGGTGTCAAACTTGCAACATCACGTGACATGTTGTGACTTTTTTTGCCATTGCCGGCAATGGGATGGGCGCGGTTTTGCTATGATGCATCCGGCCCATGGGCCAGCAGTTTATTCACTTCACTTCACATTGAAAGTATTTCTTTAAAACGTATACAAATGTTTCATTTGCATACAAATGTTTCATTTTCAAACCATTCTTTTTTTTTTTCCCCTTACCTCCTGCTCTTTAGAAGCCTGTTTCTCAAGGGCCACAAACTCATTCGTTGATATTTTCTCACACAGCTCTGTGGGTTCATAGGCCAGCTGTTCTTTCTCCAAGCACACACTACCAAGTTTTGCTTTTATGGCTTGTTGTTCAGTGACAGCATTATCCTGGCCAAGAAAAGAATGGAGGAAATTACGTCTTTTACCCATAACTTCTGTTGAATATCCTGCAACCTACAAAAAGGACTCACCCTTTCTTCTAAGGGGCTTTGGCAAAGATCAGCAGGCTCTGCAAAGTCTTTAGGAGTCTAGAACAAAAAACATTTCAGTGGACAAAAGCATTCTGCTACTTTGCAAAATATCAAAATATAATGGAACCTAAAAGGGCTTGTTGCCTAAAACCATTCTGCTTCATCATCAAATTATGTTCCCAACTGGAAGAAAAGCTCTTTTTTTTTACACATAATATGCAAATAACATTTATTTTATTGGATTTGTAATCATATAGATCTAGTTGGGAATAAAGACAATAAGAAAAGTGAAACCTGTTCCCTTTTTTCCCCTTACAGGCCTATTAAGACATTGCTGGCATAGAAAAAATACATTGGGGAAGAGCTTTCGACAGGCTGTATTTTCCCTTAATGTGCCCCACTGAAGCATGTTTGCCCACTGCATGGGAAAAATTGATTCGACAATACACCCAACTCTCTCGGCAAATTCTGCTTGGTTTTTTTGCAATCAGTCCCTAATACTTACAAAATTTATTTCAGGTCTTGGGATCCGTTCTTCCCCAGACATTATAGCACTGGCTGTCATGCATTGATCATCATATTCTGAGAATTCCGAGGAGACAGCTAAGAATTAAAAATACCCAACCCCAAAATATATAAAATTAAATGGAGATTCTATGGAATATTTTTTATAGAAAATAGCTACTTTTGGCCTCCTTAATTGTCACCAAGTGGCAACCATTACATTAGACTCTAAATTGTTTTTCTATCAGATAACTGAATTTTATGCAACCTAAGCTTGCACTTTTCCATCCCATTTGATTTGGATAGATGTTTTACTCCATGAAGTAGCTTTTGTCTTAGTGAGCAATACAGATTTTATGCTAGCCCTGTTATGCTGAGTGCCTTGGGCACAAGCATCTGCCGGATCAATGTATTTGGAAAGTCAGGTCTTTTCAATCTCTGGAGACAGCTGCCAGATTCAGATTTCTTTCAGAGCAACTAAGAGAGAAACTGAACTTAATTGGGACCAGAAATTCTAAGAGAATGTACTTAAAGGAAAAAAAACCATGTGACTGTGTGGCTTCTCCTAAAGGACCTAAACGAGGTGAAGTCAAAAGCCACCATGCCGCTTAGTGACAGCAGTTCTGGAAGTCCCAGTCGCTGTTAAACAAAGGCTGCCCAGGTGGTGAAGCGAGGATCCCACTTGACCTCAACTTCCAACTTCCTACTTCCTGCTGGTTTCCCAAATGACTTTGTTGGTAGGAAGCCAGCAGGGAAGGTCTCAAATCATGATCCTGTAGATACAAACACTCACTGAATAAAAGATTGTTAAATGAGCACCACCTGGAGTTTAAGCCTGGAATTTCATCCTCCACAGTCCATCTCATATTTAACAGAAGTCAACAACATCAGGCAACTAACATGCAGGCTAAGCATGTCTTCTAAAGAGGCATATGATGGCATTTACTATTACCAATTTTCTACAAATGACAAATCTTGATTTCCTACAAAGCCACAATTAATTGGTATATTCCTTTTAGGATGTAGGAATCTATTCGAACATTTTCTTAGGGAAAAGAACTTACATTCTTCCATCTCTGTGACAGTAGATAAAGTTTTAAAGCGTTTAGCTTTATTAGGAAACTCTTCCAAGAAAGGCATTTCCCCACGCCTTTTCTTTTTAGCCTTAAATTAAGAATAAAATTAAAATAAGCACACACATACACAATAAGGTGACCAAGCTTTCTCACACTTCAAACATGGTGGGAATTTCTTAGCCAGCATGAAGATTGAGGAATTCTGAGACATGAAGTCTTAATAAACCTTTACCGATTACATAAGAACATAAGAACATAAGAAGAGCCATGCTGAATCAGGCCAAAGCCCATCGAGTCCAGCATTCTGTGTCACCCAGTGGCCCACCAATTGTACATGGGGATCTTGAGCAGAAAGAGAAGGCAAAACCCTCCCTTTCCCTTGACCCCCAACAAATGGTACTCAAGGGAATCCTGCCTGCCTCAACCAACATAGAGGCGGCACATGGACATCCGTTTTAATAACCATCGATACACTTTGCATCCATGAATCTATCTAGCCCTGCCTTGAAGCTGTCAAGGCTGACAGCTGTCACGACCCGTTCACGGAGTGAATTCCATAAATCAACGACCCTCTGGGTGAAGAAATATTTCCCTTTATTTGTCCTCACTTTCTTAGCTATGAGCTTTAGGGAGTGTCCCCTTGTCCTGGTATTGTGTGATAGAGAAAAGAATTTTTCTCTATCCACCTTTTCTATCCCATGCATGATTTTATACACTTCGATCAAGTCACCCCTTAAACGCCGTCTTTCAAGGCTGAAGAGACCAAGGCGTTGCAATCTGGTTTCATAAGGGAGGCGCTCCATTTCCTTGATCATTCTTGTTGCCCTTTTTTGCACCTTTTCCAGTTCCATTATATCCTTCTTGAGGTGCGGTGACCAGCACTGTACACAGTACTCCAAGTGTGGTCTCACCATCGATTTGTACAGAGGCAATACAACACTTGCTGACTTATTTTCGATTCCCTTCCTAATCATGCCAAGCATGGAATTTGCTTTTTTTACTGCTGCTGCGCATTGGGTTGACATCTTCATTGAGCTGTCCACCAAAACCCCAAGATCCCTTTCTTGGGTTGTCTCAGAAAGTTTGGTCCCCATCAGTTGGTAAGTATAATTGGGGTTCTTTGCCCCGATGTGCATAACTTTGCACTTGTTTAGGTTAAAATGCATTTGCCACTTTGTTGCCCACTCACATAATTTCGAGAGATCCTTCCGGAACTCCCGACAATCAGTTTCACTTTTCACAACCCGGAACAATTTAGTGTCATTAGCAAACTTGGCTACCTCACTATTAACTTCTACATCCAGATCATTGATGAATAAATTAAAAAGTAAAGGTCCCAAAACTGAACCTTGGGGTACACCACTTCTCACTTCTTTCCATCCGGAGAATTGTCCATTTATTGCCACCCTTTGCTTCCTACAATTTAGCCAGTTACCAATCCAGGACAAGACCTGTCCTCTAATTCCGTGGCTGGAGAGCTTTTTTAGGAGCCTTTGGTGAGGAACTTTGTCAAAAGCCTTTTGAAAGTCAAGATATACAATATCAACTGGGGCCCCTTTATCTATGATTAGAGAAAGGACTTGATATAATAAGTACATTATACCTATTATAAATAAAAGGACTTGAAATTTGTTCTCTGTAGAGTTAGGAACTCTAGCAGAAACTGTTGTTGGAGTTTTGGCAAACATATTGGCAATATTGATTTTAAAGAAAACTTTGAAAGGGAAGGAGTAAAGCAGTTGTAAATGTAACAGCACCTGACATTATCACCTACTAGTCTTAATTTAGAGCAGCCTGACAAGCAATGCTACAGTTTTGTCTAGAGGTGATACATGCTATTAGTATATAAGCTTGAGAAACAGAGATAAGAATTCTGACAAACATGAATTGTCAACTGAAGATTGTTTTATGAAAATAGCAGATGAGTTTGAATTAGAGTCTTTACTATTTTCTCAAACACTTGCAGAACCATCAAAAGTACCATTTCATACAAGTGCAGCTACTTATTCTATCACCAAGATGGAAAAGAAGTTTCCATGTTTTTGCTATTTCAGTGTCTAAATCGACAGTGCCTTAAAATATATCTCATGTTTTAGATATCAATTAGAGGCATTTTTAGAATTTAAAAGATCTAGAATTTAAGACATGCTATTTGTTTTGAGATTTATCTTATTTCTTGTATCATCACACGAATAAAAGCCATTACTACAAAAATCTAAACAAAACCTGGCCTCTTAATCACTCCCTTGGGATGTCCAACATACTCACTGCATCCCAGTGCCTGAATAAAAAGCTAAACCTTAATGCCCCTCTGAAAGGCTAAGAGAATGGGAGTTCTTTATGTTTACATAAATGTTGCTCATCCTCCCAAACATAACAATTCCAAAACAAGCAATGTTTTCTAACTTTCTGCAAGATTTAATCTTCATACTTGCCTTTAGCTCCCATTCTTGCAAAAAAGAGGACGCAGTCACCAGCATCCCTCTCAGTGCTCTTATCCTGTCTCGATGCTCTTTCTGAACAGAATTCTTCGCTTCCAAGAGTTGTGCTAACTGATCTTTGGTATAAGAATGTGATGAAACCTAAAACAGAAGATACCAATGCTGCTTATCAAATGGAAAGTTTGGTTCTGCAAGGAAATAAATATGAAGAATTTGTGGAAAGATAGCCTAGGAAACATTATCTATGGTATGGTAAGATGTCCAAAGAAAAAGAGGATATTTTTGATCTCAGATGGAGATCATAGAAAGATCAGTTACTTTTTAAGTCAAGACAAATGTCCAGTGGATCAACACATTCTAGCTTCCCAGTGTCCTCAACAAAGAGGAAAATTTAAAAATGAAAGTCACTAGAGGAAAAATAAAAAGAGTTAGCTACAGATTACTAAAACATAAGAAGCTTCTCCCTTCCTTTGTGGCTGTCAAGAACCCACAAGTTTTGGAGTTCTCCTAAATAACTCTGTCCAGCTTCTTCACTGGTTCTTAGAATTTCTGTTCAGATTGTACTCCTGCTATCCCCAGATGCATTTTTTTTTCAGTTTTTCAGTTTGTCCTAATACTTTTGCCAGATTCAACTGACATGAGCATCTAAACATACATAATGAATCATTGGTTCTCTTGGAAGGCAATGAAGTTCAGAGTTTGAAAGTTTGTGACATGTACCATTCCTATGAATCCTACGGGTTTTTAGAACAGGAACACTTTCAAGGGGCACGCTTTCAGATGGATTTGGCCTGGAAAACCCCCTCCCCACTTCATTTAGACTAGGCAACTTACTTCTTCCAGTTGGCGTTTCAAATCTTCTATTTCCTTACGGTATCTCTTTAGAAGAGAATCATCACCAAGAACTTCATTGACTTTCGGGGTATTCTTCATCTTTTTAGCGGTACTAGCAAACTAGAAGAGACAAGATATGTAAAGTCCAGTAATATAAAAAAATCACTATAATTTTTTAAAATCTTGTTTGATCCATAAATTGAAAACATATTATTCTTACTGTATATTTCTACTCTAATGTATATTTCTTTCTTTATGAAGATTCCCCCCCCCCTCTGACAGAATTTTGTGTAAACAAAATTGAGAAATAGGTAAAACCATGGGAGGCTACTTCTGCTGCTTGATGATTTACTATGCAAGACTTCCAAGAAAGGGTCAGTCAATAGTTCATCAGACTAATTCATAGACTGGCCCTGGAACGCCACAAATTCTTACCCGGCACACTCTTAAGTTTAGGTCTATATGAACAGATCCTGTACAGAGCTATGATACTCCAATTATCTGTCTCTAAGGAGGAGCAGTTCACTTCTACAAGCTTTCAGAAATTATTTGTAGTGAGGCTGATGTTGGAAGGTAAACAAAAATGCAACAAATCAACAAAAAAGTAGAATATACTCACATTTTTCCACATAGCACAATATATAAAAAATAATCATAAGAATAACTGTGGTACATAATTTTGAAGTGATAACTGCCCTTTGCACTTTTCTGCTTGTGATTATCTATACCCAAAATGTTCTTTTAGCAGGAACATTTAAATATTACCTGCAGCGTGCTAAGAGTTTCTTCCAACGATGCTGGTGTAATTGTACATATGATAACAGTCTTAGCATTTCCACCCAAAGAGTTCTGAAGAATTCTTGTTAGCTTACTGTCCCTGTAGTTTATAAAGCCTCTGGTGCAAAGGGATGAGAGAAAGAAGAATAAAATATTATGGCTAAGGCTGAGGGAAAATTGGTTCAACAGCCAGTAACTCATTATCTTTAGACAAAGTGAGAACACTAATCAGCGCAATAATAAAACTATATAGATGAAAAAATGTGAAAAGAGACATGTTAAAAATTAAAGTTGGAAAAGGGGAGATTCAGAGCTCATCAACTTTTTGCTGCTCCAATTGAAACAGGAATTGTTTTTTTCTTACCCAGACTGATCATCACAAAGTTTCTTGATAACCTGGCCCAAGACGAAGAGGCTCCGGTTAATATTACACCCTTCTTTAAGTCGAATTCCTAAGCACATACATAAAAAGCACCATTTCAGTCGCCGCTATATCAATTTAAGGCATCATAAATCGGTTCTTATTTTAAGGCCACATGAAGAGTTGTACTGAATCAAATATACAGTCTACACAGTCCAGTAGATTTAAAAAAACAAGTAACCAAATGGATCCTTTTTGAAGCCTACAAGAGAGTAGGAGTGAATGCAATTCTCCATTCAGATTCTTCAACAATTGGAACTAGGAAGTATGGACCTCAACAATAAAGATGACACAGCCACTACAACTGGGAGCCCTTAACAGGCCTGCACGCCATGAATTTGTCTAGTTCCTTTTAAACTTGTCCTTTCTGATAGCAGGGCATTAATAGTTTAGGATATCTAACCTTTAATGATTACAGAAGTGAGAACATAATCTAGCACAGATTAAAAATATCTGTATTTTTGTGATTTTATTCTTACATTTCCAGCCAACAATGGCTATTTAAGTTGATGCAAATGCAACATTACAGTTGCTAATGATCAGCATGTGCCCTCTGTTAAAAGAGCCATTCATTTAGGAATGGACAATTATGTGTAATCTCTTTATTCCCACATGACTACATTTACAAGTAGTCCTTGACTTACAACAATTGAGCCCAAAATTTCTGGTGCTAAGTGTGACATTTGTTAAGTGAATTTTGCCCCATTTTACAACCTTTCTTGTCACAGTTGTTAAGTGAATCACCGCAATTGTTAAGTTAGTAACATGATTGTGACGTGAATCTGGCTTCTCCCTTGACTTTGCTTGTCAGAAGGTGGTAAAAGGTGATCACATGATCCATATCATAAATATGAGCCAGTTGCCAAGCATCTGAATTTTGATTATGTCCCCAGGGGGATGCTGCAATGGTCGTAAGTAAAAAATGATCATACGTCCCTTTTTTCAGAGCCTTTGCAACTTTGAAAGGTCACTAAATGAACTGTTACAAGTCAAGGACTACCTGTAATTCAAAACAGGAGTTTCTCTGGAAGAATCTTTTTTACTTTAGGGAGTGTGGAGAAAACAAATGGAGAATTCTAATGTATGAGTATGCCAGTCTAAGGATGTCCTTTGAAGATGGCAGGATATGAACGCAGTCCACTTAAGACAGAGTTCCCCAACCTTTCAGGCACCAGGAACCACTTCTGTGGAGAGGAGAGGTTTTTCCGCGGCCCAGAGGGGGCGTGGTTTTATGTGCTGCCTGCCTCTCGTGGACGGGGCTTTGCTTGTTTGTGCGGACCGAATGCTGGCATGCTGCGGCCTGGTGCCGGTCCACGGACCAGGGCTTGGGGACCCCTGGCTTAAGACAATAAGTTAAGAACTTACTATAGACTTACAGAAAATCCTCACTGAAGAGTAAACACATACCTTCAGTCCCTCTTTCACTTCCTGCCAGATCTACAAAATTCTGAAAAATAGAGACAGAATTTGTTATGCTTAGTTTTATTTAAACTATTTTGCTGAAGAGCACAATCAAATATTAGAACTGATGAGTCAAACTTACTGAAATTCAGAAAGCACCAATATAAAAAAACAAGCATCACACAGTGCTCCCAAGTTCAGCTTATCTTCACACACTTACTCAAATCACTTTCAAGCAAACACTGAGACACAAACTGTTCTTTAGAATATACAAAGACCCACTGGATTTAAAATAATAGCAAACTTTACTGGCTACAGTGTATATATTTTCTTTCACACATGTGCACTCCTACATACCTAACCACATTCTCAATTAGTTTGGCAGGCACCAGCCAGAGGGACGGAAGTCGCCAAGTCTGAGTCCAGAGATGACAAAGAGCGGGTGGGCTTGAGGACCCATTTTATCCCCCCAAGTCCCTGCTTTGTTCTGGTAGCTGTTGATGGGGAGGGTTTTCCCATGGGCTCAGGCCCAATTTCTGTTGTTTGATTCAGGTGACCTTTTTTGTTTCTTTAACAACTTGGCTCTTTCTTAAGTACTTCTCCCGAGAGAGCTTTTTCCAGCTTTTGTCTGCCACGCTTCTATGCCATCATCATCATTAGGTATAGTGGCTTCAGCCTTGTCTTACATGAACTTCCTGTCACTTTTTTTAATATAAACAATTTGATGGGATGCATTTTAGAAATTTATTAGCCTATCCAGTGTGAATATAAATCAGAACATAACTGTTACTTAATGTTTATAAAGTTACACCAGCGTACTATCATATCCCACTTATTATAACCCTTGTGCCATCTTACAAATAACTCACCAAATGAGAAACCATTACAGCTCCTTCATAACTTGAGCCAGAAGTATGCTTTTCTTTACTTTCAATGATCTTTAAAAAAAAAAAAGATATCAGGAACCAGATTTAACAACACTTTTATACATTAGAGAACAAAGCTAAACAAAAATTAAAATGAAATCACACATCATATTAATTTTAGTACACTGTGTGTACCAGGTCAATTTCCCCTACCTTAAGGGACAGGAGGCAACTTTATGTTAAAAAAGCATTTGTCTCCTCAGAGATCCAGGTTTCAGAGAGTGGAAACTCAATAGAATCTGTATGGGTAAGAATTCATGGGGAGAACAACAGAAAGGATACTATTGTAGGAGTCTATTATAGGCCCCCTGGACAAACAGAAGATACGGATGACCTCTTTCTAGATAAAATGGCTAAACTATCAAGAAAGCATGATATAGTGATTATGGGAGATTTTAACTATCCAGACATTTGTTGGGAATCTCTCTCAGGCAAAAGCCAGAAGTCTAATAAGTTCTTATTCTGTCTTGCTGACAATTTCATCCACCAAAAAGTGGAGGAGAAAACAAGAGGATTGGCAATCCTCGATCTAATCCTTACAAACAGGGAGGAAATGGTCGAGGAAATCAGAGTTTCTGGGACCTTAGGAGGTAGTGATCATGTTATCCTTGAATTCTGCATAATAAGGGAAGGAAAGCCTGAGAGGACTCAGACTTCAAAGTTGGACTTCAGACGCGCAGATTTTGATGGACTCAAGAAGAGGGTAGGGGGGATCAAATGGCCGAATGTACTAAGGGATAGAAATGTCCAAGAAGGATGGGATATTTTGAGAAATGCAATACTAGAAGCGCAATCTTTAACAATTCCTTTTTTTAAAAAAAAAATTTTTTATTGGTTTTTTAATTTTTAACAAAAAAAGAAAAATACTCAAATCAAATCATAATATTAAAATAAACAATAAACATAATCAGAACATAAATACATATTTCAAAATCATCCATAAACATAACATAAGTACTTATTTCAATACATCTAATAATAATAACTCAACTGAAAATAATCATAGACCATATTTACCAAACAATTAACATTACTGCTCGGTACCCCCACCACCACATCCCCCTAACCCTAACCTTCCCCCCTCACTTACCAACTAACTACCTACTCTCCTCCCTCCTTCTCTATCTCCCTCCTTCTACTCCACCCAACTATCCTTTCTCTTCCCCCTTCTTATCAACTTTCTACTTACATCAGCCTTCACTCCTCCTTCCTCTTTCCATCAGATGTGGTGCCCAGAGGCCACCCGAACAACCCCTTAATAACAATAATTACACATTCTTGCATCAACCCTAATTGCAGTTGAGAAAACATAGTATATAAAATTATAAACCCTCCCTACCCCCCCCCCCGACTTCCCAGAGTGAGTACAGGGTAAAACAAAAGAAAACCCACTATTTCAAACAAAATTATTATATAATCCTAACAAGAATTTTAAACTATATACTAAATACAATCTCTACCTAACCTTTATTCAACCTTATCAATTCTAATACATATCTAATCCCTCAATCAGTCCATCTAATGTCAAACCTTAAATCATTTCAATCCACTAAACAAAACAAACAAATCATCTTGTTAAGAATATTAATTTTCATTTACATATCTAAACCATCAATCTAAGAATCAGTCCATCACTTCAATTCATTGAGAGGTTATGTAGAATCACCCAAACAATCAAGTTTAGTATATATCTTCCAATAATCAGTCTCTTTTAACATTCTAGACAGTCATTTCAAACCATTAAACATCAAATAAATAAATCATCTTTTTGAGAAAAATAAACAAATAATATCAATAAACCCCTCAATTAAAAAAAATATATATTCTTAATCAATTTAGTATATCTTCCACTAAACATCCTCTCTTACATCTTACTCATAAACTTGGTCCTTGATTCAGCCCATAATCTTAGATTGGCCTTAATTCCTTACACTTAATTTTAAATTTCACTTCTTCAATCGACTTCTGGGCTTTCTCATATGTCAAATAAACCTAAGTAACAAATACAATCTATTTAATCCATTTCTAACTTAGAGTCCTTCAACCTTATCAAATCACATAATGCTTATCTATCCCATCAATCAATCAATCTAATGTCAAACCTAGATCATTTCAAAGCAAGTACATTCTTTAATATTATATCTTCCGTTAGTCATCTTCTCTTACATCTTACTCATAATCTTAGTCCTTGAGTCAGTCCATAGTTTTGAATTACCCATAATTCCTTATGTACAATTTTAAGTTTCACTCCTTCAGTCGAATTCTAGGTTTTTTCTTTAACCAAGTAAACCTCCATAACGAAGCCTCCCTTCCAAGTAATAAGTCTCTCTTTTTTACTTGCAATATCATTTGAGTCCATATAAACATCTTAACCTTTGCATTAGTCCTGTTTCTCTTAACCATAGACTTTCGTTGAGGTAACATTTCAAATCTCTGTCTTTGCTTTTCCTGGTCCTCAGCACCATAGATAAATTGCTTCTTAAACTGGATCAATTTCCCTTTTTTCTCAATTAAATCTTCTTCTTGCTGCTTGTCTGAGAGGAATAGCCATCCCCTCCTGTCTTGGAACAAATCCTCTTCCTCCACTCCGTAAATGAACTATTTATCAAGCAAGATCCATTCCCCATTATTCTCTTTATTCTCAATACTGTCTTCTTCTTGTTTGGATTGTTGTATAAAATGTTCAACAGACGGTTGCAAATCAATTTCATTTGGAAAAAAGAATCTAATTAATTTTAATATTTCTGCATTAGTCTCTTTCAATATTGCAATCGTTTCTTCTTTAAATTCATCAATGCGATCCAAAATAGGTTTGACATTAAAACGTAAATTCCACTCCATTTTAAATTTTAAAACAGTCGCTCTGGCTTTAATCCAATTTTTACAGCCGTCTCTCTAGCTTCGCTTACAAGAACAAAGAGGGGGGAAAAAATGGAGAATTCACTTTCACTTTCAAACACTTTCCTTTAGCAGTGAAAGTAGTGAAAGCTATACACCATTTTGAATGCATTATGTTGAATGTAACAGTTAGAAATATATAGCCAGAAAAACAATAAAAAATACTTGCAATCCAGTAAGAACTCCTGTATTCACTCAGTCTGCAAACAGTCTCTCTTGTGTTCTATTTTTAAAAGCAGAAGCGGTCGCGGCGTCTTTTTCTGTCCGATGACAGAAGCGTCTCTGAGCAGGAGCGTCTTCAGGAGCTATGGGGAGCTCTCACTCTTTATCCCTGAAAGCTTCAGGGATTTTAGAGGAGCTCAACCCTTTGCTCCCAATGCTCTACACCTCTTCTTCACCCGAAGAGGGGATTTTTCACCGCAAAAAACAGCTGGTGTTTGCTGTTTTTTGTGGCTTTACATACCCAGAGAACGGAGCCTCACAGAGGAGACTCTAGCGGCGCCGGCGGAGCCACCGGAAGAGTCTTTAACAATTCCTGAAAGAAGGAAGAATGGGAAACATCTAAAGAGACAAGGGTGGATAAACGTAGAACTTAAAAACTTGCTATCTAAGGAAGATTACAATGCAATCTGTACAAACTGCAGGGCAAGAATCAGAAAAGCTAAGGTTAATAATGAATTGAGGCTTGCAAGAGAGACTAAAAACAATAAAAAAGGGTTTTGGGGATATGTCAAAAGCAAAAGAAAATTTAAAGAGGCTATAGGAAGTCTAGAGAACGAGAAAGGGGAAGTGGTCAAAAGTGATCTTGAGAAGGCGGAGATTCTAAACTCCTATTTTGTATCTGTTTTCTCTAAGAAAGATAATGTAATTGCATCTGACCTTCACTGTGCTAGTGAAGAACTAAGAGAATTAAGGCAGGCAATCGACACAGAGAAAGTAAGGGAACACTTAGCTAACTTAAATGAGTTTAAGTCTCCAGGTCCAGATGGATTACATCCTCGAGTACTGAAGGAATTAGCAGAAGTAATAGCTGAACCACTTGCTGTAATCTTTGAAAAGTCATGGAGAACAGGAGAAGTCCCAGATGATTGGAGAAGGGCAAACGTTGTCCCTATCTTCAAAAAAGGGAAGAAGGCAAGACCCAGGGAACTACAGGCCCGTTTAGCCTGACTTCAATACCAGGAAAGATTCTTGAACAAATCATTAAGCAACATATAAGAACATAAGAACATAAGAAGAGCCATGCTGAATCAGGCCAAAGCCCATCGAGTCCAGCATTCTGTGTCACACAGTGGCCCACCAAATGTACATGGGGATCTTGAGCAGAAAGAGAAGGCAAAACCCTCCCTTTCCCTTGACCCCCAAACAAATGGTACTCAAGGGAATCCTGCCTGCCTCAACCAACATAGAGGCGACACATGGACATCCGTTTTAATAACCACCGATACACTTTGCATCCATGAATCTATCTAGCCCTGCCTTGAAGCTGTCAAGGCTAACAGCTGTCACGACCCCTTCAGGAAGTGAATTCCATAAATCAACGACCCTCTGGGTGAAGAAATATTTCCCTTTATTTGTCCTCACTTTCTTAGCTATAAGCTTTAGGGAGTGCCCCCTTGTCCTGGTATTGTGTGATAGAGAAAAGAATTTTTCTCTATCCACATTTTCTATCCCATGCATGATTTTATACACTTCGATCAAGTCACCCCTTAAACGCCGTCTTTCAAGACTGAAGAGACCAAGGCGTTGCAATCTGGTTTCATAAGGGAGGCGCTCCATTTCCTTGATCATTCTTGTTGCCCTTTTTTGCACCTTTTCCAGTTCCATTATATCCTTCTTGAGGTGCGGTGACCAGAACTGTACACAGTACTCCAAGTGTGGTCTCACCATCGATTTGTACAGAGGCAATACAACACTTGCTGACTTATTTTCGATTCCCTTCCTAATCATGCCAAGCATGGAATTTGCTTTTTTTTACTGCTGCTGCGCATTGGGTTGACATCTTCATCGAGCTGTCCACCAAAACCCCAAGATCCCTTTCTTGGGTTGTCTCAGAAAGTTTGGTCCCCATCAGTTGGTAAGTATAATTGGGGTTCTTTGCCCCGATGTGCATAACTTTGCACTTGTTTAGGTTAAAATGCATTTGCCACTTTGTTGCCCACTCACACAATTTCGAGAGATCCTTCTGGAGTTCCCGACAATCAGTTTCACTTTTCACAACCCGGAACAATTTAGTGTCATCAGCAAATATATGTCAGCATTTGGATGGGAATTCAATAATTAACAGCAGTCAACATGGGTTTGTAACAAACAAGTCGTGTCAAACTAATCTAATTTCATTCTATGACAAAATCACAGAATGGGTTGATCAGGGAAGTACAGTAGACATAGTATTTCTGGATTTCAGCAAAGCTTTCGATAAAGTATCTCACACCATCCTCATTGAAAAAATGATCAAATATGGGATTGACAGGGTGACTGTTAGGTGGGTTCATAACTGGCTTAGTAACCGTACTCAAAGAGTGGCTATAAATGGCTGCACATCCAACTGGAAGAAAGTCTCAAGCGGAGTGCCACAAGGCTCTGTTCTGGGTCCAGTTATGTTTAATATTTTTACAAATGATTTGGATAAGGGAATTGAGGGGAAACTGATCAAATTTGCAGATGACACAAAGCTAGGAGGGATTGCAAACACCAGAGCAGAGAGAGAAAGGATTCAAAAAGATTTAGAGAAACTCGAACAATGGGCTGCAACTAATAAAATGGTATTTAACAAGGAAAAATGCAAGGTACTACATCTGGGTAAGAAAAATGAAAAAAGCACATAGTATGGGAGGAATCCAGCTGAGCAGCAGTACATGCGAAAAGGACCTCGGTGTCCTAGTGGATCATCGAATGAACATGAGGCAACAGTGTGAAGCAGCTGCAAAAAAGGCAAACACAATCGTGGGGTGTATCAAGAGAAGCATAGAGTCCAGATCAGGTGAAGTTATTATTCCCCTCTACTCTACCTTGGTCCGACCTCACCTGGAGTACTGTGTCCAGTTCTGGTCACCCCAGTTCAAGGAAGACACTGACAAACTGGAGCAGGTTCAAAGGAGAGCTACAAGATGGTGAACGGTCTACAAACCATGTCCTATGAGGAACGGTTAAAGGAATTAGGAATGTTTAGTCTACAGAAAAGAAGACTGAGAGGAGACATGATAGCTGTCTACAAATACCTGAAGGGCTGTCACAGTGCAGAGGGATCAGCCCTGTTCTCACTTGCCCAAGGAAGGACTAGAAACAGTGGGATGAAACTGCAGGGGAAAAGATTCAGATTAGATGTTAGAAAAAAAATTCTAACAGTGAGGGTGATCGACCAGTGGAACAGGTTGCCACAGGAGGTGGTGAGCTCCCCTTCGATGGAGGTCTTCAAGCAGAGACTGGACGGCCATCTGTCTGGGATGGTTTAGGGAATCCTGCCTCGAGCAGGGGGTTGGACTCGATGACCCGGGAGGTCCCCTCCAACTCTACGATTCTATGATTCTATGGCAGATGCTGCTGAACACTGTGGCATGAACTAAATGAAGCCAGGAACATAAAAATTAGCAATCACTTACCATTCCAAAAATTGTATGAGACCGGCTGCTTCTTTCATTCATTTTTGTCTCACCATAGTGTCTGTTTTCTGTTTAGAAGAAAAATTAGATACAGATTATTCTTATACCTAGTTTTTTCTTCTGACTTATTCTTGTTTCCCATAAAATAGAGCTCAACAAATCGTGCCTACAAACACATCTGACTCCCCTTCCCCACCTACCATACCCACTAAACTTCTACACAGCCTCCAAGTTCCCTTCCAACTTCGTTATTTTGTTAGAAATGAAAGAAGACACAACCCCTCCAATTTTGCACCTCTTTTCTGGGAACTTTCACAGCAGTTCTTTATTTTCCACCCAAGAGCAGAAGAACATCCCACTCCCACTGTGAACAGGAGTAGCAGCACAGCAAGTTCCTCATCTTTCATTTTCAAGGAAAGGGCTAAGATGTACTACAACACTAATGGCTATTTCAGCACAGTGGTTTCATTGCTATGTGCATGCACGTTTGCATGTGTGCCTGAGGGATGGAGAAAGAAAGTTATATAGTCTAAGTGCTATAAGTTTATATATGAGCATACATGCGTATGTTGCCCATGTGGACAAGAAAGACAGATTGTGTATATGGAGGAATATCCATCTGCAGGGAGGAGACAATAAAGAAAAGTGTATGGAAGATGGTATGTATTCATTTGCAGATACAGAGGCCTGACTTTTAACAGATCTAGAAATCTGAGATTTACATGTAATGCTCGGTGTGTTTAAACCATTATTAGATAGCAAATCTTACTTTCTCCTTTCTTTAGCCAGATCATGACCTCCTCTGGGGAAACCACTACTTCTTCACTCAGACCTTCAACATAGATTGTCCTCTACGAGAGAATGAAACATTCGGTTGTTATTATACCAATCAACATTCTTTATCAGTTCTTGTGAGTATTGTGCCTTGTACTTGCACACATAATTGGGCTCAATGGCTCAACCATGAACAAAACCTCAGAAAATCCTGACCAGCCCAGGAACAATCTAGAGTAGTTGAGACTAGCCAGGGAGTGGCTGCAATGGGAAAGCTTGCTGGACAGCAGCACTAGAAGTGTGAATTTGTCCAGCCTCATGTACTTACACTGATGTCTTCACGAACCACTAATGACTTCTTTTTCCTAATGTCACTGCATAGCAAGTCTTGTACAGTTTCGTTATGAATTTCCATGTATGATATACGGAGTAGGAACTCCCTATCTGGAATCTGAAAGTTATAAGATATTACATTCATCACTAAGTTTGAAGACAACTTGTTCCACAGATACATTTTTATTGTCAATGCCATTAATCATAAAGCTTTCCTATTTGCATTCCCAGCCATGCTTTATTACTCATTAGACTACAACTGTAATTACATCAAGTCATCTTTGTCAGCGATGATGAAAGTCCAAGAACAAGAGGACTCATGGTTAAAGAAAGGCAAATTTATACACTGATAACAGTCTTCTTCATAAAAATTTTCTGGTCAAAAAGTTTTTTAATTCAACTTGTGACAGTCCCAAGAATATGCTCCCCTAAATACTGAACTTAAACGCTACTATTTTTATATGACTAAAAAACTTGGTGAAAGAAGCTTGTAGCTGTTATTTTGAATTTTAAAACCATATAGGTAGTCCTTGACTTACAACCACTCAAAATTACAACACTTAAAAAAAATGACTTGTGTCCATTCTCACACTTACAATCATTGCGGCATCATTATTATCCTGGTGCTTGGCAATTGGAGGTTTATAATGGGTCACATGATCACTATCTGCGATATTCCCAGTCAGCTTCTGACAAGCAAAGTCAATGAGGAAAGCCAAATTTGCTTACCAACTGCAGCAAACAAGGTCACAAAATCATAGGTGGCTCATTTAACTACCTTGCTTAGCAATGGAAGTTCCAGTCCCAATTATGGTTGTAGGTTAGGACAACCTGTATTGTGGGCATTCATGCAAAATTATTTTCCAGGTATGGCTAGTTACATCTGAAAGCAAACCAATGACTTTACTCCACATTCCTTTAGTTAGCCTTCCAATATGCTCTTTGTGAGCAGATGAGCACCTTTCCAATGAGAGTTCTGAGCATACTGTAGTTTGAATTTGGTTCTGGCAGCCCCCCTTGATATACCCCCAGCCTCTCTTCCACAATAAGCCTCTGTGCACACTGTAGCTTGGGACAAATGGCCAGAGCTTTACACAGAAGCCTCTCTGATTATGCCTTTAAAAGATATACGTGAAGTATATAAACGTGAAGTAGAATCACTTACTTGGCAGATAGTATTGAAGACATTATTAATTGCCATGGGTAAGATACCTGGACTATCTTTGGTACCCAATATTGTGTACGTTTTGCCTGAAGCTATCTGACCGTAAGCAAAAATAGTCCCTAAAAATAAGCAGAATGATTAGTTCAAATGAATAGCCACATGCAGAAATATGCACAAGGATGATTATTTAAAGTACCATTATATCCTTGAACCGCTGACTTGATAATAGGAGCTGTCACACCTTGGTAGACTTCCTCTGTACTATTGTCAGAGTGGAACACACGATCTTCAAAAGAAAGCAGAAAGTTTAGTTTGTAAATACTGTGCCCAGTCCCTGAAAATCATCAGACTAATACAGATACTCCGATTTAGTGACTATTTGAAGTTATAATGACACTGAAAAAAGCAACTTGCGATCGTTTTTCACACGACCATTGCCACATCCCTCGGATCAGAATTTGGACACTTTGACAACTGACTCATATTTACAATAGTTGCAGTGTTCTGGGGTCATGTGATCACCTTTTGTGATCTTGTAACGAGCAAAGTCAATCGGGAAGCCAGATTCACTTCACAATTGTGTTATTAACTTAACTGCAATGATTTACTTTACTGTGGCGAGAAAGGTCGTAAAATGGAGCAAAACTCACTTGTCTTCCTTAAAAACAAATTTTGGGCTCAATTGTGGTCCTAAGACAAGGACTACTAGTACTTTGTAAACTGAAGCAGCTTTGCACACTCAGCTTTTCAAAACCAATTGCTTGAGGATGTATTACCGTATGCCAATAATGAGCAACAATTGTGAATGGCCTATATAATAGGTATTAGCATTTGTATACTTATTTGGTTTATGCTAATCATAGGTATTATCCTTAATACAGTATTACATTTAATGATTATATATAGTGTTTTTATTCTGAATATAATCTGGGAAATGGACTGTATTCATCTTTCTGAGGACATGAAAATGTATGAAAATTCACCAGAGACAGAACAAAAATTGAGATCAGAAAATTTCCAGAAAAGGAACTACTGAAAAATGAAATCAGTTTGAGAGCAGAAAAACTGAAAAAGCGATAAAAACTTAAAGAACAGGAAAATCTCATTTGTAATTTAAAAAAATTTCTGAAAAAAGAACAGAGCAGCAATCTTAACCGTTATAATGTTTAGTGGCAAAACTCATGTTGATATGATGGCCTCTGCCCTAGGACCATGTAAGAGCTGGACGGCACATAGGTGAGACAAAGAAACTACCATGAGGCTTGACCATGAGGCCTGGAACAAAAGGCCATGAGGTTTTGGAACAACAGGAAATGAGGGAGGGGCTGAGAGGTGGAGGAAAGTTGTACCAAGATTTGAATCTACCGGCCACAGGTGTAGCTTTGCCATTGGCCACGGGTGTAAGCTTTGTCATTGGCTACAGGAGTAGTTTTGTCATTGGTTGTTTGTAATCATGTGATGCCTTGTGTAACCGCCCATAACTTTTGTCTCGCCTTTATTTTTGTCATCAGTAGGCAAGCCTATTGCTCCTATCTATCTGCCAATCTTTTCTCCACAATGACAATGCTGTGAGATGGGTTGGGCTAAGAAAAGTGACAACCCAAACAACTATTGTGCCCAAGTCAAGTCTAGAACTCATCGTTTCCTGGTTTTTAGGGCTAATAGATCCCAAAAACACCTACTTCTTGGAGGTAAAAATTAAAGGTAATATAGAATGTAGCATGAACACACGTAACAGAAGGTATAACAACAGTGCATGCAGTGCAACTAAACAAGTCAAAATATTATTATTCATCCTTACATTTACAAGAAACATTGTCTAGGCATAGAAAGAAGAGTGACATACTCCCTTCATTCCTTCCCTTAGTCACCAGAGAAACAGACTAGGTTAGATTACCAAAACAATGAATTGTATTCAATGCATCTCCTAAAAATGAGTATGCATTTGCTGTACACATATAAAATGCATAAAGATCAGGAGGGTTAGTTACTAAATTTAGTATGGCACTTTTAATTAATCAAGACATTCCATTTATAAATTCTTACTTTACTTACTATATTACCATAGTAATATAATACTAGGTATATACTATATACTAACGTATAGTATATAATATAATTACTACAGTAATTAGTACATTACTATACTTATGCTGAAAATAACACAAATACTCATTTCAGGAGTTATCAAAGCTTACCAAAGACAAATGACCTGGTTCCATCTATTTGTGATACAATACAGTCTTCACTTTTCCATGATGAAACCTGTTCTTTTCCATCAGGGTCTTCATTTTCTCTTAAAGAATGAATCAGGGTTTTCAGGTCAGTAGATTATTTTAGGAATAAAGAGAAACCTTTTCCCTTAAATTGATATGCCCCTTAATGGGCTTTAAGGTACAAGGTTGGTAGTTTCTGACATCAAAACATCTGGAAAATGCATACTAAGTTCTAAGCTGGTGTGTAAATTAACATGAGAAATAGTATACAGAATTACGTTTTACCCAATTATAAATGGGAATAATGGAGATTAGGAGTTTTCTCGTGCATTTCAGATTATGTGCCGTCAAGTCAAGGGGGGTGGGGGTGGGGCTTATTCCCTCCCTATAGACTGGATAAAGCCAGTTCCTTCCTTCTGTCTCTCCCTCTGCTTAACTTACTTTTATAAGTTCCGTACTACAAGGGAAAATTGGAGATGAGAATCCTACAAATGCTATATTGAATTGGAGGAAAAGCAGGCTACAAAACTGACGATCAAAGACCCCGAAAAAGCCAATAAAAAAGGCAACCAGCGATAATCTATATCTAATATAACAAAATAAAATCACCTTGCAATTAGTGGCCGCATTCTCACGCAAACGGTAACACCACCTTCCTCCATCTCGCTTCGCTTCTTGTTAAACTGAGCTTCAGTATTTGAATTTTCTCTCAGGTCTCTTCTGATTGGTCGGTTGGTGAGACAAGAACCATTTCCGCCCAAGGTGGACTGAACCATTATTTCACAGAGGGTTGTAGTAAAGGGCGAATGGATCTAAGCTCTTGAGGGGTGGTAAGGGAAAAAAGTAATTAATCATTATATGAGAAGTCATTATTGCACGGATACCGATCACTATTATTTTATATAATATAATATATATCGTATTATTTTCCTTTACAAAAAAGCGGCAGTAGTGATAGAGTTAAAAAGGCGGGCCTTAGGAGGAAGAAACGGGAAGGTGGACGCTGATTGGCTGAATGAGCCCTCTGCACACCGAGAGGGCTCTAGGTAGCTTTCAGGGCGGGAGAGCTGAGCCTGGGAGGAGCCACGCTCGTCTCGTGGAGCAGAGAGCAAGGAGAGTGTGCCGAGAAGTCCGCGGGAGTCCGGCCGGTTGCCTTTCAGTCGGCCCCAGTTTGGGGGTTGGTTCAGACAGTGTCCCCACTTCCTCTGTCATTCGCCAACTTACAAATAATGGCTGTGTTAACTGATCATGCCTAGCTATGGTCAGTATATCATTGTTTGCTAAACTAAACTTCTGGGATTGCGCGTTGCAGAGAACCAGAAGGCCAAATGAGTGACATTAGCATAACGGGACAAATGGAAAGGCTGTTGTAGTTAGATGTGTAATCCGAAGTAACCTTGTAACAAAAACATTTTTTTTTTAACTTGGCTATGATTGATTGTCTATTGCGTCTGGTAAAAAGGCAAGGATTTATACGTTCAAGAGGACGAGCTTGGAAAATAAGGCAAAAAATTGTGTAAAATGTTTTTTTGGGGAATTATATGGACTTACATCTCATATTTGTGAAAAACTGACTTATAAACATACAATATCACCATTTTATCTTATTGCATCTGGTTTTAAGTAAGGTTTGTGAGTTAGATTATCTAAGATTGCCATGAGTTCCATATTTAAGGATTTGTTTCATTATTGAAATAAAAATTAAGCTATTAAGAAACGTTGCTCTTGTATTAGGATTATTTTTTTTAAGCTACCCTGTTTTCACTCTGGGAAGGTGGGGGGGGAGGTTGGGGGGGATTAGATGGTTTTGTATATTTGTAATATTAGGGGTGTTGCTCGGACACCAACACTGCACTACATCTGAAGGGGGAGGAGTGTAAGAGGGGAGAAGGAAGTAGGAAGGTTGGAGGAGAAGAGGAAGTGGAGAGAGAGGGAAGGAGAGAGGTGGAGAAGAGGGAAGTAGGATGAGAAGATAGGGAGGAAGAGAGAGGGTGGATGTGGTGGTGGGGGGTGATGTCCGAGCTGCACCTATAGGTAAGAGTAGGTATTTGTTTTATTTACTTAAAGTATTCTACCGGTATATATGAATTTAAATGAATGTATGTTGGTGTTAGAGAGGGCAATAGAAAATTCTTTTTGTTTATCTAACTATGTATCTATTGTTAAAATTATAAAATTAATAAAATATATTTAAAAAAAAAGAAAAGAAATGTTTCTCTTTTTTGTCTTGGTGATATTGCAACTGCTGGAAACTAATTTAATTCAAAATTGAAATTTGTTGCTATTCCAAACTGCTTTTTTAAAAAATGCTATTTCAGAGTTTTATTTTTAATTTGCTCATCAAAAGTACTACAAATAATGTATTATACAATAGCGTTTATCAGAATACAGTTGTAGAAAAGTTTATCCTTAACAAAAACTATTATAACAGTATTTTGAGCTTAATCATCCTCATCTTCATCTTCCTCCTCCATTTCTTCCATTTCTTCTGCTTCCAGTGCCTCCTCTTGTGCAGCCTTCAGAGTGCCATCTCTTCTTCCACAGTTGGATCAAGTGTTTCAGTGACTTCAGGCCCAATAATATATTCGCTCTGCACTGGGGGTGGCAATGAAGGGTTGAAATTTTCTGGACTGTATTTGTGACCCCAGCCAACGTAAATGTTATCAAATTTCCTAAAACAAGCAGAAGACCCTAACATGATTAAAAATGCACATCTAATTAGTGATGCCTCTTTCCTCCAGTCCCTCCCTCCCTCCCCCCCCCCAATGTATATCACTCTTTCCTGATTAAGTTGGGACTTCCAAGCCTCAGAATTTCTATCCAACATGACCCTTACTTCCGGAATGTGCCAGAAGGGGAAAAACTGATCACCCGTATACAGTATATCTTACCAAGTTTTCTCCTTTGCCTATTCTGTGTACATGGCAGAACATCTATTCAAATTTTCTTCAAAGAAGTCCATTCTCAGAAAAGAGATGCATGGATTATAGCTTTAAAAATACTCAAGAGTGGTATTCCTCTGCTTGCACAACTGGCAGCTTATTAGCTGTCAACAAAACATATACATTGGTGTACAACTAGTTTGGCTTTAGTGTCAACAAGTTGAGGAAAGTATGCAGAAAATGGCCTTGGGAATTCTTTGTAATTTCTTAATAATTTATCCAGGCTACGTTACATGCCTGGGAAGGAAGGAGACTTAAAACAAAGGTGTGTTTCTTCCATTGAGATTCATTGGAGATTTTTTTTCTGGATTTTTTCTTCACACCCTCAATTCAGATTCACATGTTTTTAAAAATCTAACCTTTCTTTAGCCAGCTTCATACCAAATTTGGTCCCACTGTTCAGTTTTCAGAAGGTTGTTGTGCTGGTGAAGGCAAGGCAATAACTTCAATCATTTTATATAATTCCCTGCATTATGTTCAGTTGGGGGGGGTTAGACTGGAGGAATTGGCCCCATTAGGTATACTAGACCAGGAAATTCACTTCACAGGAAGACTAAGTTACTTTTAATGAGATTGGCTGAAATAGCAGAATTTTGTACGTCTGCATTGTACCTCCTTTTAGTTCAATGAATTAGGAAGGTGTTTGCTGAATAATTTCGAATATTACCTGGTTATTGTGGACTTTTAGGAAATGTTTCATCCCCTTTTGCCCAGGCAACAGCTTCTGCATATCTCTATCAAAGTCATCTTCCTTGTTCTCTACCTTAACCTATATGGATTTACTGAAGGTTTTTTCCTGGACACTGGCTGGATGCAACCTATTTTGAAGGTTGGCTTCTGATTCCCATAGCAAGTTCCATTCTATTGTGTCCTGTTTTCAAAGAGTTACCTTGCGGATGGACAGAGAATGAATCCTGCGCTTCTTAATTTGTTTCCAACAGATCAACGCTACAATTTGTAGCTTGAAAAAGGAAGGATTAAAGAATGCATTGTATTATACTCATGTATACAAAATTGCTTAGCTTGATCCCAAATTTTGTTGTGGAAAAGATGAATGTTTACAGTTCTCAGTAGATGCCACTGGCTTGATTTTAGTGAAAACTAAACTGATCTTGTCAGTTCTCTATAAATAAGGAAATCAACCATTGATTAAGATGGAAAATAACAAAGCAGAGCTTTTATGACTGGAAACAATCAAAACATTACACTGATACTTATTGCCTACCTTCCAATAGCAAAGGAGTATGCTCCAGGCCACAAGTTAGCTTGAAGAACAGCAAGGGCATATTGAGGAACTAAATGTGTTGAAGCTTCAGAAGACCATTGAGCGGTGCCTTGAATATCTGTTAAGAGCAAATCGATTTTGGGATATCAGAACTATTTTTTACAAAAAAAAACCTGTGTGTAGAAAAATATGTTCTATTAAAAAATTAATTATGAACCATGTGATGAGTTGATTTAACAAAATCCCTCAGATGTTGAGCATCATCTGCTTTCTCACTGGCCAGAACATCCATGTTCCCAAAACTGAAGAAGAAAAGAGAATCAGCCAGGTGAGGTTTTTGCTGTATTACCTGCATCTTCAGAGAGTGGTGTGAGAAGAGGAGGTCCTGTTTCTTGTAACTCTTCTGGCTCTTCTGCTTTCTCTTCTTCATCCTCCTCCTCCTCTTCCTCTGACTTTTGATAGGGATTAATCCAGGTACAGCGCCCCTGAACCCAAACGAACCAGAGTTAGCAAGGTCGATGATTTTTTCCGTCTGCCTACACTTTTTTCATATGCCACATTCTTTCCACTGGATGTCTCCAGTGCCTTATCTTAGCTCTCCTCAATCAGGCTTTTGCAGGATCAGTGATCTGCCTGGTATTTTAAAATCATGCCATACCTGAGTGCATGGAACATTTTCTGGTCATATATGTATGACAAATATAATTGGGAATGTTCTGATAAGCATATGAGATTTATGAAATATCTTCAATCAGGCTTCCTATTTAAAAGTGGATACATTTTTGTTATCCAGTGCCTACGGCTGGCTGGGTGACTTTGGGCCCTCTCAGCCCACCTCACCTCACAGGGTGGTGATTGAGGGGACAAAATAGAAGGCAAGAGTGTAAGGTATGTTCACCGCCTTGAGTTATACGGATAGTCCCCACTTAACAACCACTTTTTTAACGATTTCAAAGTTACAATGGACCCCTCCCCCCCAGCAACTTAGGACCTAGTTCTGAAGTTTTAATGGCTGCACACATGTAGTCATTTGACCATATTTCGGGCGTGCAGCAACAGGCTTACTATTATGGCTGGCTGTAGCGTTCTTCAGTCAAATGACCGTGATTTATGTTTTTGATGTTTTCTACCGTTTTGGCTGATTTCCAGCAAAAAAACACTCATAGGAATACATTTCTTCACTTAATGATCATAGTGTTCACTTAATGATTGCTGCAAAAAAGTCGAGTCTGGTAATGTAGGTGCCTAGATTTATGACTCTCCTGATTTGCAAAGGAAATTCTGGGTTCCATTATGGCTGTAAGTCAAGGACTACTCATATATAAAAAAAGATAAAAATAATAATAATATTGCACATCCAAACATTCTTGCCTGGCTCTGAATACTATAAAAACCTAATTGCATACCTTGTGAATTACATTAAGGATAATTATGTAAAACCATCACACGGATGTATAATTATTATCCCATTGCCATCATTCTGATAATATTTTCATTGCTATAAGTTAGAGCAGAAATAGTCAATTTCCAGGAACATCAATATATATCTTATTCCAGAACTTAAATAAACTACATAGCATAATTAAATAAAGTTAAGCTGAGTGTCCTGTCCTTATTCCTATCACAATCTTACACCTATTTCATATTAACAGTGCAATGCAAGTAACAGGTGAAAGGCAGATCACATCAATAGAAAGATCTTTATACATAAATATTGGCAGATTAGGGAACTGGTGGCTTTTTGATAATAATGTATTGTATTATTTCAAGCATTATACAATTTCTGATGCTTTTTAGAATGAATGCTTGGAGAACACAAGCCGAAAAGAGGTTATTTTGTATTGGTTTTCTTATGTTTTTATTGAGCATGTAAAGCACTTACCGGTACATTATCAAGGAGGCCACAGCCAATAAAGCTTTCCATCCTTATTCATTAATTTCAATTATGGAAAAAAATTATGGAAGATTTTTTTTCTGGAATGTGTAAGAAATGAAAAATTATTAGAGTTGTAATTGATAGAGGCTACAGCTGTATGGGGTTTCTGAAACTTTTGTTTTTTGACACCACAAGTGCAAATTTTGCTAAGCATACCTGTTTTAAAATATTCTGTACGTGATGCACCCAGTTTGAAAGGGTATCCAACAACTCTGGCACAGGAATGGGTTCAAAGTCAGGATTTTCTTCATAACTGTCCCTTCCAGCTCCGCCTTCTTCTTCTTCATCTCCTCCTTCTTCTCCAAACTGATAAAACCCGAGTGGACTGACCTGTGTTGCTGCTGAAATGCGGGCGATCTGTGCCCTCAGATAATTACTCTCATTTCCTGGGAAAGGTGGATAGCGCACACAATGGCAGCATCTAACTTTCCCATAAAGAACTTCTTAATTTTCCTGGCATTCACTATCTGAGTAGGAGTCACCTGGGGTAATTTTATCCAAGGTTTGCCTGGTTCATTACAAACAAAATAAGTGTATTTATTAGTACCGGTCCGATAATCTTCTTTTGGTGTTACTGGTGGTGGCTTGTAGTTGGGTTTTGGTGGCTCATCTTTTTCTTCATCTTCTTCTTCATCTTCATCCCTGACCTCAATTCCTTCTTTCAGTCCTTTATTTATTTATTTATTTATTTATTTATTTATTTATTTATTTATTTATTTATTTTTGTGATTTCTATACCGCCCCCCTCCCGAAGGACTCGGGGCGGTGTACAGTCCAATTAAAAACATCAACATACAAAAATTAAAATGATTAAAAATAAATTAAACAATTTGGCCCAGAATCAATTAAACCCCAATAAATTATCTTAAAAACTCAACCCCCTAAAACAGTTATGGCCTTGTTGGTACTGGAGCTACTATCCCAGGCCGGCTAGTCGAAAAAAATATGTTTTAAATTCTCGACGGAAGGAGCGCAATTCCGTCATCGTACGGAGTTCGGTGGGGAGCTCGTTCCAAAGCGTTGGAGCTCCCACAAAGAAGGCCCTCCCCCTGGAGGTTGCCAGCCGACATTGTCTGGACGACGGCACCCTGAAGAGACCCACTCTGTGGGAGCGTACCGGACGGCGGGAGGTATTTGCTGGCAGAAGGCGGTCCTGTAGATATCCGGGTCCGATGCCATGGAGCCTTTTAAAGATGGTCACTAACACCTTGAAACGCACCCGGAAGGCCACCGGCAACCAGTGCAGCTCGTGCAGGAACGATGTTACATGGGCGCGCCATGGCGCTCCGGTCACTACCCGCGCGGCCGCATTCTGGGCCAGCTGAAGCCTCCAGGTGCACCTCAAGGGGAGCCCCATGTAGAGAGCATTACAGTAGTCCAGCCTGGAAGTGACGAAGGCATGAGTAACTGTGCATAGCGAGTCCCGGTCTAGGAAGGGACTTCAGCAGTTTCCTCTTCCTCTGCTTCTTCCTCTTCTTCTCCTTCACGGAATTCAACTTCAGCTACAATATAGTTGGCTTCAATACCTAAGATTTTGCCCCAGAAACGACATGTCTGAATTGGATGAGTGGCAACCAGTTGTTTTAGGGCGAGGAATATATGATAGTATTCTTCTGAGCTCAGACCAATTCCAGCCTGTTCAAAATAGTAGGCTGTCTCCATTATATTCGGTAGAGGAGTTTCTGGCTCAGTTAGAAAGCATAATAATGGAATAGTCTTTATTGTATAATATTATACATATGTACTGTGTGTGTGTGTGTGTGTGTGTGTGTGTATGCTGACAAGTGCGACTTTTGAAAATGGTCTTGAGACTGACTGCTTTATGCCTTTAAGAGCTTCTTTTTTTTTAATTTTTTTATTGGTTTTTTAATTTTTAACAAAAGAAAAATACTCAAATCAGATCATAATATTAAAATAAACAATAAACATAATCAGAACATAAATACATATTTCAAAATCATCCATAAACATAACATATGTACTTATTTCAATACATCTACTAGTAATAACTCAACTGAGAATAATCATAAACCATATTTTCCAAACAATTAACATTGCTGCTCGGTACCCCCACCACCACATCCCCCTAACCCTAACCTTCCCCCCTCACTTACCATCTAACTACCTACTCTCCTCCCTCCTTCTCTATCTCCCTCCTTCTACTCCACCCAACTATCCCTTCTCTTCCCCCTTCTTATCAACTTTCTACTTACATCAGCCTTCACTCCTCCTTCCTCTTTCCATCAGATGTGGTGCCCAGAGGCCACCCGAACAACCCCTTAATAACAATAATTACACATTCTTGCATCAACATAGTATATAAAATTATAGACCCTCCCTAGCCCCCCCCTGACTTCCCAGAGTGAGTACAGGGTAAAACAAAACAAAAAAACCCCCACTACTTCAAACAAAATTATTATATAATCCTAACAAGAATTTTAAACTATATACTAAATACAATCTCTATCTAACATTTATTCAACCTTATCAGTTCTAATATATATCTAATCCCTCAATCATTCCATCTAATGTCAAACCTTAAATCATTTCAATCCACTAAACAAAACAAACATATCATCTTGCTAAGAATATTAATATTCATTTACATATCTAAACCATCAATCTAAGAATCAGTCCATCACTTCAATTCATTGAGAGGTTATATAGAATCACCCAAACAATCAAGTTTAATATATATCTTCCAATAATCCATCTCTTTTAACATTCTAGACAATCATTTCAAACCATTAAACATCAAATAAATAAATCATCTTTTTGAAAAAAAATAAACAAATAATATCAGTAAACCCCTCAGTTAAAAAAATAAAAAAAAATTATATTCTTAGTCAATTTAGTATATCTTCCATTAAACATCCTCTCTTACATCTTACTCATAAATTCAGCCCATAATCTTAGATTGGCCTTAATTCCTTACACTTAATTTTAAATTTCACTTCTTCAATCGACTTCTGGGCTTTCTCATATGTCAAATAAACCTAAATAACAAATACAATCTATTTAATCCATTTCTAACTTAGAGTCCTTCAACCTTATCAAATCCCATAATGCATATCTATCCCATCAATCAGTCAATCTAATGTCAAACCTAGATCATTTCAAAACAAGTACATTCTTCTTCAATTTAATTATATCTTCCATTAATCATCTTCTTTTACGTCTTACTCATAACCTTAATATTATATCTTCCGTTAGTCATCTTCTCTTATATCTTACTCGTAATCTTAGTCCTTGATTCAGTCCATAGTTTTAAATTACCCATAATTCCTTATGTAAAATTTTAAGTTTCACTCCTTCAATCGTACTCTGGGTTTTTTCTTTTGCCAGGTAGATCTCCATAACGAGGCCTCCCTTCCAAATAATAAGTCTCTCTTTTTTACTTGCAATATCATTTGAGTCCATATAAACCATCTTAACCTTTGCATTAGTCCTCTATTTCTCTTAACCATAGACTTTCATTGAAGTAACATTTCAGATCTCTGTCTTTGCTTTTCCTGGTCCTCAGTACCATAGATAAATTGCTTCTTAAACTGGATCACTTTCTCTTTTTTCTCAATTAAATCTTCTTCTTGCTGCTTGTCTGAGAGGAATAACCATCCCCTCCTGTCTTGGAACAAATCCTCTTCCTCCACTCCGTAGATAAACTGTTTATCAAGCAAGATCCATTCCCAATTATTCTCTTTATTCTCAATACTGTCTTCTTCTTGTTTGGATTGTTGTATAAAATGTTCAACAGACGGTTGCAAATCAATTTCATTTGGAAAAAAGAGTTTTAATATTTCTGCATTAGTCTCTTTCAATATTGCAATCGTTTCTTCTTTAAATTTATCAATGCGGTCCAAAATAGGTTTGACATTAAAACGTAAATTCCATTCCATTTTAAATTTTAAAACAGTCGCTCTGGCTTTAATCCAATTTTTACAGCCGTCTCTCTAGCTTCAATTACGAGAACAAAGAGGAAAAAAAATGGAGAATTCACTTTCACTTTCAAACACTTTCCTTTAGCAGTGAAAGTAGTAAAAGTAGTGAAAGCTATACGCCATTTTGAGTGCATTATGTTGAATGTAGCAGTTAGAAATATATAGCCAGAAAAACAATAAAAAATACTTGCAATCCAATAAGAACTCCTGTATTCACTCAGTCTGCAAGCAGTCTCTCTTGTGTTCTATTTTTAAAAAGCAGAAGCGGTCGTGGCGTCTTTTTCTGTCCGATGACAGAAGCGTCTCTGGGCAGGAGCGTCTTCAGGAGCTATGGGGAGCTCACACTCTTTATCCCCGAAAACTTCAGGGATTCCAGAGGAGCTCAACCCTTGTTGCTCCCAATGCTCTACACCTCTTCTTCACCCGAAGAGGGGATTTTTCACCGCAAAAAACAGCTGGTGTTCGCTGTTTTTTGCGGCTTTACATACCCAGAGAACGGAGAACGGAGCCTCACAGAGGAGACTCTAGCGGCGCCGGCGGAGCCACCGGAAGTGAGCCACCGCTTCTCGGCCTTTTGGCTAAGATCAAGTGTAGTACCTTTAAGAGCTTCTTAAGCACGCTATGTGCACATGCCTCACTGCAACTGTTGTTTAACTGTTATGTAAATTTATGCGCATACTCCCCCCTTCTCATTTAGCCCTTTGCTCTTATGATGTTAACAGGTTGTTAATGAAAGCTCAGCAATTAATAAAAAAAGCCTTTTACCTTACATCCCAGAGCTCCTTATTTTTATCTGATTGACTTTAAATGTCCATACCTGGGATTCCAATATTCAAAATTATTAAAGATATATATATATATATATATATATATATATATATATATATATATATATATATATATATATATATATATATATATATATATATATATATATATATATATATCAAGATTACAAAGGTACTGAAAAAACTGACTAATGACCGTTTTTCACACTGATGACCATTGCAGCATCCCCATGGTCATGTAAACAAAATTAAGATGGTTGGCAACTGATTCACATTTATGATGGTTGCAGGATCCTGGTGTCATCTGATCACCTTTTGTAACCTTCTGACAAAGTCAGTGGGGAAGCCAGATTCATTTAACAACTGGGTCACTAATTTAACAACTCTAGCGATTCACTTAACAACTGACAAGATAGGTCATAAAATGGGGAAAATTCACTAAATGAATGTCTCACTTAGCAACAGAAAGTTTGGGTTCAGTTGTGTTGTAAGTCAAGGACTACCCATATAAGCATTTTGTCAATGCTGCTAACATTGGATGTTCCTGCTCTGACAACTGGTGAAAATGCAGCCATTTTCTCTTCTCCTTTAACATGCTTTTTCTTGCTTTTAGAAATCAAGTGCAGCGGGGGGGGGGGTTTGGGATGTAAGCTCAACTAGCCATAATAATAATGCTGCTGTGGGAACCCAAGGACAAGCTGATAACGTTTTGGCGGGCTGAGGAGCTGAGGAGAAAGCCTGCACTTTAAGCTAATTGGGGAATGTGCTTATGACAGTTTATTGGGGGTGGGAATTGTACTTTGTTACTTTGAATCCAGGAAGGGAATTTAGTTTTTGGGTTCAACTATGTAGTGCTGATATTTGTTTCCCAAATAAATGTTCTTTAAGGAAGAATTTTGCCTCAAAGTTCTTTTGATGGGTTTCATCTATCTGAACTATGACACATTTATTCTTACTGGAGCAATCCCAAACACATTTATAATTTAACCCAGTGTCCTGAATTTAATAGGATACACTCACAAGTAATACATAGCCTTGAAACTTTCCTCCCATGTAATTTCACTGCAGTGAGTAGGTCTGAAAAATTACTGTATGCAAGGCTACAATGTGGGGCTCCATCCTGAACATTTTATTGTGTTAATTGGAGTAGCAGATAATACTCCTTTTGATCAAGCTGACCAACATGGTACAAACCTACCAACCAGTTTATGAACCTTATGATCAATCCTTGGTGCAAACCCCATCAAATAGTTGATGAAAATTATGCAGAAAATGCCACATTTATGTAATATATCTGTGAATGAATATGTATCTTCTTGAGATATACTGATGTAAGTCGTCCTCAATTTACAATTGTTCATTTAATGACCGTTTGAAGTTGGAACAGCATTGAACAAAGTGACTTATGACCATTTTTCACACTTATGACCATTGTAAAATCCCCTTAGTCACATGATCAGAATTTGGATGCTTGGCAACTGGTTCATGTCCTGGAGTCATGTGACCTTCTTCTGCAACCTTCTGACAAACAAGGCCAATGGGGAAGCTAGGTTCACTTAACAACCGTGTTTCTAACTTAACAACTGCAGTGATTCACTTAACTGTGGCAAGGTCGTAAAATGGACAAAACTCACTTAACAAATGTCTCGCTTGGCAATGGAAATTTTAGGCTCAGTTGTGGTCATAAGTCGAGGGCTACATGTAGGAGGTTTGTCTATCTTTTGTCTATTTGTCCCCTTTCTACAACACTAATTAAGCCTATTACCATGAAGCTCTTGGGACTACTTTTTACTACCTACTAACATTACCCTATTTTTAACTTTGGATTATATTTGGTATGTGTAGCTATATTAGCCTGATTTCAAAAACAGTGGAAGGAAGGCTGAGAATAAAGACCCCAAACTACATATAATAGAGTACCTGACTCATTACAAATCTGCCTAACTAAAACCTAATGGAATCCACTTGAGAGTTTCATGTCTGCCAACAATTATTTATATAGTAAATGGAAAGATTTATTCTTAATATCAAGTATCTTGTCATGGAATTCCCTTTCTCTTGAGTTATTGTTTGGAGATTATCAAGCTTCTGTATCAGTTTAAGATGTATCTGTTTCAACAGACATTTTGGATAACAGGAAGTGATCCATTTTTCTTTCTGAATGGCATTGTTGTTTTTTGTTCAGAGACTGTTAAGGAGTTTATATTATCTTGTACTTATGTTGCAAATTTCTATTATTAAAGAAAAGGGGAAAAGGGTACAGTGGCAAAATTGCTTTAACTGTTATTTGCAATTGACTCCTATCACGCAAAGTTGTGTTTTTTTAATTAATAACTTGGATTGGGGCAGATATTGCTGCTCCTGGCAATAACTGCAACTAAATGGGAAGAAAAACAAGACTTTCAGATTCAAATGTGGACAGATGAGCCTTTGTATAGTTTTAGAACAACTGAAAATGGAGGACGTGTTCCCAATCAAAGAACATATGCCTTTAGTCCTCACAGATTGTCCAGAAGTTAATATGAGAAATTAATTCTGAACGAGGCTGAAAGTAACACTATCAGTTCTTTCTGCAGAATGAGAACACTTTCGCTGCCGAGGCTAAATGTTGATTTAAAATGTTATGCTTTGAACTACCTTCTCCAATTTAGTATGCTCCAAATCAGGGGTCTTCAAACTTGGCCCTTTTATGACTTGTTGCTGGCTGAGGAATTCTGGGAATTGAAGTCCACAAGTCATAAAAGGGCCAAGTTTGAAGACCCCTGCTCCAAGGGGGTTTAGGCTGATTTAGAAAGCAATATAAGATCTACAGGCCCGTCCCAATCCTCAGTCAGATTTCCACCTCATATATCATACCCATCTGACAAATCTGTAGGAGCAGTCAATCTTACACCTTCCAAATTGTGGGGTACATGGCCATAGCCATATTGGTTGGAGCTGATGGCAGCAAAAATCTGAAATATTTCAAAGATATAAAATTGCCTATCTCTGCTATATAGCAAACATTTACTTCCCTTGAAGAATAATTTAAATCTGCACTTTAGTATATTTGGTACTAATTTAACTTAGGTTCATAGATTGGTTTCCTCTACACACACACACAGACATATATTTATGGCATAGTATGTAATCAAAACAAGTAAGGTTGAGTACAGAATCTTAGGTAGTTAAAGTAGCTTTAAGTAGCTAAACTAGCTTTCAGTGAGTATTGCCCCTTCTACCAGTAGCCCAACAATAATTCAGTAAGTGGGAACATTAGCAGAAATATTCCACAAAGCAACTGCTGATTGCAATCCCACTAATGATGCTTTGCCCTCCGTAGGCAGCTTCAATTCTCAGGTGGGTCAGGCACGAAGAGCCGAATGAAACCAGCCATCTCTTTTTATTGGGCTAACATCAAATAGCGTGAATAAATCACATACAAAAAGGTTTAGTCCGGCAGTTTAACAATACATAATATACTTCTTTTCATCAATGGTTACATCCTCAAATTGTTTACTTTTACTTTTCCTGCTTAGTCAAGAGGTCAGGAGATTCTCATAATTACAGGATAATATGTTTCCTACATGGAACAATAAACTAACACTATTTCTTTTAACTGTCTCACTTATGCTTTTCGCC
Organism: Bothrops alternatus; assembly: GCA_034064705.1. Taxonomy (NCBI): domain Eukaryota; kingdom Metazoa; phylum Chordata; class Lepidosauria; order Squamata; family Viperidae; genus Bothrops; species Bothrops alternatus. The sequence continues at coordinate 115,219 of JARGCV010000107.1, forward strand.
TGTCAAAGGTCTGTAAGTTCTTTGCGATGTTATCTCAGGCTAATTTAGCGTCTGTTTCAGATCGTTTCAGATGGTGCGTTACAACACACTAATAGGTAAAGTCTCGGCCCTGCGTAGGCAAGCCTTCAATTCCCATGGCGGGTCCTACACACGTGAGCCGAATATTAGAGATGAATACATGACTCCAGCCAGCTTTCTCTCTGGGGCGTGAGGGCAACAGACAAAGGGTGCCTTCCCCTTTTATTCACTGTTACAGTGGGCGGTTACACAATGCATCACATGGTTACAAACAGCCAATGACAATGTTATTTCTTCAGCCAATGACAAGGCTACACTGCAGGGCCACCCTGTGGCCAATGGATTCAAATCTTGGTACAACTGTCCATCCACCTATTAGCCCCCCTTATTTCCTGTTCCTAGGCCATATGGCAAGTCCTTTGTTCCAAAGCACATGGCTTGCTCTTCTGATGTGGTCAATGGACTCCACCTCTTGGCTCCTCCTCCATTTCCTGTTGCTCCAGAACAGCATGGTAAAGTCACATGGTAACAGTCTCTTTGTCCCAAGCCTCATGCATCACAACATATTACAACAAATAGGCTTAGCAGTTTGGAAATCAAAGGAGGTTATTGAAATTTAGATATCCTGAAGTTAACAACTTCCCCCAAAATATAAATAGCTCTTCCCAGTAGCATGACCTGTTCATATCTCAGATTTCTGTATGTCGAAAGAGTCAATTGAAAAGAGATGGAAATTAGAGGACCCAGGAAAGAGAAAATACTTTGTTTAAATACTTATCTTATATCTTGCATTCTAAAGGAAACATTTGAATGTTTTCATGCTTACATGCAGATAGTACTCAACTTACATTTTAGTGACTGTTCAAAGTTACAATGGCACTGAATAAAGTGACATAGACGTTTTTCACATTTACGACCCTTGCCTTGGTCACATGATCAAAATTCGGATGTTTTACAACTGGTTCATATTTATGATGGTTGCTGTGTCCAGAGCTTATGTGATCAGCTTTTGTGACAAGCAAGGTCAATGGGGAAGCCACATTCACTTAACAACGTTGCTAACTTAACAACTGCAACGATTCACTTAATAACTGTGGCAAGAAAGGTCATACAATGGGGCAAAACTCATTTAACAAATGTTTCACTTAGCAATGTAAATTTTGGGCTCAGTTGTGGTTTTAAGTGAGGGACTGCCTGTATTGGACTAACTCACCAATTCCTCTTCTGGTTCTTGATCTGCGCCATCTCCACCACCAGGCCTCTGGAACAGAGTTTTGTACATTTCAGCCAATTCAAAGGTTGGATGTTTTTCAAATTCATCTCGGAGGGTGTCCAATTTCTTTTGGAATCGAGCACATTTTATATCCTTACTTATGTTCTCAATTATATCTGCTGGATTTTCAGGCCACTCTTCCAGAATCTTTGCCAACATGTCAGAAAGATGGTCATACCTATGCAGTTATGAAAAAGAACTGCTATTGATCAACTACTGCCACCAATCATTGGCTCATTTCTCTCCCATGTTACTTCATTAGCTTTAAAATCAGTCATTTGTCAAAGAAGAAGACCTATGACACCTTGAAGACTTAACAAAATTTATTATGGTTAGGATACTGGGCTCAGAGCACAGAGGACTAGCTTTTAATTCAAGCTCCATCACAAAAGCATGGGGTGACTTTGGGCAGAAACTTTGCCCCAACTCAACCAATCTCAAAGGGAGAAGAAATAAGTGGGAACATTACGTACACTGTGTTGAGCACCTGTATAAAACACAGAATATACCTGCAATTGTAAATAAATAACAATATAACCCTTTATGGTAGGGTTTCAAAGGATATTTGAATAACAGTAAAAGGATATTGAAAACGCTTTGCTGTCATTTAGCAGTGATGCAGATATTTGCCCCCAAGGTATAACAGAGTTATGAAATGTATTAATGTTTAAGACAGGCCACACAACTCAGATTTTACTCAAGCAAGTGAATCCAATGACAGCTTTGAAAACTATCATTTAGCTTGAATGTGTTTAAAAACTCAGTGCTCCTTTATAATATTTAAAGCTGGGAGGGAGTGATATTTTTAAACAAAGAATTTGGAGACAAATGAGATTAATTTCTGTAACTTTCGGAGTTACAGATTTTGCAAATTTACCAGACCCGATAAATTTGCAAATATCAGGGTCTTGATGTAAAGGCTGAAGTTTCCTTTATCTCTTTGCTGCCATCTAGTGTCCCGTCAGGCTTCTTGCAGCAACGATCACGAAACTCTTTAAGTTTCTTAAATTTTTGGTGGCCCCGCTTCCCAATCCAGCTCTAAAATGCACCCGTTGGTTCATATGTTAAACTCTGGTTTAACTGCTGTTGCTTGAAAACTCACAATGGCTGGCTTTCCACCGACACAAAAGTTAAACAGAGTTTGGTAGGTGAACCCAATACTGCCTGCAATTTCTTTTCTTTCTTTTCCCCCCGCGAACCATGGGCGCCTGCGGTACAGGTTTCCTGGCCAAGGGGGTCCCTTTCTGCTCCTACTCACAAGCTGACGCCCGTTTTGACGCTCGTTCGCAACAGGTAGGCTTTTGCATTCTTTATCGCCAGAGTCCGAGGACCCGGATCTGGAATTTGGTCTTCATATAATCCTTAACTTATGACTATAATTAGGACCGGAGCTCCCATTGCTAAGCGATTTTGATTGTGAAATCAGTTGCACCTGATCCTACAATCTTTTTTGATGCAGTTGATAGTGAATTACCATGGTTCATAGGTGAATCATGAGGTTGCTAAGCCAATACAGCTCTCCCGCCCCATCCTTGACTTTGCCCGTTGGAAATCCCCTGGAAAGGTCACAGTTGGTAATTGCGTGACTCTGAGATGCAACTACCATCATAAATACATGCCAGTTGCCAAGCACCCAAATTGTAATAATGTGATGCAGGGATACTGTGATGCTTGTAAGTTTCAAGGGCACTGAAAAGAGCGATCAACTGGTCTTTACACTTGTAACCAATGCAGCATCCCCACGAACACGATTAAAATTTGGGTGCTTGACAACCAGTGTGTATTTGCAACAGTTGTAGCGTACTGAGGTTACGTGATCACCATTTGCAATGTTCCTAGCTGGCTTCCAGTAAGCAAAGTCAACTGGGGAAATCAGACTCACTTAATGACCGAACGATTCACTTAACAACTGCAGTGATTTAGTTAGCAGCAGTGGCATAGGAGGTCGTAAAATTGGGCACGACAAAAGAAATTTTTGTCTCAATTGTGGTTCTAAGCTAAGGACTCCGTGTAATTCCTTACAGGAAGAGCTGTCCGCCAGTAGAATGGTTTATCAACATGGAGCGTGGTTTTTAAAAAGAAGCTGGATAAACATCTTTCAGGGATGGTGAAAGGGGGTTAGACCTGATGACTTCTTAGGTCCTTTCTTACTCTCTAGACTTCTGTTCTTGTCCTTGGAAGAGGTGAAGGATAGCAACCAGTAATACCTTATTGGTAAATAATAACTCAAACTACTGTAAGCTACTTGAAAGACCACAGCTATCGAATATTGTATAATCCTAGATACATATACTCAGAAATTATTACTCCCAATTAACAGGCAAAGGGCTGCAGTATAGATGGTGAAATATGAAAATTAATCTAATAATCTTTTACTTAATTGTAATTTACAGCTGTTTAGTAGTTACTAAATTCTCCTGGAAGTATTGACTTATCATCAGCATTGGTTAGTTACCTTACTCTATTCACAGGGAACAAAGTACTGAAAAATTTGACCAATTCCATCCCTCTTGAAACTAGAAGATATCCAAGGCGACAAAGAAAAAAGGATATTTCCTTTGTAGAGCCTAGCCTGAAAAGGTTAGTTTTGCGTTTTGTTCCACATAATTTTTTTAGGTGGGGTGTACAAACTGGATGTTGTTTTCTGCATAGGAAGTCAGTATAGTATTTATAACAATTTTTTTTTCTGCAGAAAATTGAGGCGTGGTGACCGTTTTACAATTTGACTTCCTCAGTTCCCCTATCTACAAAACAAAAAAGAAGAAATTGATAAAAGGAACTGAAATGTCCAAGAACATTAAAAAGGACGTTTAGTGATTAGTATTTAGACAAAGAGCAACACAATAGTTTTCTACATATGTTTTTTCTTAATTTACCTAGTTTTAGCTACTTAATTTTAAGAATAAAATTCTTTTTTACAAATATTTGTTTCTCAAACTTGGTCTGTTGAATTACATCAGATTTATTAAGATGCATTGGAGGACCTATATGTAAGCTTGGTAAAATGTCAAAATAACTAGAAAACCCCAAATCTAGTATTCTATCTTCTTACATGTCTTCTGTATTATGATCATTATGCTTATTATTTACTGCAACAAAAATGTGCCTTTACATTTTTGTACAACAGCAGGGGAATAGAGTAATCCAAGTACTGTACAGGAAAACAAAACAAAGTCAAGACATTTATTTTGGTAGGAAAGCAGATTTCATGTAATCACAACTTTACTGATTCCGGCCTAAGACATAAAATGGAAAAAAAAATCCTTCATTAAATAAATGTTCATATAGAAAACAGTTTCCATCATAATAGGATGTCCAAAGTTACATTCCCACTTAATCATACAATCTTTAACTAATTCAGTTCCAGAATCAATTTCAATTAAAACATCGTATAATCTTTTAATATGCATAATTCTTTGATCCCTAACTTGTTTGATTAATTTTTCATCCTTTAAAGAAAAACCCGTCTTAACATCTTTTTGCCATCTAGCCTGAAGTTGTATATGTGAATACCAATTATGGGCTATTCCTTCTTCCCTTAACCTATCTAATGGTTTCAGTTCTAAACTATTCCCTTCTTTAATTAAAAGCTTCTCATAGGGCACCACATCTTGAATTTGTTGTCTGTTCATACTCTCTATTGCATGCCTGGGGACTGTCCATAAAGGAATTTTGCCATTTAACTTATAATAATACTTTTTCCAGACATGCAACAGTGAATTTCTCAATAAATGTTCTTTAAAGCTCCTATCCAACTTTTTATCATAGACTAAATACGCATGAAACCCATACAATAATCCGTACCCTTCTATATTCAATATTCTTTCATTAGTTAAATTAATCCAATCACTTATTGCTACTAGAACTGCTGCATAATAATATAGCTTAAAATTGGGCACTTTCAAACCACCTCTCTCTCTTATATCTTGAATAATTTTTAGTTTAACCCTTGGTTTCTTGCCATTCCAAATAAATCTATTAATACCTTTCTGCCACTCCTCCAGATTCCCATCCTTTTTAAGTATTGGTAACATTTGAAATAAAAATAAAAATTTCGGCAATACATTCATTTTGACTGCAGCTATCCTTCCCAACATTGATAATTGTAATTTTTTCCAATTCTCCAACTCTATTTGTACCTTGTTCCATAAAAGTTCATAATTATTCTTATACAATTTCCCATTTGAAGCTTCTATATAAATTCCTAAATATTTAACTTTCTTAACTATCTCGCACCCTGTTATTCTTTCCAAATCTTGTTTTAATTTATCACCTAAATTTTTAACCAACATCTTTGTCTTGGATATATTCAATTTAAAACCTGATACTGTTCCATAATTTTGAATAATCTCCATCAAACTCTGAGCCGACTGTATTGGTTGCGTTAATGTCACAAGTAAATCATCCGCAAAAGCGCATAATCTATAATCATGTTGTCTAATCTGAACTCCTTTTAATTCATCTGAGGCTCTGATCTTGTTCAGTAGGACCTCTAAAGTTAAAACAAACAATAAAGGGGATAAAGGACAACCCTGCCTAGTACCTTTCTCTATATTAAATGAATCTGTTAATTGACCATTCACAATAATCTGCCCTGTTTGTTTCTGATACACTGCTGATATAGAGTTAATAAACTGATCCCCCATTCCCATCTTAACTACAAGTCTTTTCAAAAATAACCAGTTCAGTCTATCAAAGGCTTTTTCAGCATCCAAAAACATAAGAACTGCCGGCACTTGAATGTGTTTATCCAGATGTTCCAATATATTAACAAGTTGTCTAACATTGGTTTTCATCTGTCTCCCTTGTAAAAAACCAGTTTGGTCTGGATGAATTATTTGAATTAAAACTGTCATTAATCTATTAGCCAAAATGTTTGCAAAAATCTTGTAGTCGGTATTTAACAGCGAAATAGGTCTAAAGTTTTCCACTTGAACGTTGTCCTTTCCCTCTTTAGGGATCAAGGAGACATAAGCCGTTTTCCATGAAGGTGGTACCCGACCCCCCTCTTGAATATTTACAAATAACTCTCTCAGAGGTTTAACCATTTCTTCTTGTAGACACTTATAATAAATCGCTGTAAAACCGTCAGTTCCAGGAGATTTTCCCATTTTCAATTGCTTAATTGCAGCAATAATTTCTTCTGATGTAATCAATGCATTTAATCTATCTCTTTGCTCCAATGTAACTTTCAAAACATTTTGATTTTCTAAAAAAGCATCTATCTCTTTCTCTTGAACCTTCTCTTCAGAGTATAATTTGGTGTAGAACTCTAGGAAAGCTTTTTTGATAATTTCTTGTTTAAATACTTCTTGCCCCTTATATTCTACCTTCTCAATTATACGGGATTTTTGTTTTTTCCTTAATGTGTAAGCCAACCATCTGCCAGGTTTATTAGCATTAAAAAATGTATTGTGTTTAGCATATTGTAGATTCCTGGCAACTTGGTCAGCCATCAGCATATCAAATTGTTTCCGTAAAATCTTTAACCCTTCTTTAATATTACTATCATCTGGTTTCTTTATTAATAATAACTCCTTTTTCCTTATTTCTGCTTCTAACACTCTCCTTTTTTCCTCTTGTTTACGTCTATGCCTTATATTCATTTCAATTAAAATCCCACGCATATGAGCTTTACTAGAGTCCCACACCGTTTCTATTGCCATTTCCCTGTTCATATTTAACATAAAAAATTCCTTCATGGCCTTTTTACATTCTTCCACATTTGCCTCATATTTAAACAAATTTTCATTAATTCTCCAAGATCTTCTAGTAAACTGACCAGTCATTAATTCCATCATAACCAGGTTATGGTCTGACAATACATTAGGTAAAATTTTTACTTTCTTTAAACTTAATATAAAATCACTAGTAGTTAAAATAAAATCAATTCTAGAAAATGATTGGTGTCTATCAGAAAAAAAAGTAAACTCTTGATCCCTACCATGTCTTTCTCTCCATATGTCTGACAGATTAAAATCATCCTTAATATCAAAAAAAGATTTGGGCAAGATAGAACGCGATTGAGGAACAGATGAGATCTTTTTCTTATCCAAACCAACATCAAGAATACCATTCCAATCTCCCATTAAAATACAAGATCTCTTATCATTTACTGTAGATAATGCAGTGGATAATGCAGTGGCTAATGCAGCCTGCAAATCTTTCATTGTAAGCATTTCTGGAGGGGGTTGTATAGAAGCTTGAGGTTCTGTCGGAATCAGCGATACAGAAGCTAAAGGGGCAGATTGTGATTTTGCAAGCTGCCCTGGGGAGGGTATAGCCGCCTTCGCTATAGCTGCCTTCTGTCTCGTCATCATTTTAAATATTTTAGTTAAAAGAAAATTTTTTTTAAAAGTTACCAAATTTTCCTCCCTTCTTAATTTCTTTTAAATTCCAATTTACGTTGTAATTTAGTAAATAATTCAAGTCAAAATGGTTTCTCAAGCTTCACTTCCGAAAGAGAAGAGAAAGTTCGGTTTCACTTTCCAGCACTTTCACTTAGTACAAAGAGCTATCGCCATCTTGAAAGGATTATGTTGATTTAAAAGAGTTATAAGTACATAGGCAGAAACAAAGTAGCAAAATACTTGCGATATTCTAAGAGCTCCTGTATTCACTCCGTCTGTATAAAGTCCTTATTATTTGTTTCTTAAAAGCAGAGGCAGTCGCGACGTCTATTTCTGTCAGCCGACAGAAGCGTCTCTGGGCAGGAGCATTTCAAGTGCCTAGGGAGCACACCCTCTCTGTCCCTGAAAATTTTTTCCAGAGATCTTGGAGGGGCTCAACCTTACTCTTGAGGCTCTACACCTCTCCTTCGCCCGAAGAGGGGTTTTTCCACCGCGACAAACAGCTGATGAACGCTGTTTTTAGCGGCTTTACAAACCCAGGGAACGGAGCCTCACAGTGGAGACTCTAGCGACGCCGGCGGAGCCACCGGAAGCCACTTGGAAAAGGATATGGGTGAAAAATGTAAAATTTACACAAGCTCAGCATTTAAGAGAAAATTTTTATAAAATGTTTTATAGATGGCATTTAGACCCAAAAAAATTATCACTTATGTATCCAGATATGCAACCCAAATGTTGGAGATGTGATTCCATGGACGCTACTTACTTTCACATTTGGTGGACTTGTAAAAAAATTAAGGCTTTTTGGATAAAAATATGGTGGATTCTTCAAAACATATTGAAAAAGCGTATTGAATTTTCACCACAGTTATTTTTGTTAGGTATTATAAAAGACTGTACCACCATAGAGACTAAGTTGATTTTGAATTTGACTACGGCAGCAAGATTGCTGGTGGGACAATATTGGAAGACATCTGAAACACCATCTATTGAAGAATGGACGTTAAAAGTTGTGAACTTGGCGGAAATGGCTAAGATATCTGCATATTTGAAGAACCACTCAAATGAACAATTTTTGATGGATTGGAAAAAATGGATAGATTAAATACAAAAGAAATATCAATTGAAGGAATTATATTTGGTTTATAGTTAATAATTATGTATAAGTAGTCTAGCGGGGGTTTCTTGCATTCTTACCCTGTATTCATTCTGGGAAGCCTGGGGGGGGAGGTGGGAGGGTTTTAATAATTGTTATTTTATGTTCTCTCAACTGTTTTGGGGATCGATATTTTCTTTTTTTTTTTAGGTAGCAAGGGGTTGCTCCGGTGGCCTCTGGGCACCACATTGGATGGAAAGAAGAAGGAGGAGTGAAGGTTAGGCAAGTAGGAAGAGGGTAAGAGGGAGAAGATAGGGGATAGAGGTGGGTGGAGGGGATGGAGAAAGTAGAGAAAGGAGAAAGTAGGTTGTTAGATGGGAAGAAGAGGGGGTTAGTTTTGTTTTAGAAGGATGTGGTGGGAAGGGGGTACCGAGCAGTTATTTTGTTTGATTGTTTGGTAAATGTATATGATTGTTTACAGTTGAGTTATTATTATTTTTTATCTTTTGTTAAAAATTTTGTAAAAACTAATAAAAATACTTTAAAAAAAACAGTGTAAGAAAAAAATAGAAAAAATACTTTATGGAGAAGAGTTATTTTGTTGTGTAACAGATTAACGTATTCAGAGAGTTTGGAATAATGTTTCAATAATCGGTATAAAATTGTTCACTTCTTAAATAGGTAGAATTGTAAATGGTATTTTAATATTCAAATGAATCTTATCTTAGTTCTCAAGAACTATGTTCCCTCCCTTCCTCTTCATCCTCCTCCTCTTTCCTGCCCCGCCCCTCAGAGAGTTCGCCCTTCTCCCCTCCCCTTCCCCGGATTGAGGTCTCCCCTTACTCCGGATTCACCATCCAGGCTAATTTAGGTCTAAACCCAGAACCGGTTCGGGAAGAGGGTGGGCAGATCCCAGGGAGGGGAAGGGGCAGGACCCCCTCCTCCTCCTCAATCTCTCCAGGCCCTGCCAGATGGAGGGGAGCCCTCGGAGACCCCCTATTCCTGCTTCCCCTAGAGAGCCTCTTCCGTGGCTGGGGGCATCCCTGGGCTCTGCTAGGTCTCCCTGCCCGCCGGTGGGGAAGGGGCGCTGGCCCAGGTCCCTGGAAGAGAAGGGGGGATACTCTGGTGAGGAGGGGCTGGGCGGGCGGAGGTGAAGGGCTGGGAGGGACCCTCAGTGCTTCTGGGGGAGGGGGGAAAGAAAGGGGCTTGGACCCCAGACGTGACTTTGGGAAAGGGGTCGAGGGCAAGAGAGCCTCCCTGCCTCCCCACATCCCCCCCAGGAGGACGGGGAGAGAGAGAGAGAGAGAGAGAGAGAGAGAGAGAGAGAGAGAGAGAGAGAGAGAGAGAGAGAGAGAGAGAGAGAGAGAGAGAGAGAGAGAGAGAGAGACCCTCCCTTTGCAGGTTGGGGCCGAGGTGGGGAGGGGGGCACGGGAAGGCAGCCGAAAATCTAGTTTTACGTAGTCTGAGTATCCTAAGGATTTTCTCTGGCCGCTGTGGGGTCCCAGGGCCCCCCTCCCTCCACTCTGGGCAGGGATCCCAATTGAAGCTCCCTCCCCAAGACAGCTGTCTGGCCTCCAGTGACACCACCCCCCCATGCAGGGGAGCCCACCGGGTCTCGGGGCCGCCCTGAGGCTGCTCTCCCCCAGGCACATCGTTCCAAAGTGGGGGGGTCGCCCTTTCTTGCCTCTCCCTAGCTGGGAAAAACGTTTCCCCTGGGATACGGAGTGTTTCCCCCCTCCTCCTCCTCCTCCTCCTCCTTCACCCCAGAGCGAGGCTGCGAGAGGTACCCCTCCCGGGGAGGGAGCATGAAAGCCCCCCCTTGTGATCCACAACAGCCATTCTTGAACCAAAACCGACCTTCTCTTTGCGGTGGGTCAGAAGACCCCACAGTGCTTGGACAAAGAGAGAGAGGAAGGAAGGAAGGAAGGAAGGAAGGAAGGAAGGAAGGAAGGAAGGAAGGAAGGAAGGAAGGAAGGAAGGAAGGAAGGAAGGAAGGATTTCTAAACCAAAACCGGCCTTCTATTGGCGGTGGGTCAGAAGACCCCACAGTGCTTGGAGAGGGGGGGGAGAGGGCGGAAGGAAGGGAGGAAAAGAGGGAGGGAGGGAGGGAGGAAGGAAGGAGAAAGAAGGAAAGAACAAAAAGGAAGGAAGGAAGGAGAAGGAAGGAAGGAACAAAAAGGAAGGAAGGAAGGAAGGAGAAGGAAGGAAGGAAGGAGAAGGAAGGAAGACAAAAGGAAGGAGAAGGAAGGAAGGAAAACGAAGGAAGGAGAAGGAAGGAAGGAAGGAAGGAAGGAAGGAAGGAAGGAGGAAGGAAAAGGAAGGAAGGAGAAGGAAGAAAGGAAGACAAAAGGAAGGAAAAGGAAGGAAGGAAGGAAGACAGAAGGAAGGAGAAGGAAGGAAGGAAAGAAAAGGAAGGAAGGAGAAGGAAGGAGGGAGGAAGGAAGGAAGGAAGGAAGGAAAGAAGGAAGGAGAAGGAAGGAAGGAAAGAAAAGGAAGGAAGGAGAAGGAAGGAGGGAGGAAGGAAGGAAGGAAGGAAGGAAGGAAGGAAAGAAGGAAGGAGCGATTCCTAAACCAAAACCGACCTTCTATTGGCGGTGGGTCAGAAAACCCCACAGCGCTGGGGGCAAACCTCCCCCCCCCGCAGCCCCTTTGCCAGGGACGAAAAGGCTCCAAGCAGAGGCTTTTGGGAGGGACGGGGGGGGCACTGACCCCAACGGGGGGGAGGGGCAGTCTCACCCAGGACGGAGATCTGCCCTCTTCTTAAATGCGGGGCCAGAGAACGCGTGTCTGTGTGTCTGAAGGCGCCCAAGGACTCCCCAGTCAGCCCGCTCAGAGACCCCCCTCCCAAAGTCCTCGCTGGCTGCTGGGCTGCGCCTCCCCTTCTGCCTTCCCCCGGGGCCCCCCTCCCCGCCAGGTCAAGGGGGAGGGCAAAAGGAAGTCCGGACCCCCCCTGCAGGGCTGGCCTGAACCCCCCCTTTAGCTGCAGCCGCCGAAGACTGAAGGGATCCCCCCCCCACTTTCTCCGCTTCTCTCTCTGCGCCGAACTGTCTCCTCCATCGGGTCAAGTCAAGGGAGACTCTGCCCGGAGACAGATGACGCCGCAGAAGAGAGAATTTTCATTGGTCCATCCGCTTTTCTGGCCCATCTCAGTTGTAAAGTTGGAGGAAAACGACCCCTCCCCCCAATCCAGACCCCCCCCCTAGATTCCGCCTCTGGGGCTGGGAGCCTCCGCGTCGCCCTCCCACCTCTTTGGGGGCGCTTGTGGGGCGGCACCCATGGGCTCCCCCTAATGCTGCTGCTGCTGGTGGGGGGGGCGCTGGATCCCCGGAAGCGAAGGGGGGGGAAGGAGACCCCCGGTAAGGAGGGGGGCCTCACCTTGCAGGGGAGTTTCTCCTCTTCTTCCCTCAAGCCCCCCCTTCCAAAATAGCACCAGCGCTTAGTTTTATATACCACTTATATATATATAACTTATATATATATATATATATATGGTGCTAAGAGTTTTAGTGCAGCGGAGCGCAAAACACACACACACACACACACACACACACACAACGCTACAATCTCACCCAAGTTCTGGGAAATTGCAGAGGGGAAAGGAAGGGAATTTGGGGAGGGGGCATTCCTGTCATTGGGGGAGGGGAGCACTGCAGACCTGCAAGTCGCATTTTCTGCCCCCCAACTTTTCACACAGTATCTGGCCAAGTGACACCCCCCAGGCTCCCCCTTTTCTGCCCCCCCATCGTAGCCTCTTTGTTAATATGAAACATGTGCAGGGAGGGCTCCCCTCTTAACCCCACTAATTAAATTAATTAGGGGGAATTTCATCTTTTCAAAGTCACTCTGGAGCCCCCCCCTTTTGCAGCCCCTCAGCTGAACTTTGACCCCCTTTGGGTCCCAGGAGAGGAGATGGGGAGGGGTCCCGGGTCCCTCCCAGCCTTTTCCTCCCTGAAAGGGGTGGAGCCTCCCTCCCTCCCTCCCTCCGGCCCCCGCCCATCAACCACCTCCCTGCAGTGTGGGCCTGCCTGGGGGTGGGGGGCTGAAAAGAAAAGGGTGGGGAAGTGTGTGTGTGTGTGTTTTTCCCCTGTAGATTCTCCACAAATAGCTTATTTACACCAAAAGTTTTATTCCGTATTCTAATTTTCGTCTTTTTTTCCTACGGACTTAATCCTGCCATCAGATGCAAAAAGATATATATTTTTTGTTTTCAATAGCTGATGAATTTCTTTTTCCACCAATTCTGCCAAGATGGAGGCTGAAGGTGGCAGATTGAGAAGAATGACCCAGCTTCCGCTCAGGGGAGGTAGAGGCCATCTAGTCTGGTCCAAGCTTGCTTGCCATCACACACACACACACACACACACACACGGTTCTCTCCTACTCAGCAGAGACCCCCCCACTCACAGCAAGCGCTGCAACCATCCAGTCACTTATCTGGAATAGTATCGGTTCTGCTTGAGCAGTGGGGCTGGACTAGATGACCTCCAAGGTCCCTTCCATCTCGTCTCCACTCTTTAAAAAAATCTGCTTAATTCCAAATCCAAGGCCACCAGATCCAGGAAGATCCCCAGATGCTCCAGATCTAGCAGCCCCCCCATCCATATTTGGGTCTCAGCTCAGGCTCTACTGAACAGGCATGCAGGTGTACACACACACACACACACACACGAACACACACAAACTCTTCTTAAAGAAGCAGCAATGAAGGCACGGGACGGCCCCTTCAGTCCCCTGAGGCCTTTTTCCAGGATGGCCTACTCAGCCCCACAGCCGCCCCACAGTCTGAAGACCCCTCCCACTGGGGACAGTGGAGACTCCCAGACTCTTGCACAGCCCGGGATGCTGCTGAGGGACTCCCCCACATTGTGTCCAGGGTGGGAGACCCAGTCCTGGCCTGTGAAAGCGCCCCCCCGCCGGAGCTCACCCCCCCTGCTCAGAAAAGGGCTCGGGCGATCCTGCGGCCTGTGGCTTTGATCTTGGGGAAGGTGGCGCATAAGAACATAAGAACATAAGAACCTAAGAGGAACCATGCTGAATCAGGCCAAAGCCCATCGAGTCCAGCATTCTGTGTCACACAGTGGCCCACCAATTGTACATGGGGATCTTGAGCAGAAAGAGAAGGCCAAACCCTCCCTTTCCCTTGACCCCCAACAAATGATACCCAAGGGAATCCTGCCTGCCTCAACCAACATAGAGGCGGCACATGGACATCCGTTTTAATAACCACCGATACACTTTGCATCCATGAATCCATCTAGCCCTGCCTTGAAGCTGTCAAGGCTGACAGCTGTCACGACCCCTTCAGGAAGTGAATTCCATAAATCAACGACCCTCTGGGTGAAGAAATATTTCCCTTTATTTGTCCTCACTTTCTTAGCTATGAGCTTTAGGGAGTGCCCCCTTGTCCTGGTATTGTGTGACAGAGAAAAGAATTTTTCTCTATCCACCTTTTCTATCCCATGCATGATTTTATACACTTCGATCAAGTCACCCCTTAAACACCGTCTTTCAAGGCTGAAGAGACCAAGGCGTTGCAATCTGGTTTCATAAGGGAGGCGCTCCATTTCCTTGATCATTCTTGTTGCCCTTTTTTGCACCTTTTCCAGTTCCATTATATCCTTCTTGAGGTGCGGTGACCAGAACTGTACACAGTACTCCAAGTGTGGTCTCACCATCGATTTGTACAGAGGCAATACAACACTTGCTGACTTATTTTCGATTCCCTTCCTAATCATGCCAAGCATGGAATTTGCTTTTTTTACTGCTGCTGCGCATTGGGTTGACATCTTCATCGAGCTGTCCACCAAAACCCCAAGATCCCTTTCTTGGGTTATCTCAGAAAGTTTGGTCCCCATCAGTTGGTAAGTATAATTGGGGTTCTTTGCCCCGATGTGCATAACTTTGCACTTGTTTAGGTTAAAATGCATTTGCCACTTTGCTGCCCACTCACACAATTTCGAGAGATCCTTCTGGAGCTCCCGACAATCAGTTTCACTTTTCACAACCCGGAACAATTTAGTGTCATCAGCAAACTTGGCTACCTCACTATTAACTTCTACATCCAGATCATTGATGAATAAATTAAAAAGTAAAGGTCCCAAAACTGAACCTTGGGGTACACCACTTCTCACTTCTTTCCATCCGGAGAATTGTCCATTTATTGCCACCCTTTGCTTCCTACAGTTTAGCCAGTTACCAATCCAGGACAAGACCTGTCCTCTAATTCCATGGCTGGAGAGCTTTTTTAGGAGCCTTTGGTGAGGAACTTTGTCAAAAGCCTTTTGAAAGTCAAGATATACAATATCAACTGGGGCCCCTTTATCTATGTATTTATTTACACCCTCAAAGAATTCTAACAAGTTAGTAAGACATGATTTGCCTTTGCAGAAACCATGTTGATTTTCTTTCAGCAATGCCTGTTTTTCTATGTGCCCTGTAATTTTATCTTTAATAATGGTTTCCATCAGTTTGCCTGGAACTGAGGTTAGACTGACTGGTCTATAGTTTCCTGGATCACCTCTGGATCCTTTCTTGAAGATCGGGGTTATATTTGCTTCCCTCCAATCCTCCGGTACAGTGCCTGATCTTAGAGAAAGATTGTATATTTTAGCTAGAAGTTCAGCAATTTCACACTTGAGTTCCTTGAGAATTCTAGGGTGGATGCCATCTGGACCCGGCAATTTGTTGACGTTTAGTTTAGAAAGGCATGCAAGAACATCTTCCTTGTTTATCTCTATCAGGTTTAATTCTTCTATTTCCCTACCTGGGAAAACTAATTCAGTGGCAGGCAGATGTTCTCTATCCTCCTCGGTGAAAACGGAGGCAAAGAAGTCATTTAGCCTCTCAGCAATCTCCTTGTCTTCTCTGATTATCCCCTTCTGACCATTGTTATCAAGTGGCCCAACTGATTTTCTGGTTGGGTTCCTGCTTCTGATGTACTTAAAAAAGGTTTTGTTATTATTTTTAATATTCTTGGCTATATGCTCCTCAAAGTCTCTCTTGGCTTTCATGACTATCGCCTTGCATTTGGTCTGCCAGAGTTTGTGATCCCTCCTGTTCTCCTCGGTAGGAAGAGCCTTCCATTTCTTAAATGAGTTTTTCTTCTTTCCAATAACCTCCTTTACCTCATTCGTAAGATGTCCATCTCTCTGGCCCGGGGGCTCCTGGGGGGGTCGGGGGGGCGTCTTCCAGGGTGCCCCCTTGGGCCGCAGCAGGAAGTCCACATTGAAGCCGTTCCTGGCATAGAAGACGTTGGCCATGGGGGGAAGACCAGCTCTGCGGGAGAGAGCGGGGGAGGGGATCAATGGGGGGAGCCCCACGAGGAAGGCCCTGCCCTCCTCCCCAGTGCCCCTAGACATCCCTCCAGTCAAGCCTCCCCCCAACCCCCCACCCTGCAACAGACCAGCTTCGTAGCACCCAAGCGGTCAGGATGTAGGCCAGGCCTTGGCAGGTTCCCATTCTCAGACCTGAATTTGAATACAGGACCTCGTATGGTCTCGAGCGTACAGAGATAATTGCTTTACGGAATCAGGTTTGCAGGGAGCCCAGCACACCAGGCACTTTCTTTCCTCAACCCCCCCCAATTATTTAATTTAATTACTTAATTTCATTGTGAGTTACACAATGACAATAAAGATATTCTATTCTATTCTCTATTCTATTCTATTCTATTCTATATTGTATCCTGTCCTATTCTATTCTATTCTATTCTATTCTATTCTATTCTATTCTATTCTATTCTATTCTATTCTATTCTATTCTATTAAATGGAATGGAATAGAATTCAGAATAGAATAGAATAGAATAGAATAGAATAGAATAGAATAGAATAGAATAGAATAGAATAGAATAGAATAGAATGGAATAGAATGGAATAGAATTCAGAATAGAATGGAATGGAATGGAATGGAATGGAATAGAATAGAATAGAATGGAATGGAATGGAATAGAATTCAGAATAGAATAGAATAGAATAGAATAGAATATAGAATAGAATATAGAATAGAATAGAGACGGAAGGGACCTTGGAGGTCTTCCAGTCCAGCCCCCTGCTCAAGCAGGAGAACCCATCGTACCATCTCAGACAAGTGACTGTCTAGTGGTCTAGTCTCTTCTTCAAAGTCTCCAGTGATGGAGCGCCCACGATTTCTGGAGGCAGACTGTTCCACTGGTTAATTCTCCTCACTCTTAGGAATTCCCTCCTTAATTCCAGGTTGCTTCTCTCTTTGGTCAGTTTCCAGCCGTTGTTTCTTTTTCCTTCCCTCTGGTGCTTTGGAGAATAACGTCACCCCCTCCTCTTCCTTGGGGCAGCCCCTCAGATTCTGGAATTCTGCTATCAGGTCGCCCCTGTTTCTTCTTCTCTTTCAACTGGCCAGACCCCAGAAAGGGAGGCTGTTCGAGAATCAGGCGGTGGAGGGGCCCCAAAGGAAGGGCAGACTCCCCTGCGGAGCTGGCATGAAATACCCCCCCCCCGAAGCTTCAGTCCCCCCCAGACTGAAAAGACCCCCCCCGCAACTTTCTCCGCTTCTCTTTCTTCGCCGAACTACCGGTATCTCCTCCATCGGGCGAAGTCAAGGGAGGCTCTGCCCGGAGACCGATGACGCTGCGGAAGGGAGAAATCCCATTGGTCCTTCCCCTTTCCTGGGCCCTCCCAGGTCCGACGTTCGAGGAAAACGCCCCCTCCCCTCCCAATCCAGACCCCCCCCCCGATTCCGCCTCTGGGGCTGGGAGCCTCCGCGTCTCCGTCTCCGGTCTCTCTGGGGGCGCTGGTGGGGCGGCGTCCATGGGCTCCGCTGGGCTCCCCCTGAGGCTGCTGCTGCTGCTGGCGGGGGCGCTGGCCCGGATCCCCGGAAGCGAAGGGGGGAAGGAGACCCCCGGTAAGGAGGGGGCTCGTCGAGGGAGGAGAGGGGCTGGGAGGGGCCGTCAGAACCCCTGGGGGTGGGGGGAAGAAAGGGGCTGGGACCCCAGAAATGGGGGGAAAGGGGTCGAGGGCAAGAGAGGCAGTAGGCTGGGGGAGCCTCGATCTCCGCGTGGTCTCCGCCCCTGCCTCGCCTCATTTCCCACCTCCCCGCAGGACGGAGAGGGGGCCCCCTCCCCTCTTCCCTTGTTGTGGCCGAGGTGGGGCGGGGGTCGCGGGAAGGCAGTCCAGGTGGGATAAGAGGCAGCTGGGCCCCTCTCTCTGCCCCTCCCCCCCGTGGCTGGGTCGGAGGGGGACCTTGCGGACCCCGAATTAGCGCCTGAGCCCGAAGTTTCTTGCACTGAAAGAGGAAGGAGATGGAAAGCGAAAGTGAAAGGGGGAAACTGAGCTGAATCCAAAAAGGGTAGCAAAGAGTATAAGAAAAAAGTCGCTTTTTGGCAAAAGTGTTTTTGCAACCTCAGTTTTTCTTCTGAATCTCCATTTTTTAAAGGAGAGGGAAGAGCTGAGCTGGATTCCTTCTTGGGGGAGACTCTGAATTTGGGGAGGAGACCCAGACCCCCCCACCCCATATTCCCCCATTGCTGAATCGGGACCTGGAGGGGAGGGGTGAACTGAGGTAGAAGGATATTGGGTGGGGGGGTCTGAATTGCTCCCCTAAATAGGCTCACCAAAACGATTTCTCACCCCTCTAAATTTGCAACCCCCCAAGACTGAAAATCTTCCCCTCCCTCACCTTCTCCGCTTCTATTGGGAGGGATATTGGGGGGGGGTCTGAGTTGCTCCTCCAAACTCCCTCTTTAGTGAAGGGGGCCAGAGCCCCTCCCTTTGAGGTGGTCTTGGGGGGCTGCAGGGGGGAGGGGGACAGAAAAGAGGCCTCGAAAAGTACCCAAAGGCAGCTTGTGGGGCTGAAGATGGGGCAGAGGGGGGAAAAGGGAAGGTAGGGTTTGAATGGCGAGGGGGGAGAGCCCAGGAGCATGGGTGTGGGTATCCTTATTGTGAGCCCCTCTTCCCTTCTGCTCCCAAAAGGGAGAGGGAGAGAGACGCTTGGATATTATTTTCCCTCCAGCCCAGAGGGGGTTCTCTTCCCTCCCCCCATATTTCCTGCCAGTTTGTGGGGGGGGGAATCCAGCGTTCCCTGTAGACAGACGGAGGCCTGGACCGGTTGAACTACTGCCTGCCTTTTTCCACCCTCGGGAGATGGAGGGGGGGTCCCTCTTCCCCCCTCCCTCATTTTCCTCCCCCCTCCAGACCCCCCACCAAGGGGGAGTCCGGCTGGGACCGATGGTTCCCCATCCCTCCTCTAGGGGGCGCCTTCCGGCAGTCCCTCGCAGCAAGTCTCCCGTCGCTCCGCCTTCCCGTCGCTCCGCCCCTCCACTAGGAGCCGCTGGGAACCATGGGCCCTGGAGTCCCTCCTGAGAGCTTTCTTATTTCTGCTCCCTCCCCTCCCCCCCGGCAGCCCATTTCCTGGCCCAGAAGAAACACGAGTGCCATTTCTTCAACGGGACGCGGCGGGTGAGGCTCCTGGTCTGGGACATCTACGACCGGCAGGAGATCAACTACTTCGACAGCGACCTCGGGAAATTCGTGGCCGTCACTCCGTTGGCGCAGCCCGATGTGGACCAGTGGAACAGCGATAAGCGCATCCTGCAGTACTGGAAGGGCGAAGTGGATCCCTACAGCCGACACGACTACGAGGTTGCTCAGAGCGCTTCTGTGGTTGGCCGGAGAGGTGAGTGGGGGAGGGGGAGTTCCATGGGGGGGATGCAGGGACCCCCCCTTTTCCTTTCATTTCTTAGGACTCTCCCAGAGAAAGATTTGCCCCTGATGTATTCTCTGCTCTCCGATCTATGAAATTTATGCATTGGTATTTATTGCTATTTATTGATACTCCTAATCCCTTCACCTCCCTCCCTCAAAGCGGGGATCTGGATGGGGTAGGATACAACATCACCCTAAATAAAAGTGTATAAAAAACAAGGTTAAAAAATAAATGACCATTAAAAAGTTTGAAATTCTACAAGGATGACAATGAAACATGGAAAAGGAAAGAAATAGATTCCTCTCCTTCCCATCACTGGAGATTTTTAAGAAGAAACTGTACAGTCACTTGTCTGAGATGGTATAGGTTCTCTTGCTTGAGCAGGGGGCTGGACTAGAAGACCTCCAAGGTACCTTCCAGTTCTAGTCTATTCTAAACATTATCCTGGGACACATATATTTGCCTTCATTCGTGAGATTCAAAAGAATCTAAATTGGGAATCAGAGGAGCAGGTGGCAGTTATGGCCAGAAGGACATGAGCCAGTTATGATCAACCTGAGGTATAAATACTCTCCTTTATTGGTATCAGTTATGATCATTCCTAGATGAGGAGACTTGCTCACTATCACTCTTGTCTTGCTCACCTCTTGATGGGATTATTGCTACTCATCTCAGGCCTGCCCCAACTTGGTCCTTTAAGCAAGAAAGACTCCATTTGTATTGAAAGGTATATTTTACTAAAAGCCAAGTATAGCAAAATGGAACTGAAGTTGATATGCTAAAGTTCCTGGTTAATTTCAGTTCCTCCCTCTTGTGGGTCCCTCATTGTCCAATTATATGTCAAGCATGAAATTTTGGCAGCTATGTGCCGCTGTGTTTCAACTTGCCTTTAGATAAAGGGGGGGGGAAGGTGTTACTCTTAAGTGGATAGATGAAGAAATGAAACTTCTTCGATGCAAGTGCAGACTGTGGGAGCCTGAAGCCTTGTCAAGGACACCAGAACAGGTGTGGATTTGAAGCAGACAGTTCCCATAACAAAGTGGATTTGTTGATATGGATTACATAAGATGTTGGGGGTTTGGCTGGGAAAACTATTGTTTACATCTATGAATTGGTGTGGGAACCTCAGAGTTAGTTTTGCTTTGACATAACTACGCAGTGTATTCAATAACCTGTAAGATTTTCAGAAATGAAATTAATTTAGAGTTTTATTTGGATTCTTGAGATGGATGTTGACATTATATTTGAATAAATTGTTTCAGGAACTGTCTCTTCAATGGCAGGGTGGTTGGTGGTGAGCTGTTGCATTCCATTCTCAGTGGTTTGACCTTCCGTTGGAAGGTACGATGAACAGTTAGCCTTTTCCCTTCCTATCTGGCTCCCTCCGCCCATAGCTCATGGCAGACTGGCAGCTAGCGAATACTGTTCATCATCAGCTAGGATGTACCACCTTTGGAGGATTCTCAGCAACCTTCGAGACAAGCAAGTGTGAAGCACCACGATTCAAGCCTTCTCAGAAGTATTCAAGTAGCATCTCTTAGGGCGAGTCTATGAGTCTCCTAACCAATTCCAGGAATCCTGGGATGTTAGTGGTGACTGAGTGCCTTGCTTGCTTGATGGTTCTGATCCTGGTTTGGCTCTCTGATTTGGAGTGGATCCTTAGGGCCATCATGAAAGCATCAAAATTGTGTTAATTCTTCGATGTCATCATCATGCAGCATCACAACCCAGTCAGCCCCCTCACCCTCTAAAGCCTTGGTGACATAGTGGCATTCTGGCCTCATCACCTGGGAGACATGGCCCATAATCCTCCCCGAAGTCCCAGACCTGAGTGAGAAAGAATCCCAACTGCTTCATTTCTCCATTGAACTTTACTCGCAGCCCAGGTGGTCGCTGTTCATACGTGGCTACTGGGGGAGCCTGTGCTGATAGTACTGCTGTTGCTGGTGGTGACAGAATAGGTCAAGTGGCAAACACCCCTGGTCCCCAGACTCGTGCCTAATCCAGTTGTTCAAGGGGTTCTCAAAGTGAATCCACAGCTCTGGGTGACCTTCCCCAGCAGTCTCTGGGAGTAAAGACACCAAGTTGAAGGACAGCAGAAGTCAATTTCCTGGGTGTTGAATGATCTTCCTCCAGTGTCACTTTCTGCACATGTCCTGACAGGACGAACCACAACCACTACAGTCCAATGACCCCAGGGGTGTATTTGTGACTTTTAGCTTACTTTTCACCAGCTGCCCCTCTGCACACAGAGCCCTGAGAAAGTTCAGGATGCTCAGAGGAGATGATTCTTCTCTCTATAATTATCGCCATCTGTGTCTTTGAGATCTCTTCTGCTACTTCTCTAGTGACCGTCTTTGTTGTAAACATCAGACTGAAGCAAGGGAATCTTTGCATCATAAAATAATAAATGGCCCAGATCAGGCTCTGTATGGCAGAGGTTTTGGGACAGGCAAGGTGCTCTTGAATGCACCTTTCTCTCCTTTCCAGGTAAAGCTCCGTTTTTCTCAGTCTGAACCCAGAAAGATGTAGACGTTTTCCTCTTACGAGGGTGCTTTGAATTCTTCTAGCTCTTTTTCTTGTTCTTGTAAGTTGTTTATGAAGATATTGAAGAATACTGGGCCTAAGACAGAAAGCTGTGGTACGCCACTATTCAATTCCCTCCATGTACATGTAGTACCATGAAGGACTACTTGTTGAATGTGGTTTGTCAGCCAGTTACAAATCTTGGACTTCTGCATGGCATTTGATAAAGTAGTGGGTTAGACAGCATCACCATCAACTGGATTCAATTGTCCTCCACATATAGTCCTTCATGAAACTGCATCTACATGAAAGGAAGTGTGCAGTGGGGTACCTCAAAGCTCTGTTCTAGGCCCAGTTCTCTTCAATATCTTCATAAACGATTTGGACAAAGGGATAGAAGGGGAACCCATCAAATTTGCAGATGACCAACCTGGCAGGAATAACCAATACTCCAGAAGATAGACTCAGGATAGAGAAGGATCGCAACAAATCTAAACACCTACCTTAAAAAATGAAAATCAATGGTGAGAAAAGTAAGGTTTTACATTTTGGCAAGAAAAACTAAATGCACAAGTTTAGAAGAGGTGGTACCTGGCTCAATAGTAGTAACTGCAAGAGGGATCTTGGAGCCCTAGTGGACAAACAAATATGAGCCAGCAGGGTACAGCAGCTGCCAAAAAAGCTAACACAGTCCTAGTGTCATGGTTCCAACTGACGAAGCCAACGAATTAAGCACAGCTGAGACAAGCCGATCTCTAATGCAAAACTTTATTGGGTAAATCATTTCGACACAGGTGAAAGGAAAACCAGCTCTGGCTAATTGGCACCAAAATCAGTATATTAAAAGTATAGAGTCTCCCTCCCCCCAAATAGTGGAGGTTACATTGTCCAATGAAATAGCAGACAATTATGACAGAGTGTTTTAATTCTCAGTAAACAACTCTTAAGCGACCTTGGTTCTCATGGCTCGGCAGTCTGATGTCCGAAGCCTGCATTCTATTCTTCCCTCCCCTCCTGCCTAAATCTGTAGACAAGCTAAGAAGCAATAATGGATGTCACACCATGGGTATTTTTCACAGCTTGATACCTAGGCTGCATTTACAGACAACAGCTTCCCATTTGGGGACCAGAGCATCATGTAGATTTTTGGATAAGAGACCAATCTCGTTTCAGGCTTTTCTTCTGGGGATATCTTCACAGAAAGTGTTGAGCCTTCCAAGTGTTCTTTTGTAGTGGGGTAATTCTTGTTGGGACATACTGTATCCAGGGTTTGGGGAGAATAAACACGCTTCATATTTTTATTTCCTTCTGTTTTAACTAACCTTAATTGTAAAACATATGGAAAGGAAGTATAAAGCTCAATAATAACTGCAATGAAAAATTAAACATTATGAGCTTAAGAAACTATTTCACCGTAAGCTCTGTACTTTTATCATTAGATATTCCTTAGTGTTTAGATCTGGTCTCAGGATGATAATGTAGCACTTGGGGAAGAAAATGCAGCCCAGCAACCCAGCACTGGAGGCCAAGATGGAGAAGACCTGCACGGTCACCGTGTATTTTCCTTTGGTGCTTAGGTAGGTGGGCAGGAAGGAGACCCAGACGCTGCAGAAGACCAACATGCTGAAGGTAATCAGTTTGGCTTCGTTGAAGGCCCCAGGCAGGTTTCTGGCCAGGAAAGCCACCATGAAACAAATGGTAGCTAGGAAACCCATGTAGCTGAGGACAATATAAAACATGGTGACAGAGCCCTCATTGCATTGAAGAACAATCTCTCCAGGCTGGGAGTGGAGGTCAGAGTCAGGGAATGGGGGAGAAACCCCCAGCCACAATGCACACATGAAAATTTGTACACCAGAACAAGAAAGGATAATGGAGTTGGACAAGCTCTTCCCCAACCATCTTTTCACTTGCTTTCCTGGTTTTGAGGCCAGGAATGCCAATACCACTGTGATTGTTTTAGCCAACACAGAAGAGACGGCTATTGAGAAGACAATGCTGAACACTGTTTGTCGGAGAAGGCAGGTGGCTTTCCTTGGTTGTCCAAGGAAGAAAAAGGAGGACAAGAAACAAAGCAGGAGGGAGGCCAGGAGGATGTAGGAGAGGTCCTGGTTGTTGGCTTTGACAATGGGGGTTTCTAAGTATTTAACGAATATAATTAAAACAAATACTGTGGTTAGTAATAAAAGTAGGGCCAAGGAGACCAGGATGATGCCAAGATGTTCTTCATAGGAGAGAAAGGTTATTCTTTTGGGGATACATTGGACTTGGTTCTCAGTTGGATACTGATGATCAGGACACATTGTGCATTTTTCAATATCTGAGAAAACAAAGTAATATTTCTTTTATAGTCCATCCTTTCATATTTCAAGAAAGGCCTTTTTGGATGAGAGCTAAGAGGCAAGAAGGCCATAATAAATGGTAACTAGGAGCCTGTACATTACAGGTATATTTATATAAACAATAACAAAAACAGAGAATATTTGTAGCTCAGGGTTGACATGATGGGTCTTTGGTGCTCTCTGAGCTTGCTTGTTTTCTCTGAACTTGCTTGTTTCCTACAGATGTTTCATTACCTAAACTAGGTAACATCATCAATGCTAGACTAGACTAGGTACTTGGGTAATGAAATATTTGCAAGAAAACAAGCAAGGTCAGAGAGCACACGGACCTCTAATAACTAAAATATAAATCAATCAATCAATCAACAATCAATCAATCAATCAGAATAGAGCTGGAAGGGACCTTGGAGGTCTTCTAGTCCAGCTCCCCACTCAAGCAGGAGAACTTATACCATCCCAGACAAGTTACTGTCCAGTCTCTTCTTAAAAACCTCCAGTGATGAAGCACCCACGATGTCTGAAGGCAAGCTGTTCCACTGGTTAATTGTCCTCACTGTTAGGAAGTTTCTCCATAATTTCAGGTTGCTTCTCTCTTTGATCAGTTCCCAACCATTGTTTCTTGTCCTGCCCTCTGGTGCTTTGGAGAATAATTTGACCCCGTCTTCTTTGTGGCAGCCCTTGGAATACTGCTATCATGTCTCCCCTATGTCTTCTTTTCTTTTGACTGTCCAAACCCAAGTCCCACAGCTGTTCTTCGTATGTTTTAGTCTCCAGGCCTTGGATCACCTTAGTTGCTCTTCTCTGAATTTTTTCCAAACATTTTGTGATATGGTGACCAAAATTGGCTGAAGTATTCCAGGTATGTTCTTATTCGGGTTTTATAAAGCAGTACTAGTACTGTAAGTAAACTGACCCCATCCACCATACTATGCTATCTCTTCTTTCCTGATCTTTTTCTTATTCTCCTCATTATGGAAGAAATTAGGCATATTGAAAACAGAGAACAAAATAGCCAATCCGGGATGTGCCTGTTAACATGCACATTGATCAAAGTGCTCTGAATGAAACCAGCAGCCCTTTCATCTGGCCTCACCCACCTTCTTTAGTGGAGATCTTAAAAGAGATTTATTGACTAATATAGACCTGTTGGCCTCTAAGATAATGTTGACCTGAAACCATTCCTGGTGTTTCAAGGATTTCAGATGTTCCTAAAGAAAGGTAAACATGGGAAGGGACTCACAAACTGATGAGTAGAAGAGAGATTTCTTCTAACAGAAGTGAATCCACCATGTCCTCCTATCTCTTTCTATCTCGTCCTTCAAGATCTTTTTCTTATTCCTCCCACAATGGAAGAAGTTGGGCATGTTGAAAATGAAGAAGAACAACAAAATAGTCAAGCTCAGATGTCACTTTTAATATGCACATGGACGAAGAAGCTCTGGATGAAAGCAGATGGTGTCCATCTGGTGTCACTCACCTTCTTCGATGGATATGGTCCCCTCCGGACAAGGGACACAGTCATAGCAGCAAACTGGCTCTCCTTCCCGTGGCTGCTTGAAAAATCCAGGATGACAAATTTCCACACATTTGGACTGAGGCAGAGACTAAGCAGAAAAACCAGGAATGCCAAAGAAAATATGTCAGAAGGAGGCACCCATGGAAAATGGATGTAGATCACAACATTAATCCAATAGTCTCTGGGCTTCAGTTAAGTAAATATAAAAATCACTGACTCATTCCCTAACTGATGTAGGAGACATAACTATTGGCACATTATTCATTCAGTTTCTCCCTTTTACTTCTGGCATGTCACATTGCAATGAAAGACTTTCCCACTGGCTACGTCATTAAGTGACAAACATCTGGGTTCCTCCTCATGGCCATTATTAACATGCAACCCTCCATCCTTCATATATCCATGATTTTAAATTATTTATTTATTTACTTATTTTTCGGATTTGTATGCCGCTCCTCTCCGCAGACTCGGAGCGGCTCACAACATACAAATAAACAATTCAATATAAATCCGAAAAAAACATTAAAAATAAACCCCACACATACTCCTCAGTCACACCACAATCAACAATAATCCCCAGGCCTGCCGGCAGAGGTAGGTTTTTAAATTCTTTTGGAAGGCCGGGAGAGTCGGAGAAACGCGGACTTCAGGAGGTAGTTGGTTCCAGAGGGTGGGCGCCATAACAGAGAAGGCCCTCCCCCTAGGGCCCACCAGACGACATTGTTTCGCTGACGGGACCCGGAGGAGGCCCACCCTGTGCGCTCTCACCAGTTGAAGGGAAGTATATGGCAGAAGACGGTCCCGTAAGTATCCTGGTCCCATGCCATGAAGGGCTTTATAGGTAATAACCAACACCTTGAATTGGGCTCGGAGACCAATAGGCAACCAATGCAGCATGCAGAGAGTTGATGAAATGTGGGCACAACGAGGAAGGCCCACAACTGCTCGCGCAGCTGCATTTTGCACTAATTGTAGTCTCCGAACACTCTTCAAGGGTAGCCCCATGTAGAGAGCGTTGCCGTAGTCGATCCTCGAGGTGACAAGGGCATGTGTAACTGTGAGGAGAGACTCCCGATCCAAGTAAGGACGCAACTGGTGCACCAGGCGAACCTGGGCAAATGCCCCCCTCGCCACTGCCGACAAATGATGATCCAATGTCAGCTGTGGATCAAGGAGGACTCCCAAGTTGCGAACCTTCTCTGAGGGGTTTATAGATTCACCCCCCAGGGTAATCGAAGGACAGATAGAAGTGTCCTTGGGAGGCATCACCCACAGCCACTCTGTCTTATCGGGGTTGAGCCTTAATCTGTTAACACCCATCCAAACCCTCACAGCCTCCAGACACCGGCACATCACCTCAACCGCTTCACTGATATGGCCAGGAGTGGAAATGTACAGCTGAGTATCATCAGCATACTGATGGTATCTCACTCCGTGGCAGTGGATGATCTCACCCAGTGGCTTCATGTAAATGTTAAAAAGTAGGGGGGAGAGAACCGACCCCTGAGGCACCCCACACGGGAGTAACCTAGAGGTGGACCTCCGGCCCCCCACAAACACCGACTGCGACTGACCAGTGAGATAGGAGGAGAACTACCGCAATACAGTGTCCCCCACTCCCAATCCCTCCAGCTGGTGCAGAAGGATACCATGGTCAATGGTATTGAACGCCGCTGAGAGGTCAAGAAGCACCAGGACAGAGGACTGGCCTCTATCCCGGGCCCGCCAGAGATCATCCATCAGAGCGACCAAAGCAGTTTCGGTGCTGTAGCTGGGCCTGAACCCCGACTGCAGAGGGCCCAGATAATCGGCTTCCTTCCTTGATTTACTATTAAATTTTAGAATAAATAAAATTTATTAATATTTAAATAATATGAAATAAAATTTATTCTAAAAGTTTTATTAAATTTTAATTCTATTAAAATAGAATAAAACTGTGGTGAAGAAAGAAGCTTCTGATCAGGAGGATTTGGAAAAGAATCTTATGGACTCGAGAAAACATTGCAAAGTTTTCATTGCAATGACATTCAAAGGTGAGAAAAGCAAAGTTCTACATTTAGGCAAGAAAAACCAAATGCACAGGTATAGACTAGGTCAGCGGTTCTCAACCTGTGGGTTGTGACCCCATTTGGGGGTTGAACGACCATTTCACGGGGGTCGCCAAAGAACGCAGTCCACCATTTCCCCCCTTTTCCTTAGCTGTGCTACTCCCTCTTATTCTATTGGCTTTTGAAAGCCAATAGAATAGACTCTCTTGAATAGAGTCTAATTCTATTGGCTTTCAAAAGCCAATAGGAATTGTCCAGACTGTCTCCGCCCTGCTGAGCTTGCCATAAGTCCCAGTCTGCAAACGGTGCTGCAATTTGTCTGCAGCGAAGGCGAGCTGTCTGGAAGTTTCCACCCCTCCCTGCTGAGCAACTACTAAATGTAAGTAAAAGAGGGCCAGGGGTGGGAGATGGGAGGACGGCAGGCGCAGGGAGGATTGCTGGCATGTGTGGGGCCCGGCGGGTGCCTAACCTCCCTTGGGCTGGGCCAGCTGGTGGCCCAGCCGGTGGTCGGCCTGCACCGTCTCTGCTGCTTGCCATGGCCGCCCAGGAGTGCCTGGGCCTGCCTGCCGCCCCCAAATGGGCAGTGGCCAAGGTAAGGCTAGCGGGGCAGCGGCGGGCACTGGGAGGACAGCTTGCACGTGTGGGGCCGACTCTCAGCTGGCAGTCAGGAGCTGGGCTGTGCGCCCCTCTCGTGTGTGACGAGTTGGGGAAGGGTTTGGCGGTGAAGGGCTGCGCAGCGTAGAAAGGGGCTCCCACGATCCTGCCTCTTCGATGGCACTCTGGAGGCTGGAGGGGCGGGCAGGTCCCGGGGGGGTGGCTGGGAGAGGGCAAGAGGTGCCGGGATGAAGATGGGGGGCTCCAGACTATCATCCCCAGCAGCTGTAAAAAGCACTGTGGAAGAGTGGGGAATGCTGTGAGTTGCAGTTCATCACCATTTTGGAAAAAATCCTTCCATCCATCCATCCATCCATCCATCCATCTCATTCCCTTCCCCTTCCCCTTCCTTCCTTCCTTCTGAGCTGAGCTGGGATGCCGAGCCGATCCCCACGCCTTCTGGTTGCCCAGCCGTGCTCCGCCCCCAGCAGCCCTAAAAAGCACTGTGGGAGAGTGGGGAATGCTAGGAGTTGCAGTTCATCACCATCTGGAAAAAAATCCATCCATCCATCCTTCCTTCCTTCCATCCATCTCCTTCCCTTCCCCTTCAATCTCTCCTTCCTTCCTTCCTTCCTTCCTTCCTTCCTTCCTTCCTTCCTTCCTTCCTTCCTTTCCCCTTAAATCTTCCTTCTCCATCTCCTTGCTTTCCCCTTCAATCTTCCTTCCTTCTTTCCTTCCTTCTTTCCTTCCTTCTTTCCTTCCTTCCTTCCTTCCTTCCTTCCTTCCTTCCCCCTTCAATCTCCTTCCTTCTTCATCTCCTTCCTTTCCCCTTCAACCTTCTTTCCTTCCTTCCTTCCTTCCATCTCCAACTCATCCCTTCCCCTTCAATCTCCCTCTCCTTCCTTCCTTCCTTCCTTCCTTCCTTCCTTCCCCCTTCAATCTCCTTCCTTCTTCATCTCCTTCCTTTCCCCTTCAACCTTCCTTCCTTCCTACCATCTCCATCTCCATCCCTTCCCCTTCAATCTCCTTCCTTCCTTCCTTCCTTCCTTCCCTCCTTCCTTCCCCCTTCAATCTCCTTCCTTCTCCATCTCCTTCCTTTCCCCTTCAATCTTCCTTCCTTCCTTCCATCTCCATCTCCATCCCTTCCCCTTCAATCTCTTTCTCCTTCCTTCCTTTCCCCTTCAATCTCCTTCCTTCTCCATCTCCTTCCTTTCCCCTTCAATCTTCTTTCCTTCTCCCCTTCAATCTCCTTCTTTCCTTCCTTCCTTCCTTCCTTCCATCTCCAACTCATCCCTTCCCCTTCAATCTCCCTCTCTTTCCTTCCTTCCTTCCTTCCTTCCTTCCTTCCTTCCTTCCTTCCTTCCTTCCTTCCTTCCTTCCTTCCCCCTTCAATCTCCTTCCTTCTTCATCTCCTTCCTTTCCCCTTCAACCTTCCTTCCTTCCTTCCTTCTCCATCTCCTTCCTTTCCCCTTCAATCTTCCTTCCTTCCTTCCTTCCATCTCCATCACTTCCCCTTCAATCTCCTTCCTTCTCCATCTCCTTCCTTTCCCCTTCAATCTTCCTTCCATCTCCATCACTTCCACTTCCATCTCTTTCTCCTTCCTTTCTTTCTTTCCCCTTCAATCTCCTTCCTTCTCCATCTCCTTCCATTCCCCTTCAATCTTCCTTCCTTCCTTCCCCTTCCCTCCCTCCCAACATTTTTGAGCAAGGAAGAGTAAGCTTCTCCAGTGAGCACTGCTATATTGTTTTTGTAATTCATCACTATGCTTTAAAATTATGTTCAATTCGTAACAATGAAAATACACCCTGCATATCAGATATTTACACTGTGATTCCAAACAGTAGCAAAATTACAGTTATGAAGAAGCAACGAAAATAATTTTATGGTTGGGGGTCACTACAACATGTGGAACTGTATTAAGGGGTCGCGGCATTAGAAAGGTTGAGAACCACTGGACTAGGTGGTACCTGACTCAACCGTAGTAGGTGTGAGAGGGATCTTGGAGTCCTAGTGAGCCAACTGCCAAAAAAAACCCCAACACAGTCCTAGGCTGCATTAACAGAGGGATAGAATCAATATCGCATAAAATGTTAATGCCACTTTATAAGACCCTAGTGAGGCTACACTTGGAATGCTGTTTCCAGTTTTGGTCACCATGATATAAAAAAGATGTTGAGACTTTGGAAAGACTGCAGGGAGACTCTAAATAAAGCACAGAAAAAAGCAACAAAAACAAGGGGACTGGAGCCTAAAATCTATGGAGAACAGTTGCAGGAATTGGATATGGCCAGTCTAGTGAAAAGAAGGACTGAGAGTGACACGATAGCAGTGTTCCAGTACCTGAAGGGCTGCCACAAAGAATAGGGAGGGGGGTCAACTTATTTTCCAAAGCACCAGAAGACAAGACAAGAAACAATGGATGGAAACTGATCAAGGAGAGAAGCAACCAAGCAGTAGGGAGAAATTTCCTGACAGTGAGAACAATTAATCAGTGGAACAGCTTGCCTCCAAAAGTTGTCGGTGCTCCAATGCTGGAGGTTTTAGGAAGAGACTGGACAGCCATTTGTCTGAAATGGTACATAGGGTTTCCTGCCTGAGCAGGGGGTTGGACTAGATGACCTCCAAGATCCCTTCCAGCTCTGTGATTCTGTTATTCTTCAAAGCTTCTCCACTACAAAACAGTCTCCAACTTAAAATATAAAGGAAAAATTGTGCTGTCAAACTTACAGGAGATGTTCTTGTTTGTTGTTTGATAAAAATGGCTGCCATGCTGTTGAAGTGAGATTAAAATCGACTGAATACTTTCTAGATCTATCCTGCGAAGAGGTGGAGGTGAGGTCATGACAATGTGTCCCTCGAAAGAAACTCAGTTGGGTATCTTTTTTGCAGCACACGGAACAAGAGGGTGAGCCCTTTGTTGAGAAAGCCTATTTCTAAGGTCCAGCTACTTATCCAACCAAAGGCCCCTTCTGTTCAGGAAGAACAGTTATGTGACACCAACTGGCATGGAAAGGCAGACTCACATTTATTATGAGTTACATTTGGAGCCTCATTTTTGCCCAGAGAGACATAAGTCAGCTAACAAGATAATTACTTTCTCACCAATTTTATGGAGGTACTGAAAAGAAGAGTGGACAGAAAATTTCCTGTGTCTTAAACAACAATTATCTAGCATCCCATTTTGGACACGGCTGAATAAGCTTTTAAAAAGGTTCCGTATTACAGCATCTGAAGGACGGCTTGCTCAATTGTACTTAAGCCTCCCGATGCATCCCCCGAAATCACAAGGGCTCTGTGAGCCACATTTGACTGTCACTGAAGGTCGTCCACCCGTGTGACTAAGTGCGGTTCCCTTGAAATGGCCCCTAAGGCATTTGGAAACCAGGGAAAAGCCACTCGTATTTCACTCACCTTATTGAGCAACTTTAGTCGCAAAAGAGCCTCTTCGTGGATGATCAGTGTCTGACTTTCAAACCTCCCCAGTTTCTTATTGAGGGGTTTCTCCTCAGAGAGATCCACCCAGCTCATGATGTTCAGATCTGCTGCTACATCTCCATTTTGGTCCAAGTACAGTTTGTTCCGGGAAAGATTGCAAAACTCATTCTTCTCCAAAAAGGGATGGAACTAGAATAGAAACATCCAGGCATTTTAAAAGCAGAAAACTTCTTTTCACATTGGAATGTTTTTTTTTTTTATGATTGTCTAATTTGCAAATATACTTATTTGGGAAAACAAGGAATCTGCACATTTCTCACCAACACTTTTTAGAGCCAGGAAAGTTAGAGAGGAACTTTTCTGGATTTCTTTCTCTCCCACTCATGCAGCTCTGGGATCCCACCCCCCCTTCTCTGACTGTTCAGTGGGAAACCTCTCTTCCCATCTCCCATCACCCAAGGCCGTTCCCACAGGTCACATTACATTTCCTTACTAGATTGTGGGAATGCCGGTGATATAATTTGATTTAGGAAAATATTAACAAACTATTTCCTGGTGTTATTACAAACCTAGTTAAATGAGAGCTGTGTGGTACAATAATTAGGTGGCTAAAACTTGTATTCAAACAATTGAATAGTGAGACCACACTTGGAATACTGTAACCAATTTTGGTCACCATACTACAAAAAGGATGTTGAGACCTTGGAAAAAGTTCAGAGAAGTGGAACTAAGATGATCAAAGGCCTGAAGAGCAACTGTAGGATTTGGGTTTAGCTAGTGATGGTCTCAGGCTCTCCTTTAAATTTATGAAGATAACATTCTGCAATGCTCATCTCAAATTCATATATTATACAGCAATTTATGTTAAAAAATTAATACATATCCTTTTTAAACTTAGCAATGTTCAATGTCAACATGTATCTGTTATGCTCTTTGGAACATTATGCTCTGAGCGATTAGATCAGCCAAACCTCCTTCAGATTCCTTCTCATAATAGAACCAAGCTTGATGGATCCTTTTTCAGGACTCCCCCCCCCTCCAATACCTGCCATGGCTGCAGCCTCGGAGTTCCCGGCCTCTCTATGCCTTCCTTCCTTCTCCACCTGGATCCGGAGGAATATGCAGAATTCACGGCGTGGGCCAGAGTGTTAATGACAGCATAAACATAGTGGTAGTTTGGGATCCGGATCCTGTTCCTTTTCTCTTGGGTCTCCAGTGGTACTTTCTGGGTGCACCTTCTCCGGCCTTTGACAGCAAAGTCATGCTTTGAAAATGAACAGTGGAAAGACTGGTCTCGAAACCGGGTTTCTACAAAGAGACTGGGTTCAAATCCATCACTACTCAGCTTTTTTTTCCACTGAAAAGTAAAGGTCCAAATACTATGGACATATTTGAGCAGTCTGTGCTTCTTTATTGAATATGTTCCCAAGAGTGTCATGATCCAGACTTTCCCTTCAGTCCGTCCTGGAAAACCTTCCAATGTTGAATGGAAAGGAAGAAGCCTGTCCCAAAGGGAATCATATTCTATGAAGTGAACAAAGACGTTGACTTGTCTCCACTTGGAGAGGGCATCCCTGGTGGGTGCTGTAAGGCCAGTCGTTGAGATTCGTTGTGATACAACAACACAAATTCCCTTCCTGACAAGTAAAGGAGTGAAAATCCTCATGAAATGTTCTCCGTTCTCTGTGTCTGAAGCAAAGAGCCCAACCAGGGTCCATCTGAAATGGAGGAGCAGTTGGAGAATTCCTGGGTAATGAATCCCTTCTTTGGGGAACATTGGGTGGAAAAAAGGGAACTGACTTTTATCACTCAGAATCTCTGAACCAATTCTATCTCTCATCTGAAAAAATAATGAAGAATGCTGTGTTAAACTTAGGCGTTCAAAATCACTTTTAATAATGCAACTTTATTCTCGTGAACTTATTAGAATAGGTTTTTGATTAGTCATTAGGTCAAATCAAGATACAGAATAAAAATACAGAACATTAACAAGACTGTATATAAAAATAGAATTAAAGAAACAAATTAGAATAGAACAGAACAGAATAGAATAGAGTTGGAAGGGACCTTGGAGGTCTTCTAGTCCAGCCCCCTGCTCAAGCAAGAAAACCTATACCATCTCAGACAAGTGACTGTCTAATCTCTTCTTAAAAATCTCCAGTGATGGAGCACCCACAATTTCTGAGGGCAAGCTGTTCCACTGGTTAATTGTCCTCACTGTCAGGAAGTTTTTCCTTAACTCCAAGTTGCTTCTCTGGCGCTTTGGTGAATAAGGTGACCCCCGCTTCTTGGTGGCAACCCCTCAAATACTGGAACACTGCTATCATGTTTCCCCTATTTCTTCTTTTCTTTAGACTAGCCAAACCCAAGTCTCCAGGCCCCTGATCATCTTAGTTGCTCTTCTCTGAATTTTTTCCAAATCCTCAACATCTTTTTTGTGATATGGTGACCAAAACTGGCTGCAGTATTCCAGGTGTGGTCTTACTAGGGTTTTATAAAGTGGTACTAATACTTCGCGTGATCCTGATTCTATGCCCCTGTTTATACAACCCAGGATTGTATTAGCTTTTTTGGCTGCTGCTGCACACTGCTGGATCACGGTCAAGTGATCGTCCACTAGGACTCCAAGGTCCCTCTCACAGTTGCTATTTTTAAGCCAGGTCTCATACCTTTGATTTTTCCTGCCTAAATGTATAACTTTGTTTTTTTTCCACATTGAAACTCATTTTGTTGGACAGGGCCCATTGTTCAAGTTTGTCAAGATTTTTTTGGATCCTGAGTTTGTCTTCTGGGGTGTTGGTTACTCCTGCCAGTTTGGTGTCATCTGCAAATTTGATGAGTCCCCCTTCAATTCCCTCCTCTGAGTCATTGACGAAGATATTGGAGAGTTTACTGGACCTAAGATGGAGCCTTGTGGTACCCACTGCTTACTTCTCTCCATGTCGATGTAGTGCCATTGAGGACTACTCAAGAAAATAAGCAAGAAAATGGTAAGGAAACACCTATGCAACCTTGACAAATATATCACCAGGGCCTGACAGATTACATCCCAGAGTTCTGAAAGAGCTGACAGATGTTATATCAGAACCATTGCACCACATCTTTCATAAATCCTGGAGCACTGGGGAAGCACCTGAGGATTGGTCCCCATCTTCAAGAAAGGGCTGATTGGTCCCCATCGTCAACAAAGGGGAAAAATGGACCCAAGAAACTATAGACCGGGCATAGGTAACCTTGGCTCTTTTATGACTCGTGGACTTCAAGTCCCAGAATTCCTGAGCCAGCAGCCAGCAGCCTACCCCTGCTATAGACCAATCAGTTTAACATCAATACCTGGGAAGATCCTAGAAAAGATAATCAAAAAGCAGATCTGCAAACAATTAGAAGCAAACAAAGTCATAAGTAGTAGCCAGCATGGGTTTGTTGAAAACAGATCGTGCCAAACCAATCTCATCTCATTCTTCGATAAAGTGACTAAACTAGTAGACCAGTGAAATGCTGTGGACATAGTATACTTAGATTTCAGTAAGGCATTTGGACAAAGTAGACCACAACCTACTCCTTGGTAAACTAGGAAAAGGTGGGATAAACAACATCCCACCAGATGGATCTGTAGCTGGCTGACAAGCCGTACTCAATGAGTAGTCCTCAATGGCACCACATCCACATGGAGAGCAGTGGGGTACCACAAGGCTCCGTCTATTCTATTCAGCAAATGTGAGTTGACTGTGCATGTATTTTGTATGAATGTGATTAATTTTAATGTTATAATTTTATTGTATTGTTTGTAAGCCGCCCTGGGTCTTAGGAGAAGGGCGGCATATACCGTAAATTTCAGTAATAAATAAATAATAAATAAATAAATTCTGTTCTGTTCTATTCTGCTCTGCTCTGCTCTGCTCTGCTCTGCTCTGCTCTGCTCTGCTCTGCAACTTTAAATGTATTGGCTATAGTTTCTGCTGCAAATGTATCGGCCCAAAGAGAAAGTTCTGGGCTGCTTGCCAGCAATTGTGTACTCGAAGCGTAGCCTGTAACAAGCTGTAACTGACCTAACCTGATAGATAAAGAAAACACGTATTCAAACAAAAAAAAGGAATCTTTTAGCCTGTCAGCCTGAGAAAGTGCCTTAGCTGTAAAAGGGGGAAAAATTTTATTAGTGTGTGTGCCTTTTCTCCTCTGTCTCGCTGTGCATGTGACAAGAGATTGGGACACCCAGCTTTTCTTTGATCAAACAATAAAGCTGTATTCTTTTCAGTAGCCTCCTGTTCAGAGTCTCTTTGAGATTTATGTCGCTGTGACCAGGGTGATTGGTATTTTCATTGTTCTTCTATGTCTTTTATGATTAATTTGATCAGGAGCATTTTAGCCTAAAAATAGTCGATATGTTGGCTAAGGCATTTGAATTTTTTAAATAAAGTGGTTCATTAATGTTAGTGAACCCTACGAGTTCTTAATACATATATGTTTTATCAACTGTAATTAAGAACATCCATTGGGATTTTTTTCATGAATCTGGGATTTGTTCATGATTGAAAATATTATTTTTCCCATTATTTATTTTATTGGTATATTTATTTATGTCCTGCTTTATTGTATTTACAGGCCAAGCTCTCCTCTATTTTTCCCAGAATGACAGCCGTATGAGCATGTACAAAATAAGAAGTTCCCATCATTGCTGCAACTTCTGTTATAGAAGACCTTTTGATTAACCGCTCCTCACCTTCACAAGAGGCAGCAGATGCCTCCAAATCACTCTGGATGGTGTCATGCCAAGACATGGCTGCTTTTATCCTTGCCCCCTTCCCACTCTGGATCCCAATCTGTAGCTGTGACATCTACGACGGCTATAGTGAAAAGCAGCTCTCCAATTCCACAACCCACTGTTATGGTTCTGACATATGAAACTCTTCAAAGAACTTCGAGGCCTTGTTTACCTTGAAGAATCTTTATTCGAGTAGTCCAAGCCAAAATCTGGCTTCCGAAATCACATTCTCCAATTAGTTTGAAATGCTGGCTTTCCACCCATTTCTTCATTCCACCATGTCTTATCATGTCTTATTACAAACAGCCGTGGTTCTCTCCATTATACAGTATTGTTTTGTCTAACTAATCTCCCATGCACATTCCTCCTCTCTCCCCCTCAGTATCATCTAATTCTAACTCTACATGTAGAAAAATTAAAGCCTTCTGGAGAAAAATATGGTGGACACTCCAAACCATTTTGAAAAAGCGTATTGAATTTCTACCTCAGTTGTTTTTGCTAGGGATCATAAAAGACTGTACCACCACAGAGACGAACTTAATTCTGAACTTGATCACAGCAGCGAGACTGTTGGTGGGACAATACTGGAAGAAGCCAGAAATACCATCTATGGAAGAATGGACTTTGAAAGTTATAAATTTGGCAGAAATGGCTAAAATATCAGCATATTTGAAGGATCGCTCAAATGAAAAATATATGTTGGACTGGAAGCATTGGATAGACTACATACAAGAGAAACACCAATCAAAGAAAATGTATCTGGCTTACAGTTAAATCTTGATATACGGAGTGAAGAATGTTTACAAATTTAAATTGATTGTATTAAGTTGAATAGCAGTTAACTTGAATTTTTTCCTGGTTTACATGTACAAATATATATCTATTAATAAAAAATGTTAAAAAAAAGTAAAACTTAAAATAAAGGAAAATGGATGCATCTCCATATGTTGTCAAAGCAAGAACATCTGGTGTTAGCAGCATTGACACCCACACCCACATACCCACCCCCACATATACACAAACCTGTGGGACTTTGTAGGTGCCTACTAAGTTTGACATCTGGGTGGAGGTGTCCCTGGTAGCTGCGTCAAGAAGAGCCAAAGTGTTGTCCTCCCTTCCACAGCCATAGTTGGGGACGTTGCCTTCTCCTGTGGAGAGCGTGCTCAGCAAGGCATCTGAAGTGCCCAGGGTGCTCAGATAGTTATCACAGAAGTTGTAGCCCATTGTGAGGTTTTGCAGGAGCCGAGGAGTCTTGTTGATGACTTGAATAGCAAAAATGAAGGGTAGTATTCTGAACTCATTAAAAGGTAAACTAGTATAAGGGGGGGGAAAGGTGTTAATGTTATTATCAGCAGCAGCAACAGAATAACAAAATACTTTATTTGTCCATTTAATTCTCTTTGTCTCCATAAGCCTACCGTGTCCGAAGCCAATAATGATCTAAAACCAGAGGCAAATGATGATCACCTGTCACCTTTTCAATTTTATGGGCGTTGAGAAGACGGGATGTTTCCTAAGTGGTCCACAAAAAGTCTAAAAACAACCATACTCTATTTTTATAAGGACTAATCATTGAATACCAATGAGCATTTATAAAATTATGGAAATGGGCTGCGTAGAGGCAACTGCAACCACTTTAATCATTATACAAATATCAGTATTCAAGTGATGAAGTCAGGGATAAGAAAATAATGTCAGCTGAACGGAACAGAACAGAGCTGGAAGGTTTTTCTTTCCACAAAGTAAAGCAAAAGAGTCAAGCTATGGAAATCAGAATGATTCAAGTAATTAAGCAGGTCCTGCAATAAAAGAGTAAAAAAAAAAGAAAAAGAAAAGAGCACCAGAACTGGAAATGGGGGGAAGGCAACTCCCACGGAATGACTGACTTACAAGGGAGTCTGACTATAAGGGAGGGTGTTGAAAGTCAACACTGTACGCGGTATTGTTGTTGCAGTGACGATCACGCTAATGATGTGGTCTCCTGGCTTGTAATAGCTCCATGGTTTTTTCCCATCCTGGTTCTCCAAACTGAGTGGACACTTTACTCCAAGCTTCCCAGAGGCTGGCTGGGTTGCTGGCAGCATCAGAAACAGAAGCAGGAGGCCCATCATTCATGGGGCTGAATCAATCGCCTTCCCGTTTCTGAACAAGAACGAGAAGAATTCAAATAACTCTCCCTGTGGCTTTCCTGACCCAGACAGAGACAAGCCAAGTTTCACAAGGAAAGGTACAACAGCACATCCCCTGCCTCTCCTAAATGTTGTGCGTGGATTGAGGCATTTATCCTTTTCTGATGCAAGATCCCTTCCGTGTGGTTTCAGTCTGATGTTTACATCAAAGGCAGTCCCTGGAGGAGGAGGAGGAGGAGGAGAAGTGGCACTAGAGGCCTCCAAGAGCAGGATGATGGCAATTACAGACAGAAGCAACTTCTCCTCTGGAGACCCTAAATCTCTTCCAGGGCTCCACGTGCAGAGGGGGAGAAAAGCACGTCAGTGAAAAATCACATATGTACCCCTGAGGGGGGGCACTCTTCAGTATAGGCTGGGGTCCTTCCTGACAGGTCATGTTGAGAAAGTGATGCTGAAGGATGATAGATACAGATAGATGGATGGATGGATGGATGGATAGATATAGAGTCTCCAGAAGTTGTGAATGCTCAAACACTGGAAGTTTTTAAGAAGAGCCTGGACAGCCATTTGTCTGAAATGGTATAGGGTTTCCTGCCTGAGTAAGGGGTTGGACTGGATGACCTTCAAGATCCCTTCCAACTTTATTATTATTATTGATCATTGTATAGTCAGCCAGATGTTCAGACTGGATATAATAATAATAATAATAATAATAATAATAATAATAATAATAATAATAATAATAATAATAATAATAATAATAATAATAATAATAATAATAATAAAAAAGTTGGAAGGGACCTTGGAGGTCATTGAGTCCAACCCCCTGCTCAGGCAGGAAATCCTATACCATTTCGGACAAAAGGCTGTCCAGTCTCTTCTTAAAAACTTCTAGTGTTGGAGCATTCACCGCTTCTGGAGGCAGGTTGTTCCACTGGTTAACTGTTCTAACTATCAGGAAGTTTCTTCTTAGTTCTAGGTTGCTTCTCCAGTTTCTATCCGTTGCTTCTTGTCCTGCCTTTAGGCACTTTGGAAAATAGTTTGACTCCCTCTTCTTTGGGGCAGCC
Organism: Bothrops alternatus; assembly: GCA_034064705.1. NCBI lineage: Eukaryota > Metazoa > Chordata > Lepidosauria > Squamata > Viperidae > Bothrops > Bothrops alternatus. The sequence continues at coordinate 155,052 of JARGCV010000107.1, forward strand.
CCTGAGGTACTGGAACACTGCTATCATGTCCCCCTCGTCCTTCTCTTTGTTAAACTAGACATACCCAATTCCAGCATCTTATATGTCCCTCTATCGTTCCTTATATGTTTTAGCCTCCAGTCCCATAATCATCTTTGTTGCTCTTCTCTGCACTCTTTTTAGAGTCTCAACATCTTTTTTACATTGTGGTGACCAAAACTGGATGCCGTATTCCAAGTGTGGCCTTACCAAGGCCTTGTAAAGTGGTATTAATACTTCACCTGATCTTGATTCTATCCCTCTGTTAATGCAGCCTAGAAGCACTCTGTTGGCCTTTTTGGCAGCTGCAGCACACGGCTGGCTCATATTTAAGTGATTGTCTACTAGGACTCCAAGATCCCTCTCACAGTTACTACCGTACTATTGAGCAAGGTACCCCCTATACTATACCTGTACATTTGGTTTTTCTTGACTATTCCTGCCAGCTTGGTGTCATCTGCAAATTTGATGAGTTCCCCATCTATCCCCTCATCCAAATCATTGATGAAGATGTTGAAGAGCACTGGGGCCAGAACAGAGCCCTGGGGCACCCCACTACACACTTCCCTCCATGTAGATGCGGTTCCACTGAGGACACATGCTGAGTACGGCCGGTCAGCCAGCTACGGATCCATCTGGTGGTGATGCTGTCTAACCCACATTTTTCTATCTTATCAAGTAGTAGATTGTGATCTACTTTATCAAATGCCTTACTGAAGTCATTTTTCAGTATCTATCTACCTATCGTATCTCCCTATCGAGTCCTTACCAAGGACCTGGGATAGGCAGATGTGGATATTTGATGGTATTACAGATATCGTCGCAGGATGGAAGCAGTTCCTACGTGTTTCCCCGATAGTAAGACACCCCCGATTGTAAGACATGTCGGGGGTTGCAGGGGGTCGGCTAATATAAGCCGTACCCCGAAAGTAAGACATAGTGGGGCTTTTGGGGATAAAAAGAAAGTAAGACACTGTCTTACTTTCGGGGAAACATGGTTAGTAAGGCTGCCTTTTGCAACTGACTGATGGTGAATTTGTCAATGCCAATGGTGTTTAAGTGGTGCTCCAGTTGTTTTGGGATTGCACCCAAGGTGCCTATTACTATTGGATGATGATGATGATGATGATGATGATGATGACGATGATGATGATGATAGATAGATAGATAGATAGACGATAGATAGATAGATAGATAGATAGATAGATAGATAGATAGATAGATAGATAGATAGATAGATAGATAGATAGATAGATGCTTAATGGAATGCAGTATCGGCTGATAATGATTCAGTCGAGATGACAGGGACTCGTCTTGATCCTGTTGTGTGGGAGGAGTTTGACCCGGTGGCACCTGATGAAGTCGACAAGGCCATTGGAGCTGTGAGCTCCGCCACCTGTTTATTGGACCCGTGCCCCTCCTGGCTGGTTTCGGCCAGCAGGGAGGTGACGCGGGGCTGGGTTCAGGAGATTGTCAACGCTTCTTTGAGGGAGGGGTCCTTTCCGGCTCCCTGCAAGGAGGCAATTGTGCGCCCCCTCCTCAAGAAGCCTTCCCTGGACCCAGCTGTTTTAAACAACTACCGTCCTGTCTCCAATCTTCCCTTTATAGGGAAGGTTGTTGAGAAGGTGGTGTCACTCCAGCTCCAACGGTCCTTGGATGAGGCCGATTATCTGGGCCCTCAACAGTCAGGATTCAGGCTCGGCTACTCCACGGAAACTGCTTTGGTCGCGCTGACGGATGATCTCTGGCGGGCCCGGGATAGGGGATTATCCACTATCCTGGTGCTACTTGACCTCTCAGCAGCTTTCGATACCATTGACCATGGTATCCTTCTGCACCGACTGGAGGGGTTGGGGGTTGGAGGCACTGTTTTGCGGTGGTTCACCTCCTACCTCACTGGTCGGTCGCAGTCAGTGTTGGCAGGGGGTCAGAGGTCAACCCCTAGGTTCCTCCCTTGTGGGGTCCCTCAGGGATCGGTCCTCTCCCCTCTGCTGTTTAATATCTACATGAAACCACTGGGCGAGATCATCCGACAACACGGGGTGAGATATCATCAGTATGCTGATGATACCCAGCTTTACATCTCCACCCCGTGTCATTTCAGTGAAGCAGCGGAAGTGGTGTGCCGATGTCTGGAGGCTGTTAGAGTTTGGATGGGTGCCAACAGGCTCAAACTCAACCCCGACAAGACGGAGTGGCTATGGGTTCTGCCTCCCAAGGATATTTCAATCTATCCGTCCATTAGCCTGGGGGGGGGAGCTTTTGACCCCCTCGGAGAAGGTCCGCAACTTGGGCGTCCTCCTCGATCCACAGCTAAATTTGGAACATCATCTTTCGGCTGTGGCGAGGAGGACATTTGCCCAGGTTCGCCTGGTGCACCAGTTGCGGCCCTATTTGGACGGGGAGTCTCTTCTCACAGTCACTCATGCCCTTATCACCTCGAGGTTCGACTACTGCAATGCTCTCTACATGGGGCTACCTTTGAAAAATGTAATGCAGAATGCAGCCGCGCGAGCAGTGTTGGGCTTGCCTAGAAATGCCCACATTTCGGCATCACTCCGCGAGCTGCATTGGCTGCCAATTGGTCTCCGAACCCAATTCAAAGTGTTGGTTATGACCTATAAAGCCCTACATGGCATTGGACCAGGTTATTTACGGGACCGTCTGCTGCCCCATGAATCCCAGCGGCTGGTTAGGGCCCACAGAGTGGGCCTTCTCCAGGTCCCGTCAGCCAGACAGTGTCGCCTGGCGGGGCCTAGGGGAAGGGCCTTCTCTGTTGCGGCCCCGGCCCTCTGGAACCAACTTCCCCCGGAGATCCGTGTCGCCCCCACCCTCTTCGCCTTTCGTAGATTGCTTAAAACATACTTTTGCCGGCAGGCCTGGGGCAGCTAACACCTTGCCCCTAGCCAGTGTATGTTTCTGTGTATGTTTGTGGAGTGATTGGTTTCTTTTAGCTCAAGGGTTTTTTATAGATATGTGTTTATTGTAATTTCTATCATGCTGTGAGCCGCCCTGAGTTCTTTGGAATAGGGCGGCATAGAAATTAAATAAATAAATAAATAAATAAAAATAATAATAATAATAATAATAATAATAATAATAATAATAATAATAATAATAATAATAATAATTAATTTGTTTTCTACTCATCTCGCCTAGGGGTGACTCTACGCAGCTGAGGACTGTCAACTGCATCCAAAGGAAGGGCCACCAGGGACCTGTAAACCAGAGACCAATCCCACCATCTCAGCGGCAGACCTCACAGTCCACTGTTTCAAAACTAAGAAACTTCAAAATATTGAGGACTTCAGTGTCTTACATCAATATGGGTAGACAACACAGAGTATAAATGAAAAAGTAAAAGTTCTATCCACTCTATAACTTTCTCCCTATTTACCCAATAATGCAATAAAATAGAATAGAGCTGGAAGGGATCTTGGAGTCTTTTAGTCCAACTCCCTACTCAAGAAGGAGATCCTATACAGTTCACAGGCTGTCATTTTCCTGTCTCTTAGTCAGCTCCCACACAAAAAAATGATATTTGTAGAAAAGATAATAATAATGATGATGATAAAGTTGGAAGGGACCTTGGAGGTCATTGAGTCCAAACCTCTGAGCAGGCAGGAGACCCTCTACCATTTCAGACAAATGCTTGTCCAATCTCTTCTTAAAAACTTCCAGTGTTGGAGCATTCACAACTTCTGGAGGCAGGTTGTTCCACTGATCAATTGTTCTAATTGTCAGGAAGTTTCTCCTTAGTTCTAGGTTGCTTCTCTCTTTGGTTATTTAATTATTTATTTATTAATCAAATTTCTATACCGCCCCTCTCCCAAAGGACTCGGGGCGGTGTACAGCCTAAAATTTAAAAAACATATAAATATACAAAATTTAAAATAATTAAAAATAAATTAAATAATTTGGCCGAAATCCCCATTTAAAACCCAAAACATACAAAGCTAAAATCTTAAAAAATACTCAGTCCCCCTAAAACATTTTGACCCTATTGGTTAGTTTCCCCCTGTTGCTCCTTGTCCTGCCTTCAGGCCCTTTGGAAAATAGCTTGACTCCCTCTTCTTTGTGGCAGCCCCTGAGATATTGGAACACTGCTATCATGTCCCCCCTCGTCCTTCTCTTTGTTAAACTAGACATACTCAATTCCACCAACCTTTCCTTATATGTTTTAGCCTCTGCCCTTCCCTAATCATCTTTGTTGCTCTTCTCTGCACTCTTTCTAGAGTCTCAACATCTTTTTTACATCGTGGTGACCAAAACTGGATGCAATATTCCAAGTGTGGCCTTACCAAGGCCTTGTAAAGTGGTATTAACACTTCACGTGATCTTGATTCTATCCCTCTGTTAATGCAGCCTAGTACTGTGTTGGCCTTTTTGGCAGCTGCAGCACACGGCTGGCTCCTATTTAAGTGATTGTCCACTAGAACTCCAAAATCCCTCTCGGAGGGATCTCAGATGGGAAACAACATTTCACAACCAGCAAAACAAAAACAAAAAAATTCATCAGCTTCAACATAGGATTCATATATGGAGGTTTTAACAGTAAAGAAAATCCCAATAAGCTCACAACATCAGGCAGGGTTCAAAGATACTAATTACTTCCTTTTGTGGTTAGAAGATGGGCAGCAACAGGGGTTAAGGGTCATCAGCCTAGAGTAGACCCAAAATCCTGAGCTCTGGGTGACCTTCCCCAAGAGACCCTGGGATACAAGGAAGCTGCAGAAGCCAAATGTTTCACCAACATTCTTTTCCCCAGCTACTGCTCCACACATGAAGCACGGAAGAATTTTAGGATCCCCAGATGGTGTAATTATCACCATTTTTTTCTTTGAGACCTCTTCTGCTCCTTCTCCAGGGACTGACTTTGATGTAAACATCAGACTGAAGCAACACAGAAGAGAACTAACATCAGAAAGGGATAAATGCCTCAGGCCACAAAGTTCTGTGTGGCAGAACCTCTGGGACAGGCAGCCACTTTGCTGTTGAATGCACCTTTCTGTCTTTTAGAGGTGAAACTTGAGTTTCTCTCTGTCCGGGTCAGGAAAGCCACCGACGTTTCCATCTTGTGAGAATGCTTTGAATTCTTCTAACTTGTCTTGTTTTTCTTGTTTACAAACTGGAAGGCAATTGATTCGTCTCTATGGATTATGGACCTCCTGCTTCTGCTTCTGATGCTGTTGATGTTCCAGCCTGTCTCTGGGCAGCTGAGAATAAAATGCCTGCTGGGTTTGGAGCACCAGGATGGAAAAAATCCATGGAGCTACTACAGGCCAGGAGACCATCTCATTAGTACAGTCATCAGTGCAACAAAAATATCACACACCATGATTCCTTTCAATGTGGCTCCTAACCATCCGTTCAACTCGTAAGTCCCTCCATTTGCAGCCCTGACACAACTCTTCTCTTCCTCTTATTTCACTTACTCCTCTATTGCAGGACCTGCCTAATTTCCAGAATTGATTTTGATTTTCATGGCTTCTCTCTGTTGTCTGACTTGGTGGGAGATGCTCAAATCCAAAAATGGGGCAGAAAAAAAGCCTGAAAAAACTCTAGATCAGTGTTTCTCAACCTTGACAATTTTAAGGCATGTGGACTTCAACTTCCCGAATTCCACAGCCAGCTTTGCTGGCTGTGGAATTCTGGGAGTTGAAGTCCACATGCCTTAAAATTGTCAAGGTTGAGAAACACTGCTCTAGATTATCTCCCTGACCTCAAATCCCATCACTTGAATACTGATCTTTCTTTAAACTAGTGGTTGAATCAGTTATAGTTAACCCTGTGAAGTCCATTTTCAAGTTTTTATGATGACTCATTGATACTCAGGGCCTGATATTTATAGGAATAGATAAGCTTTTTGGGAAATCGCTTTTCTGTGTCATTTATGAAACAGCCTCTCCCTTTTATGGTGGTTCTGCTTTAATTATTGAATGACCCTCCATCTTGGTTACCAGGCAGAGAAAGCCAGGTGTATTTGTGATTCTTGGGTCACTGTAATGAAGATATAAACCTGAGTCTTACCAGCATACTGACGGTAACATTAAATTAAATTTTAATTTAAAATTAAATGGTGATGGATGACTATCATTTGCCTCTAGTTTGGCTTATGATTCAGTAGGCAGGTGGAGACAAGGAGAATTAAGGTTGGGTTTTTTTTCTCTGTTCATGACGATGATAATAACATGAACTTTTTTTTATAGACGTTTGTCTCACAGTCATTTTAAAATGCTCAGCTTCATTTTTGCCATTCAAATGGTCAACAAGAATCCACCAATCCTGCACAACCTCACAATGGGCTACAACATCCATGACAACTACATGAACACCCTGGGCACTACAGATGCCTTGCTGGACATGCTCTCTAGCGAAGAAGCCAACGTCCCCAACTACGCCTGTGGCAGAGAGGACAACACTTTGGCTCTTTTTGATGCAGCTCACAGGGACATCTCCGTCCTGATGTCAACATTAGGAGGCACCTACAAAGTCCCACAGGTGTGCCTCTGGGTATGTTTATTGGGTAAAATGAGTTGGGTGGGGGTGGGGGAGCAATATAGCCAACCATGTCCTCTGTTTAGAATTCACCATGGCCGTTGTAGGTGTCATGGCTGGTGATTGTGATGCACAGTGGGGAGGGGGCAAGGATCAAAGCAGACGTATCCTTTTGTGACACCATCCCCATTGCTGGGGGGGGCTTGTGCTGCATACTTGTGAAGGTGAGGAAAGGCTCTGTGTGCAATCAAAAGTTCTTCTGTAAAAAAGGAAGATATAGCAGTGATGGGAAGCTCATATTTTGTACATAATCTTAAGCAAAATAGATGATATTTTCAGTCAATTAGCAAATCCAGATTCGTGAAAAGAATCCTAATGGACTAGCTTATCATGTCTGTCTGATTGTCTTAATTAATATCAATCAATTACTTTATTTTAAAAAATGCAAGCACATTACCCAACATGTCAACCTTTTCCCCTCTAATATATTCATAAACAAATTTAACATAAAAGGCTTGAAGAAAATTGAAGCCCCTGAAAAGGAGTTTCTGCTGGCTGAACTATTAAAAAAAGTCTCGACTGGTGGAGCCCTGTATTGTATTGGCAGGTTGATTAGCAGACACAAATAACACTAGCAATAACCCAATTGGGTGGAAGATGGCAATAGTATATTAAGCTTCTATATATTTAAAAAATGGAACAAAAATGACCCTACCAATAACTGAAAAAATCATACAATAGATAATATAAAAGATCTACATTATAAAATATTAATTTCAATATTAATATTAATAGTACAAAATGTAGAAAAGGGAAATAAAAGTGTTAGCTATCATGGACTTAATTCTCACTAAGACCCCAAATACAAGGAAGTATTTTTCATTGCTTTTTCTTCAGATGAGTGAGAGAATTGCTTCAGAGGCTCTGAGTGATAAAAGCCAGTCCCCTTTTTTCCACCGGATGCTCCCCAATGAACGGATCGTGTACCCAGGAATCGTCCACCTGCTCCTCCATTTCAGATGGATCCTGATTGGGGTCTTCGCTTCAGACACAGAGAAGGGAGAGAATTTCATGAGGAGTTTCGCTCCTTTGCTTGTCAGGAATGGAATTTGTGTTGTTATATCACAATTATTCTTAGACAGCACTACATCACCCACAGCACCCTTCAGGGACGCCATCTCCAAGTGGAGACAAGTCAACGTCTTTGTTCACTTCGTAGAATTTGTTCCCCTCGTGGACAGAATTCGTCCTTTCCATTTAACACTGGAAGGTTTGTCAGGACCCGTTGAAGGGAAAGTCTGGATCTTGACAACTTTGGGAACATTTCCACTGGGAAAGCACAGATATTTCAGATACGTCCACAGTGTTTGGAACTTTGCTTTTCAGGAAAAAAAGAGGCTTCGTGATGATGGCCTTGAACCCAATTTCTTTGTGGAACGCCGGTTTCAAGATCAACATTTTCACTGTTCTTGTTCAAAGCACCTCTTTTCTGTGAAAGGCCGGAGACGGTGCACCCAGAAAGCACCGCTGGAGACCCAGGAGAACAGGAACAGGATCCAGTATAAGATCACAACAGACGACCATTTTTACAGCATCGTAAAGACTCTGGCCCAGGCCTTGAATGCTGCTTATTCCTCCAGATCTAGGAGGAGAAGGAAGGAGGGCAAAGAGCATTTGGGGGCTCCATGGCTGCAGCCGTGGCAGGTAAGGGGGTCCCGACAAGGATCCATCAAAGTTCCTTTTTAGAAGAAATCCAAAGGAAGAAGGAAGGGAACCATCTCAACCTCCTTATGATACAAAAGGCCAAAAGTTTTGTCCAATCTAATTCCTTGGGGCATGATGTTCCAAAGCAGATATGTCAAACACAAGGCCCGGGGACCGGATGCAGCCCGCAAAGTAGTTTCATGTGGTCTGCGAAGCCATCCTGGAGACAGTGAGGGAACAGCCCCCTCTGCCTTGGCCCTGGCCCAGGCCGGCCGGGAGCCAATGTACAATTTTGTGGTGGCCATCTATGCTGAAAGGCATTCAGTCTTAGCTCCACAAGACTGTCTGGAAACAGCAAGGAACCAGGAGAACCTTGAGCAGCAGCCTTGAGGAAGTGGGGCTGGGCTTGGTGCCGCAGGTTCTCAAGCACCAGGCTGGGCATTTGACTTCTGCTGCCCAGGGCTCTGGGCAGCCCGCACCACCATCCAGCCCCCCCCGCATGGCCTGAGGGGAACAGTGAGGCTCTTCCAGTGGACCATGCCTTGGCACTTGCCCTGGTCCTACTCTCTTCTGCCAGAGACCCTCAGATCTGTCCCACTCCTGCCCAGGCCCCCACAGGCACCCTTGACGCAAATGATGTAGAGCTGGCCATGCCCACCCAGTAGGCCACACCCACTCCATCCACGCCCACCCAGTAGGCCGCACACACCCTGACCACACCCACCCAGACCCCTGAGGGCAACTGCAATGCTGATGCGGCCCTCAATGAAATTGAGTTTGACACCCCTGTTCCAAAGGGTGACCGCCATGACCTTTATAGTTTGAAATTAAAAATGGATAATTTTAAAATGATGTATGCATTTCTAAATAAATTGCTGTGCACAGGGTTTTATGATGAGCATTGTAGAATTTTATGTTCATAATTTTGAAGGAGACTCTGAGACCATCAAGTGAAACCCCCCACCCCACCCCCACACAAATCCCAATTAAAACATCTCTGACTGAGGGCTGCTCAGTCTTTGCATTGAGAGAGAATACTTGAAGTGGAGATCAAACTTTTCTGGTTCACTGGCTCAGCTCTGAAACTGCCCCCCCTTTTAGGATGTTTTTCCTCTCCTTCAGCCAGAATCTCCTGTCGTCCGACTGAGTTCATTTCTCCATGTCCAACACTCTGAAAGAACAGTCAGTAGAACAGATTTTTGCAATGTGTTCTACGTGGGCTTCCCCTTGAGGATCACTGAGAAGGTGTTGCTAGTCCACAAGGAGATGGTGTGGAGAGTTGTGGGGGAACCTCATTATATCCATTTTACCACTGCTCCTGGTAGCCATTCCAAATTATTTGCAGGACTAGTTACCTCTTGCAGTTTCCTGAGTTTCAAAACACTGGCACCATGTGAGTCAAGTAAATGAAGAAGTGCCATCTGGCAGGACCAAAGAAATATGCTATGAAGCTTAATTAATTCATTATTGACCTCTAATGATATTCCTATGTAAGTTCTGTGCATTACACAAGAAATCATTCAGGTCCTAGGATTTCTTCTGAATTTATTAATTATTAATTATTAGGAATATATTATTAGAAATATATCTCCTTTTTAGAAACGGATATTCTTCTTAACTTCTTTTTGTGGAAATTTTAAGCAATGCTTCTTTGAAAATGCTGCCAGTAACAGTTGTTGTCCCTGAAAGAAGCTGGGAAGAGAAAGAATATTTTAAAAAATCCTCCTTTTGTTTTTTCAGATATGGAACAATGCACCAAATGTTCAGATGATAAATATCCACATGTAGACCGAATCCAATGTATCCCCAAAGTTATAACCTTCCTGTCTTATGAAGAACATCTGGGCATCATCCTGGTCTCTTTTGCCCTGCTCTTGTTCCTATCCACAGGCTTTGTTTTATTCATATTCATTAAATACCTAGAAACTCCCATTGTCAAAGCCAACAACCGAGATCTCTCCTACATCCTCCTGGTCTCCCTCCTGCTTTGCTTCTTGTCTCCTTTTCTCTTCATTGGTCAACCAAGAAAAGCCACCTGCCTTCTCCGACAAACGGTTTCAGCATCATCTTCTCGGTTGCCATTTCTTCTCTCTTGGCAAAAACCATCATAGTGGTGCTGGCTTTCCTAGCCACAAGACCAGGAAACCAGGTGAAGAGATGGTTGGGGAAGAGCTTGACCAACTCCATTATCCTTTCTTCTTCTGCTGTCCAAATTATCATCTGCTCAATCTGGCTGGGAGTTTCTCCTCCATTCCCTGACTCTGATCTCCACGCCCAACCTGGAGAGATTATCCTGCAATGCAATGAAGCAGCTGTGGTCATGTTCTACATCACCCTCAGCTACATGGGCTTCCTGGCTGCCATCTGCTTCACGGTGGCTTTCCTAGCTAGGAAACTCCCTGGGGCCTTCAATGAAGCCAAGTTGATCACCTTCAGTATGCTGGTCTTCTGTAGTGTCTGGGTGACTTTTGTGCCCACCTACCTGAGCACCAAAGGGAAATACACAGTGGCTGTGCAGATCTTCTCCATCCTAGCCTCCAGTGCTGGGCTTCTGGCCTGTATCTTCATCCCCAAGTGCTACATTATCCTTTTGAGGCCACAGCTGAATACAAAAGAGCAATTTATGATCAGAGGAGATGTAAAAATGCGAGACTGACATATTTTAACTCCCCAAATTTTCCAAAAGTCCAAACACAGAAAACTGTCTAAGCTGTTCCCTATGCATGATTAGGGCTAAATATTTTGCTTGAAATAATTAAAAGGTGGCTAGAAGAGTGTGTGTCTCATTCTTGTCCAATATAATTGCAATAATGGCTGCTAATCTCTTTTCAGCAATCAAGGCAGCATATCTTGTACACTTGGCTTTCTGTTTCCTGAAACGCAACATTCACTTATTTTAAACATGACTCTTGTGCAATTGGAATCATGTTGATATGTCAGAAATCATTTAGGGGGGTCTCTAAAAATGCCACCATTATAGTTATGTAATAAGTTTTCTTCATTTGAGGTTCTTCACAGTATTAGACTCAAGATCTCACCATCAACAGTATAAGAAAAACAGAGCAATCCTTTCCAGCCACATCAGGAGGAGGATAAAATGGATTATCTGACTGGTCAACTGAATTCTCCCATATAAGTTAAACAGGAAAGGACTAAAATACAGCCTCCTAAGGTTTGTAGAAAAAAATTCCTACAGAATGGGATGATTGGGTATCCCTGGATGTGATATGAGGGACAGAGGTGAGACTCAGTTTTGGTTTTAAATTGAGAATTATCTGTATTTTCCTTAACATCTTCCAAAGTGGCCTTCCTGGACTGTGCAGTACACATTAAGGAAGACAGAATCCTTAACACTGACGTTTACAGAACACCCTCCCCCCCCACACATATATACACATATAGATCAATATCTATGTTTTGATTCTCACCACCCATTGGAGCACAAAATGGGAGGGATTAGAACCCTATTGTCAAGCTTCAAAAAAATCTTATTCTGCTTCAGCCATTGTTATCTCTTAGCTTGCCCTCCGATGCAGGGGGAAGGGGGGATGAAGGGAATGTACATTTTCAGCTGTGAAGTCTGGGAAGCAAGGTCATTCAAAATTGTTACTAAGAGACAAAGGATTTTTCTCATAACAATTATCTGATGCTTAATTGGGAAATGTGACTTGCACTGTCAGGGGAAAGGGGAGTTTCTATAATTTTAATTTACTGTTCTGGCACCAAATTGCCAGAGCTGCTTTTTTGTTCATCAGTGCCAATATGCTGTGCTTAATAAAGTTTGCATTACAGATTACGATGTCTCAGATGTGCTTACTATATTGGGATCATCAGTCAGAACCTTGACACCTACACCACTGGGCTGAAAGTTTGCCTACCAGGAAAGATGGGAAAGAAAAAGAACTAAAACACATGAAGGAAGCCCTCAAAATGTTGGCCTGTCCCAAGTGGGTATTCGTCAAATCCCTAAAATAGACCCAGCAGGAGTTCCTCCATAAGAGACAAAAAAAAGAGAACAATAAACAAAGCAACATTGTCATTCCATTTGTTGCAGGAGGATTTTCAATCAATACAATATACACACGCACTTTAAACCCCAAAATACACTAAGGCAGAAGGATAAAACCCCGACACTAAAAATGAGCATTGTGATATACATAATACAGTGTAATGAGATATATACAAATATGTACATTGGAGAAACAAAACAACCACTTCACAAATGCATGGTGCACCATAGGAGAACAAATCCATCAGGACAAATTTCAGCAATCCATCTGGCTTGGTTCAGTGCAACATTTGCTTTGCAGCTGTCTTCTGCAGTACCCTTTTCAAACTTGGAAACTGTCCTATCTGTAAACAAATAGCCAACACTCCAGAAGTTACAGGCTTAGGATACAGGAGGATCAGGACAGACTTGAACACTGGGCGCTATCTAACAAAATGAAATTCAATGGTGAAAAAAGCAAGGGTCTACATTTAGGCAAGAAAAACCAAATGCACAGGTATAGTATAGGGGGTACCTTGCTCAATAGCAGTAACTGTGAGAGGGACCTCGGAGTCCTAGTGGACAATCACCTAAACATGAGCCAGCAGTGTGCTACAGTTGCCAAAAAGGCCAACACAGTGCTAGGCTGTATTAACACGAGGGATAGAATCAAGATCACATGAAGTATTAATATCACTTTACAATGCCTTGGTAAGGCCACACTTGGAATACTGCATCCAGTTTTGGTCACCATGATGTAAAAAAGATGTTGAGACTCTAGAAAGAGTACAGAGAAGAACAACAAAGATGATTAGGGGACTGGAGGCTAAAACATATAAGGAACGGTTGCTGGAATTGGGTATGTCTAGTTTAACAAAGAGAAGGACAAGGGGGGACATGATAGCAGTGTTCCAATATCTCAGGCACTGCCACAAAGAAGAGGGAGTCAAGCTATTTTCCAAAGCGCCTGAAGGTAGGACAAGGAGCCATGGGTGGAAACTAACCAAAGAAAGAAGCAACCAAGAACTAAGGAGAAACTTCCTGACAGTTAGAACAATTAACAAGTGGAACAACCTGCCTTCAGAAGCGGTGAATGCGCCAACACTGGAGGTTTTTAAGAATAGACTGGACAGCCATTTGTCCGAAATGGTATAGGGTTTCCTGCCTGAGCAGGGGGATAGACTAGATGACCTCCAAGGTCCCTTCCAACTTTACTACTACTACTACTACTACTACTACTACTACTACTACTACTATCTGCATTTGAAAGACAAAGGCCACTCTTTCGAAGACAGCAAAGTCCAGATTCTGGACAGAGAAGACCACTGGTTTGAAAGAGAGGCCAAATAGGCTGTCTATGTCAAAAGTGAACAGCCTTCTCTCCACAGGGGGAGGGACACAACATCATCTATCTCCAATCTACAATACAGTCCTTTCAACAGTCCCAAGAAGGCTCCAAACACATTTGCACTACTCAGGTTCAGGCCTGGAAACTAAAACATACGAAGAATGGATGCAGGACTTGGCTAATCTAAAGAAAAGAAAAAATAGGGGAGACATGAAAGCATTATTCCAGTATTTGAGGGGCTGCCCCAAAGAAGAGGGGGTCACGTTATTCCCCAAAGCACCAGAGGGCAGGATGAGAAACAATGGTTGGAAACTGCTCAAAGAGAGAAGCAACCTGGAATTAAGGAGAAACTTCCTAACAGCGAGGACAATTAACCAGTGGAACAGCTGGCCTCCAGAAATCGTGGGCACTCCATCACTGGAGTTTTTTAAAAAAAAGGCTAGATCAGTGGTGGCGAACCTATAGCATGCGTGCCACAGGTGGCATGCAGAGCCGTCCCTGTGGGCATGCATGCCATTGCTGGGCTCCTCCCCCTCTCCACGCATGCACAGTCTGGGAACAGCTGCAAGAGCTGGACAGGTGATGGAACGTATAAAAGGAGCAGTTTTGGCAGGAGAGTAAGTGAAATCACAGCCGCCATCTCCCTTCCGCAGTGCAGCCCCATCAGTGTGAGCAGAGAGGGCCCAGGACAGCCGGGAAGGAGCCCTCACCTGGTGCGGGCCCTGTCTACACCGTGGTTCTGACAGGGGTGGCGGCGGCTGCTCTGAGCCCCTTGACTGGCCAACCACACAGAGAAGCAGGAGGCGGCAGTGGTGATCCCTGCATCGTGCCGACCATTCTTGCACTGGTGGGGGCAGTGGCGGGGGAACATGAGCTGTGGCACACGCCCTCCCTTCCCTGCCCCACTCGGTCAGGCCTGCAGGGAAGCAGAAGGGGCAGCTGCTGTGTGAATCCGCTGCCTCGTTGGGCTGCTAGTGAGCAGCCGAGGTGGCTCTAAACCCCCGGCTGCCCCTCCACCTCCTCCTGCTTCCCTGCAGGGCTGACCGGTCAGAGCAGCAGCAGAAGCCACCCCCCATCAGATCCATCGAGTGGATGAGCCCAGGCCGGGCGAAGGCTTCCTTCCGGCTATCCCGGAGCGATTTCTGCCCGCGCTGATGAGATAATTTGCCATTATGCAGAACAGCCAGCATGCTGTGGCTGCTGATGGACACTGTCAGCCCCCATGTGCTCACTGGCTTCTGTGTCTGGGGGCTGATAGTATCAGGCAGCAGATCTGGAAGCAAAGCTCTGCCGACCATCCTCACGCTGGCTGCGGGGGAAGGCAGGATCTGGCATGCAGGCACCCTTTGCCGCCGCATTGTCCCACATGCACCTCTGGGCAGGGTGGGGAAGGGAGGGCATGTGCCACAGCTCACCTTCCCCCACCACTGCCCCCAGCAGCACGAGGATGGTTGGCATAGCTTTGCTTTCAGATCTGCGGCCGGCTGGGCTTGGCGATGCAGGGATCACCACCGCCGCCTCCTGTTTCTCTGTGTGGTTGCCTGTGAGTGCTCCTTCCCGGCTGTCCTGGGGCTGTCTCCACTCATGCTGATGGGGCTGCCATGATGCAGGAGGCTGTGGCTGCTGATGGACACTGGCGGCCCCCATGCCCTCGCTGGCCTCTGTGTGTGGGGGGGGCTGATGGTGTCAGGCAGCATCTGCTCCAGCCCCTGCCTTGCCTTGCCCCATGGCAATTGGCACACCCACCCTGCCTCGCCTTGCCTCACCCCACAGGACGAGCCTCCGGTCTACCGCCCCACCCACCAGAGACCCCCCTGGATCTCCCCCAACCTTGCCCAGCCACCACAAGCATCCCTCCCCACAAACTGGAGGCTAAAACATATAAGGAACAGTTGCTGGAATTGGGTATGTCTAATTTAACGAAGAGAAGGATGAGGGGGGACATGATAGCAGTGTTCCAACATCTCAGGGGCTGCACCAAAGAAGAGGGAGTCAAGCTATTCTCCAAAGCACCTGAAGGCAGGACAAGAAGCAACGGGTGGAAACTAACCAAAGAGAGAAGCAACCTAGAACTAAGGAGAAACTTTCTGACAGTTAGAACAATTAACCAGTGGAACAACCTGCCTCCAGAAGTGGTGAATGCTCCCACACTGGAAGTCTTTAAGAAGAGACTGGACAGCCATTTGTCTGAAATGGTATAGGGTTTCCTGCCTGAGCAGGGGGTTGGACTAGATGACCTCCAAGGTCCCTTCCAACTTTACTATTGTTATTATTATTATTATTATTATTATTATTATTATTATTATTATTATAAACATTATTGAGGTGGCGACTGAGGCCATGCCCACCCAGTCGGCCATGCCCACCCAGAACCCAGTGATAAATAAATGGGTTTTGGGTTGTGGTTTGGGCACTCGGTCTCTAAAAGGTTCGCCACCACTGGGCTAGACAGTCACTTGTCTGAGATAGTATAGGTCCTCCTGCTTGACCTGAGGGCTGGACTAGAAGACCTCCAAGGTCCCGTCCAGCTCTATCCTATTTTATTCAGGTGACACAGATAAGCCTCCAGGTAGCACTAATGACTTTCTGGAAAAAGGCAAATGTCCAGCTGTCTGCAAGGAGTATAAGTCTTTCCACTCCCCACCATCCAGTCAGAGCTGAAGAAGCTTCTTGGATGAGAAGTGAAACGTCTTCAAAGAAAAACAAGGAAGCCTAGTGAAAAAGCATCTTTGAGATAACTATGACCTGGATGACTGAGAATCTCCATAGACATACACCATGTTGAAGGGCAGGAGAAGACAATTTCCTGGGTGTTGAACTACCTCCCTCCAGTGTCACTTTCTGGACATGTCCAGATGGGGGGTTGATTAAGGCTAATTTAGTTCCTATTAGTACCGTAAGCGGGAGGGGCAGGTATAGCGGGAGCAGGGGGCCGTATCATAATAAGGGAGTGCGCACCCACTGCTTACGAGTGGTTGTGTGCTCCGACCCCCAAGACTCAACCGGTTCTCGGGGTTATCCAGAACCACAGGGCCCTGGCTGTAGGCTGGTGCTGTGCAACACCAGGTCTGTGGTAAATAAGGCCCCCCTCATTCAAGATTTAATTTTGGAGGGGGGAGCAGATCTGGCGGGTATAACAGAGACCTGGTTGGGACCAGAGGGCGGTGTCCCTCTGGTGGAAATGTGCCCACCGGGTTTCCTTGCATTCCACCAGCCGAGAGCTCAGGGCAGGGGTGGAGGAGTGGCAGTCGTGATTAGGGAAGATTTCAGGCCGAGGGAGGTCACTGTTCCTCAGATGGCGGGCTGTGAATCCCTACTGGTGAAGTGGGACCTTGGGGGCCCGAGGGCGGTGTTGATTACGTACTTGGCTCCCTGCCACGTATCAACCTCCCTGCCCAAGCTCCTGGACGTTATCGCCGCGGTGGTGGTTGAGGTCCCTAGGCTGATAGTTATGGGTGACTTCAACCTGCCGTCCGCGGGCAGGGTGTCCGGTGAGGCTCGGGAGTTCATGGCTTCCATGACAGCCATGGACCTGGCCCAGGTAATTCAAGGCCCCACACACACAGGGGGGAACACGCTTGACCTGGTTTTTGTCTCTGGACAGTGGCTGAGTGGTCAGAATATAGGGGATATAGTCATTGAACCCCTGTCATGGTCTGATCACTCTCTCCTACGCCTGGACTTTCTGACCGTTGCACCCCACTGCAGGGAGGCAGAACCGGTGAGATGGTACCACCCCAGGCGGCTGATGGAGCCCGAGCGATTCCAGGCAGAGCTTGGGCCAATTCCTGGGGTTCGGATACACGACTCGGTCGAAGAGCTGACGGCAGCCTGGGATAGGGCTGCGGCTGGCGCTCTAGACCGGGTCATGCCTTTGCGGCCTCTGATTCGGCGTGCGTCTCGATCGGCCCCTTGGTATAATGAGGGGCTGAGAGAGATGAAACGCCGGAAAAGACGCCTAGAGAGCAGTTGGAGATCGAGCCTTGCCGAATCTGACCGAACACTGGTAATAGACCATATTAGGTCCTACCTAGCGGCGATAAAAGCAGAGAAGTGTTCTTACTTCACTGCTCTTATCGCGTCATCAGATAACTGCCCAGCCTCCTTGTTTAGGGTGACCCGCTCCCTCCTTCATTAGGAGGTGAGAGGAGACCCCTTAGAAGGTAGAGCTGAGGATTTCGGAAAATATCTGCATGATAAAATCGCTCAGATACGGGAAGGCTTTGATTTCAACTGGGTGTGTCCGGTGGGAGAGACGGAGTCTGGTCTTGAGACTGTTATCTGGGCTGAGTTTGACCCCGTGACTTCCGAGGACGTGGACAGGTTGTTTGGGGGACTTAGGGCGACCACTTGTTCATTGGACCTGTGCCCCTCCTGGTTCGTGCTGGCATCCCGGGAGGTGGTACGAGGCTGGTTCCAGGTAATTATTAATGCTTCTTTAAGCGACTGTGTCTTCCCTGCCACCTTGAAAGAGGCGGTAGTGAGGCCCCTCCTTAAGAAGCCTACCCTGGATCCAGCTGTTTTATCAACTTATCGTCCTGTCTCCAACCTTCGCTTTCTTGCGAAGGTTGTCGAGAGTGTGGTTGCCAGACAGTTCCCACGACACCTGGAGGAATCGCTATACTTGGATCCACACCAGTCGGGCTTCAGGCCTGGCTACAGCACGGAAACAGCATTGGTCGCGTTGGTGGATGACCTCTGGCGGGCCCGGGACAGAGGTTGTTCCTCTGCTCTGGTGCTATTGGACCTCTCGGCGGCTTTTGATACCATCGATCATGGTATCATGCTGCAACGGTTGGAGGGGTTAGGGGGCACTGTTTTGCAGTGGTTTGCCTCCTTCCTCTCCGGCCGGATGCAGTCTGTGTTGACAGGGGGTCAGAGGTCGACCCCGAGACCCCTTGTATGTGGGGTACCTCAGGGGTCGATCCTCTCGCCCCTACTGTTCAACATTTATGTAAAACCGCTGGGTGAGATCATCCGTGGTTTTGGTGTGGAGTACCATCTGTACGCTGATGATACTCAGCTGTACGTTTCCACGCCGAACCACCCCAACGATGCTCTTGCCGTGCTGACCCAATGCCTGGAGGCTGTGCGGGTCTGGATGGGGAAGAACGGACTCAAGCTCAACCCTTCCAAGACCGAGTGGCTGTGGCTACCGTCATCCCGGTTTAGTCAATTGACTCCTTTGTTGTCTGTTGGGGGCGAAACAGTGGCCCCCTCGGAAAGGGTTCGCAATTTGGGAGTCCTCCTGGACTCACGGCTGTCTTTAGAGGACCATCTGGCAGCCGTGGCCGGGAGGATGTTCTATCAGGTTCGCCTGGTACGCCAGTTGCGTCCCTTCCTAGACCGGGACTCGCTATGCACAGTTACTCATGCCTTCGTCACTTCCAGGCTGGACTATTGTAATGCTTTCTACATGGGGCTCCCCTTGAGGTGCATCCGGAGGCTTCAGCTGGCCCAGAATGCTTCCGCGCGGGTAGTGACCGGAGCGCCATGGCGCGCCCATGTAACATCGCTCCTGCGCGAGCTGCACTGGTTGCCGGTGGCCTTCCGGGTGCGTTTCAAGGTGTTAGTGACCATCTTTAAAACGCTCCATGGCATCGGACCCAGATATTTACAGGACCGCCTTCTGCCAGCAAATACCTCCCGCCGTCCGGTACGCTCCCACAGAGTCGGTCTCCTCAGGGTGCCGTCGGCCAGACAATGTCGGCTGGCGACCCCCAGGGGGAGGGCCTTCTCTGTGGGAGCTCCAACGCATTGGAACGAGCTCCCCCCCAAACTCCGTACGTTGACGGAATTGCGTTCCTTCCGTCGAGAATTAAAGACATATTTATTTCGACTAGCCGGCCTGGGATAGTAGCTCCGGTTCCAACAAGGCCATAATTGTTTTTAGGGGATTGAGTTTTAAGATTAAGCATTGGTTTTAAATGATCGGATTAAATTATTTTTAGGTAATTGGGTTTTTAAATGATTGGGCCAAATTATTTAATTTATTTTTAATAATTTTACCTTTTGTATGTAAATGTTTTTAATTGGGCTGTACACCACCCCGAGTCCTTCGGGAGGGGGGCGGTATAAAAATCGTAAAATAAATAAAAAATAAATGTCCTGATAGGAAGGACTACAATGACATAGAACATACCTCAACAGAGCTGTATCTGTGATTTTTCACCAATGCATTGTCCTAAAAGCTGCCCCTCTGAAGATGGATCCCTGGAAGAAGAGTAGGATCCCCAGAGGAGAGGTTGCTTCTCACTGTAATTATCACCATCCCGGTCTTGGAGGCCTCCAGTGGCTGCCTTAGATGTAAACATCAGACTGAAGCAGCATGGAAGGGATCTTGCCTCAGAAAAGGATTGACGCCTCTAGTCTTGCTGAGTGTTTTACACAAGGCTGAGGGGACGGGCAGGTGCCTTTCTCTCCACGTGAAGCTCAGCTTGTCTCTTTCTGAATCAGGACAGCCACTGACATTTCCATCTCTTGAGGGTAGTTTGGATTCTTCTAGCTCTTCTTGTTGTTTAGAGACAGGAAGGAGATTGATTCCACCCCATGAATGATGGGGCTCCTGCTTCTGCTTCTCATGCTCCTGGTGTTTCAGCTGGTCTCTGGGAAGCTTGGAAGGAAGTGCCCATTGAGTTTGGAGCAGCAGGATGGAAAGAATCCATGGAGCTACTATAGTCCAGGAGACCATCTCGTTGGTATAGTCTCCTCTGCAACAAAAATATCGCGTACAACATTGTCTTTCAACGTTGCGCCTTATGGTCAGTTTGACTTGTAAGTGACTCAGGGTGATGGAGTTTTATCTCCTTCTATTTGTAGTTCTCTAACACTCCCTTTTTTTTCTTCTTATGTCACTTACTCCTACGTTGCCAGACCTCATTTCCTGAATCGTTTTGATTCCCATGGCTTCTCTCTTTTGTCTGATTCTATAGAAGAGACTCCCATCTAAATGGGGGGCAGAAAAAACCCTGAAAGAAGTCCAGATTATTATTTTTTTTCACCCCATCAAGTCCCACATTCACCACTTCAATAATTTTCTTTGAAGTAGTTTTATTGAGCTGGTTGTAGTTAACCTCTGTCCAGCCCATGTCCATACAGTTAAAGCCACTCATGGACATTCAGGGCCTGATCAGAACAGGAATAGAAGATGGCTTGTTTTTAGAGTTGCTTTTGTGGGTCGCTCATGAAACATCCTCCTCCATTTACAGTGGCTCCACTTTAAGGATTGAATCTTTGGGAATCCTAGTTATCTGACATATGAAAATCAACTCTCCTACAAATAGTGATATATTTATGATTCTTAATTCCAGTAGAGGACTATCTCCATCCCAACTTCTCAAATCTCACAAAAACTAAGTGATGATTAAATTGAAAAAAAGTATTTTTTGTTGCTGTTGATGATTATGACAATAACACAAGCATTTTTTTAAACAAGTTCATTTTTAGGCATATCAAAAATACTAGGCTTTATTTTCGCTTTTCAACTGGTCAACAAGAATCCGCAGCTCCTACGCAATCTCACATTGGGCTACAACATCCATGACAACTACATGAGCGCTCTTGGCACGTCTAATGCCTTGCTGGACATGCTCTCCACTGGAGTAGCCAACGTTCCCAACTACAGTTGTGGGAGAGAGGACAACCTCCTGGGTCATCTTGATGCAGCGGACAGGGAGATCTCCATCCTGATGTCAACATTACTTGGCACCTACAAAGTCTCACAGGTTTGTTTGTGTGTGTGTGCTTCTCTAGCTGGTAAAATTAATGTTGGCGGTGGGTGAGTGACAGATCCAACCACGACTTCTGTTTTGAATTCATGAGCTACTTTTCACTACGGTATGGCCATCGTAGGAGTCATGGCTGTGGATTGGGATGCAGAGCGGGGAGGGGGCAAGGATCAAAGCATATGCATCCTCTTATGACACCCTCTCTGTTGCTTTGGAGGCTTCAGCTGCACACCTGTGAAGGTGAGGAGAGGCTCTGTGTCCAATAAAAAGTCTTCTGTTCCAAAGGAATGTGCAGCAGTGACCAAGAGCTCATATTTCCTATATGATCTTAGCCAAATAGTGACATTTTCAATGGTGAACAAGTCCCAGATTCATGAAAAGAACCCCAATGTTTATCTTTCTTACAGTTGATTGATCACATGTGTGTTATGGACCCACTGAGACCACTAGCATTAGTTAACCACTTAATTTGAAAGCTTGCAATCGTATTACTCAACATGTTATCTACTTTTAAGCCTTATTTGTTCATGGTCAAATTCTTTATAAAAGAAATAATAATAATGTTGCAAGGGACCTTGGAGGTCATCTATCCAACCCGCTGCTCAGGCAGGAAAGCCTACACCATTTCAGACAAATGGTTGTCTAATCTCTTCTTAAAAACTTCCAGTGTTGGAGCATTCACTGCCTCTTGGGGCAGGTTGTTCCACTGGTTAATTGTTCTAACTGTCAGGAAGCTTCTCCTTAGTTCTAGGTTGCTTCTCTCCTTGGTCAGTTTCCACCCGTTGCTTCTTGTCCTACCTTCAGGCGCTTTGGAGAATAGCTTGACTCCCTCTCCTTTGGGGCAGCCCCTGAGATATTGGAAGACTGCTATCCTGTCCCCCCTCGTCTTTCTCTTCATTAAACTAGACATACCCAATTCCAGCAACCGTTCCTTGTATGCTTTAGCCTTCAGTCCCCTAATCATCTTTGTTGCTCTTCTCTTCTACTGTTTCTAGAGTCTCAACATCTTTTTTACATTGTGGTGACCAAAACTGGATGAACAATAAACTCCCTGTGGAGGATTTTCTGTCAGTTTAACTATTCAAGAATAGTGGATCAGGGTCTCTATTGGCAGATTCATTTGCACATATAAATAATGCCTGTCATATCTAGCTGGGTTTAAGGTGGCAATAATAGCTTCTATATAAAAAAGGGAATAAAAAGGGATAAAAACCTAGCGATTGGTGGTCCATTCCTCTAGTAGACGTTGTGCTAAAAATACTCGCTAGGTTCTTCTTGAGTAGAGTTGAGAGCTGGGTAGGTGACTAGTATATCCTAGCAGAAGAACAGGCATGTTTTAAACATAGTCTACTATATTTGCTTTGTCTGGAACCAAGTAATTACAAAACATGTCAGTCAGGAGAAACAACAGTTACTTGCCTTTATAGATCTTAGTGACCCAGTAAGAGTGAGAAATGTTGTGGAGGGAATTGATTGCCCTTCAAATGGAACCAAGACTGTTGGCCCTGATCCAAGCCCTGATCTACAAGCTCTTGTTTGAGAGGGGGGGTTGGGCTCAACGGGGCCAGGAGAAGAAGGAGCGACACTTTCCAAGGGCAGCGACGACTTTACCAGGACTAATAATAAAGGACGCTGAACTACACCTGCCTAAGGTACTAAGAATTGTAACAGCTTGTCACAGCTTACAATATAGTATTATATTGTAATTATAATACTCGCAAGTTGGGTTGTTTAGGGAGTATATAAAAATTGGCTTGTACTCTCATAAAAATTCCGTACATCAAAATAAAATTTAAGGTCTCCAAGAAATGACATCATAGCCATAGACGTCTATTCGGTGGTGAGCCAAGAGAGAGACTTTACACCTTTCCTTTACTAAAGGGTGGTTTGCTTCCTCGTCATCAAGGGATCTCATTCAGAGCAAGGGCTTGAGTCAATTTATTGCTCAAACTTTAAAAAAATCATAGCTATCCAGCTTCCTTAGCCCCATTTATTAAAGCATATTGTACCCAGGCTAACACCATGCTCTTGTATCGGGCTGAAGTTTGGAACTAAAATATATCACTATTAGAATAAACACAATCATATCGTTGGAGAAGTATTTTGGAGGTGGATAAGAGGACTACAGATGCTGCCTTCATAGTCTACCATTTGTTCTTTGGCTGTAGACAGGGAACATAATTATTGGTGCAAATTTATAGCTATGGAAACTGACAGACTCCCAACATTCCATTTGTTAGAACAGACAAAATTTCAATTAAAGATCACTTGGATTGTACAACTGTCAAACTATATTAAGAGCTGTGGGTCTCCCAGGCTCTTGTACAGTTGGAGAAGAAATTAAAAAGATTTCTGCACAAAGAATCAGAGATATTGAAGCAAAGAAAGATAAAGACATCCTCGATAAGATTGAAATGGATGAGCCACTATAAACAAATCTTCCAAATAGAATTCTTTATTGGCCAAATGTGATTGGACACACAAGGAATTTGTCTCTGGTACATAAGCAGCAAGTGATAAATCATGTTTATAATCATTAAAAAGCATTCATCCTGTCTGTTAGAAAGCTTATGATCCACTTACAAGTGTGGTCAGGCATTAGAGGAATATCTGGAATGACGGTATTGAATGCCGAGCTGAAGTCTACGAAAAGGACCCTAGCATAGGTCCTTGGAGATTCAAGAAGTATTTAAATGCAGAAATGCCTGAACCTCTTAGAGTGGTGTTAACTTTAGCATGATTTGAGCAGCTGGGCACAATGGTTAAATATGGAAGGTTTAACAAGTCTCTTGTTATGCACAGAGTTGTAGTAATAGCAATAGTAAAAAAAAAAAAAAGGTGCCGGAACTCACACATGTCATACAACCCGCCTTGCCTACCCTACAAGGTTCCATCCAAAAAAGGTGCCGGAACTCCGTTCTGGGCGTTCTATGACCAAAAAAAAAAAGCCCTGCTTAGACTTATATACCGCTTCACCCGGTGCTTTACAGCCCTCACTACGCGGTTTACAGAGTCAGCCTATTTGCCCCCAGCAATCTGGGTCCTCATTTACCGACCTCGGAAGGATGGAATGCTGAGTCAACCTTGAGCTGGTCAGGATCAAACTCAGCTGTGGGCAGAGCCAGCCTGCAATTGTGCATTTTAACCACTGAGGCTCCAGTATTTGTGGAGATCTAGAGATAGAAGACACAATACATCTATTGTTTCAATGTCAATTGTATAAGAAAGAGAGAAATAAATATCTCAGACTGCACATTATACCGATGCCCTTTTGGGATCCTTATATGAAAACAGCCTATTTCCTGTGGAGTCAGAATTCAAAAATTAAATATAACACAACCCTTTTTTTTTTTAACAAAACATTTCAGTTCAAATCTACATGGTGACGTTGGTGTTATCCATTCATCCACGACTGACTCTTGGCGATTCCATGGGCCAGGTGGTCCCTCCACATCTGGCATGGCTTTGAGTTGTTTTCTCTGATGTAGCTGGTGTCTATTTTAATGGTCTCCAGCCACATCGTGTTCCCTGGAAGGTCCTGGTTTCCTTATAGCAGATCTACATGTCTGGGTCTGATTGCAGTAAACTGCAGGGGGTGAAATATTTAATTTATTTTATTTTAATTAGATTTTTTATGCCGCTCCTCTCCAAAGGACTCGGAGCGGCTAACAACATGAACAAAAAACAACATCACAGCATTTAAAAACCAAAAACCAAATCGACAAAGCATTTAAAAGACCCCCCAAACACATTCATCATACAGACACAATCACAGTCATCCCCAGGCCTGGCGGCATAGATAAGTTTTTAGATTTTGATATGATTTGACTTATTTATTCTTATTCATTTTCACTTATTTTTTGTTTAATTCTATTTTTAAATATGGTCTTGTTAATGTTCTGAATTTTTATACTATATATTGATAGGATCTAAGGGTCAATCAATAATAAACTAGGCTAATATATTCATGAGAATCCAGTTGGGTTTATTAAACCTAGTATTTTGGTCTTGATAAGACCCCAAATATAACACAACATTCTTTATGGCTTTTACAGATCAGTTATGGATTAGTTTCAGAGGCTCTGAGTGATAAAAGTCAGTTCCCTTTTTTCCACCGGACGCACCCCAAAGACGGGATCCAGCACCCCGGGATTGTCCAGCTGCTCCTGCATTTCAGATGGACCTTGATTGGTCTCTTTGTTTCGGACACAGAGAATGGAGATGCTTTCATAAAACGTTTTACTCCTTCGCTTGTCAGGAATGCAATTTGTGTTGTTATATCACAACGAATCTCAACAACTACACCTACAGCACCCTTCAGGGAAGCCCTCTCCAAGTGGAGGCAAGTCAACGTCTTTGTTCAGTTCATAGAATACGCTTCCCTTTGGGACAGGCTTCTTCCTTTCCATTCAACGCTGGAAAGCTTGCCAGGACCGACAGAAGGGAAAGTCTGGATCATGACAGGCTTAGGAATTCTCCCAGTGGGACAGCACAGACTCCTCAGATACGTCCATAGTATTTGGACCTTTGGTTTCCTGGGGAAAGAAATAGCAAATAAAAATGCCTTTGAATCCAATATCTTTGTGGAACCCCAATTTGAAGAAGCATATTTCCATTGTTCTTGGTCAAAACACGTCTTTTCTCTAAAAGGGCGGAGAAGATGCACCCAGAAAGCCCCACTGGAGACCCAAATGGAAAGGAACAGGATCAGGGTCAGAAATTATTACCATACATACAGTGTCATTAACACACTGGCCCACGCTTTGAATGCTGCGTATTCCTCCAGATCCAGGAGGAGGAAGGAGGGCGAAGAGAGGTCGGGGGCTCCAGGGCTGCAGCCGTGGCAGGTAAAGGAGGCCCAGACTGGGATCCATCAAACTCTGTTCCTGTTGAAGAGGAACCCAAAGGGAGGGGGGAAACTTTCTCAACTTCCCTGTGCTATAAAAGGCAAAACAGCCTTGGCCAATCTAATCACTGAGCTATAATGTCCCAAAGGGTCAATACCATGAAAATCAATTTTGATACTAAACACTACTGGTTTTTTTAAAAAGGATGATTGCATACTTAAATAAAAAGATGTTGAGACCCTGGCAAGTGTGCAAAGAAGAGCAACGAGGATGATAAAGTATCTGGAGCTAAATGGTATGATGAACAGTTGAGGTAATGTATAGCCTTTAAATAAATGTATAGGTATGTATCAAACAGAAGGATTAGGGAGGACATGATAACCATCCACAGTAGTTGAGGGGCTGTCATAGAGAAGAGGGGGTTGACTTATTCTCCAAAGCACCAGAGTGCAGGGACAGAAGCAATGGGTGGAAGCTTTTTAAAGAGAGATCCAATCAAGAAGAACAAGGAATTTTCTGACAGTGGGGACAATTAATCAATGGGGCAGCTTGCCTCCCAGACTTGTGGGTACTGAATCACTGGAGGTCTTCAAAAATAGGCTGGACAATCATTTGACTAGGATGGTATAAGGTTCCTGCTTTGAGCAGGAGGTTGGACTAGAACAGAAATCAGGGTATTTTTTAATAAACAACAAAATAGATTTGTCTAGAAGTTGCTAGTATAACTCCAGGCTGCTTCCATCTCTGAAAATCTGACTGTTTATTGAATACACTGCATGGTAATGTCAAAGCAAAACTAACTCTGAGGCTCCAACACCAGTTCATAGACTTAAACAATAATTTTCCCAGCCAAACCCCCAACACCTTACGTAGTTCATGTAAACTAGGTCATTTTGTTATGGGAACCATCTGCTTCAAATCAACATCTGTTATGGTGTCCTTGAAAAGGTTTCAGGCTCTCACGGTCTTCAGCAGAATCGTACAAGTTTTATTTCTCCATCAACCCACTTGAAAGTAACACCTCCCCCCTGCTTACTCTAAAGCAGTGGTTCTCAACCTGTGGGTCGCGACCCTTTTGGGGGGTTGAACGACGCTTTCACAGGGGTTGCCTAAGACCATCGGAAAACACATATTTCCGATGGTCTTAGAAACCGAGACACGGCTCCTCTATCCAGCCGCTGCCACCGCCGCCCTCCTCCTCCTCCTCCACCAGCTCCTCCGCCTCCAGGGCACCCTTCTCTGACAGCGCCTGCTCCTGCCGCCGCAGCACCATTGCGCGCACCCCCAACGCCGCCCTGGGCTGGCTCAGCAGCCGGTCCGAGCCGAGCCAGGTCTGGGCCGCTGCTGGCGTTGCCGCTAGTTTGCTCTGCCGCTGCTGCCGCTACCGGCTAAACTGAACTGCAGCGCCAAGCTGGTATCCACGCCTCCTGGTTGCCCAGCCGTGCTCCACCCACAGGCGCCCTCCATGCCACACAGGAGCCTCCCCTGCGCCACCCGGCCAGCCTCCCTTGCTGTTGGAGGCCGCCTTGGCCCTCTGGTGCCTGGCGCAGCCGTCAAGCTACCAGGCAGGAGTGTCTCCTTCCCAGTTCGCCAGCCTCCGGGCCTCGGAAGCAACCAGGAGGCGGGGAAGAGGGCGAGGTGGTGGTGATGCCCGCATGTGCGTCAGAGGCCAGCTGGCCGGGCCGGGAGGGGAGAAACGGCACCTTCTGAGCGGGAGCTGGTGCTCTGGCCACACCCCTCTCGCATGTGATGGGCTGTGCATCGTGGAAAGGGGGTCCTGTGATCCCACTGCTGCGATGGCGCTCAGGAGGCTGGAGGGGCGGGCAGGTCCAGGGGATGCAGCTGGGAGAGGGCAAGAGGTGCCGGGATGAGGATAGGGGGCTTCAGGTTGGCAGGTGTGAGAGGGCAGCCAGCAACTCTGAGGTACACGGATCTTCCGCGCAGCTTCCGAGGCCTCATATGTGCTGCCGCTTGGCTCTCCACCAGGCTCTCCGCCAGAGCATTTCCCCCCCTCCCCGGGCAATTGTGCGGAGCTGCTTGTGCATCTTGGCAGCGCCTCCCCCCTTCAATCTCTCTGTCCTTCCTTCCTTCCCCCTTCAATCTCCTTCCTCATCCATCTCCTTCCTTTCCCCTTCAATCTCCTTCCTTTCCCCTTCAATCTTCCTTCCTTCCTTCCATCTCCATCTCCATCCCTTCCCCTTCAATCTCTCTCCTTCCTTCCTTCCTTCCTTCCTTTTCCCTTCAATCTCCCTCCTTCTCCATCTCCTTCCTTTCCCCTTCAATTTCCTTCCTTCCTTCCTTCCATCCCCATCCCTTCCCCTTCAATCTATCTCCTTCCTTCCTTCCTTCCACCTTCAATCTCTTTCCTTCTCCATCTCCTTCCTTTCCCCTTCAATCTTCCTTCCTTCCTTCCTTTCCCCTTCAATCTCCTTCCTTTCCCCTTCAATCTTCCTTCCTTCCATCCATCTCCATCTCCATCCCTTCCCCTTCAATCTCTCTCTCCTTCCTTCCTTCCCCCTTCAATCTCCTTCCTTCTCCATCTCCTTCCTTTCCCCTTCAATCTTCTTTCCTTCCCCTTCCCTCCCTCTCAACATTTTTGAGCAAGGAAGAGTAAGCTTCTTCAGCGAGCATTGCTATATTGTTTTTGTGATTAATCACTATGCTTTAATTATGTTCAATTTGTAACAATGAAAATACACCCTGCATATCAGGTATTTACATTACGATTCATAACAGTAGCAAAATTACAGTTATGAAGTAGCAACAAAAATAATTTTATGGTTGGGGGTCACCACAACATGAGGAATTGTATTAAAGGGTCGTGGCATTAAGGAAGGTTGAGAACCACTGCTCTAAAGGCAAGGTGTAATGTAGAGGCACGTAGCTGCCAAATTTCATCCTTGGCAATAGTGGTATAACTCGTTCTCCCAACTAAGAGTATTTGCCAATTATACAGCTCTTGAAGAAAGATTCAGCTGTGAAACAAAAAAAAACACATGAGATAAGAAGCCACAGTTTCTGCGTTTAAAATTCCTGAATGTTTCCATTCTAGTTCCACCCCTTTCTGGAGAAGAATGAATTTGGCAATCTTTCCGAGATGAAACTCTACTTGGATGAAAATGGAGACGTAGCAGCAGCTCTACAAACCATAGTTTTGGTGGTCCTCCCCGAGGGGAGTCCCATTCAGGGGCAACTGGGGACGTTTGAAAGACAGAGACTGGTTATCAGCCAAAGTGCTCTTTCACATCTACGGTCTCTGAACAAGGTGGGTAAAATATGGGCATTTATTCCTCTGTTTTTCAAAATATTTAGGACCCAAGCTAAGGCTGGTCAGCAAGTTGGAAGGCTTCCGTTGACAATTGAATGTGGGGTTTAGAACACTTATAGCTTTCCTAGGCAGCTTGGGAGGCTTAACAAAAGTGTCCTTCAGATGCCATGGTATGGAACGCCGTTTTAAGCTGATTCAACTATGTCCAACATGGGATGCCAGGTGGCTGTACTTTAAGACATAGATCGTGGACCATTTGTGTCCCCTCTACAATTTAATATCTCCATAAAACTGGTCAGAGAGGTCTTCAAGTCAGTTGTGGGATTCAAATATGTGAACAACCAGTTCTCTGTGTGGATGCCACTTCCAGAAATTCATTCTGGGTCTGGGCAACAACTAGCTACCGGTTCTGCTGAAGTGGTGCAAACTGACTGAATCCCACCACTGCTTCAAGTGCTGGGGAATGTGATAGTGATACAAAAAAGATGTTGAGACTTTGGAGAAAGTGCAAAGAAAAGCAACTAAGATTTCCCAAAGCACCAAAAGGTAAGACAAGAAACAACAGATGGAAATTCATTAAGGAGAGAAGCAACCTGGAACTAAGGAGAAACTTCCTGACAGTGAAGACAATTAACCAGTGGAACAACCTGCCTCCACAAGTTGTGGGTGCTTCATCACTGGACGTTTTTAAGAAGAGACTCAACAGCCTTTCGTCTGAAATGGCAGTCTCCTGCTTGAGCAGTAGGTTGGATTAGATGACTTTCAAGGTCCCTTCCAGCTCTATTCTGATTGATTGGTTGATTGATTGATTGCCTCAATATCATTTTTTTCTCTCAAAAAAAAAAAAGCAAAGGAGAAAGACGTTTCAGTTGACCAGTGCCTGAATTTAGGTTCAGGCACCATAAAAATCACGCTAGGACTTATTTTCTGGGTGGGTCTTATTTTCAGGGAAACACAGTAAGTAGAAAAGTCTTTTGTTGCAATGTGATATGTCAGAAGCAAAAGAGAGGAACTAAATGAAGAATCCACAAGTGCTTTTATCCCTTACAACATTTTGGAACTAGGTAGAGATTTTGTCATGGTTCCAACTAATGAAACACTTCAAAGAACTTCCAGGCATTGTTTATCCTAAAAAGTCTTTATTCTTTGTGTGACAGAGTGTCGGCATGGCATGGATGAGCGCCAAGATCTGAATTTCCTTTCCTTACACATAACATTCCAGGCTATTCCCCTCCCCTATTTTGTAGTTATAAATCACAATTTCCAATCAGCCTGAAGGGCAAAGATTCACTTCCGTTCAGTATCCCGCACACTCCTTATCTTTCTCCTCCCCTCCCAGCCTCATCTAAATTAAGTCTAAAAATACCACAGTTCTGCATATCTTGTCAAAGCAATAATATCCAATATTAGCAGCATTGACATCTTTCATATTTACCTAAGTGAAGTCCAGAGACTACTTGGCCAATGTTCATGTTGACTTCCATTTTCCATAGAAGGCTACTCCTAACATATTTTCTTTGGCATTCCTTGTTTTTCTGCTTAGCCTCTGCCTCAGTCCAAATGTGTGGAAAATTGTCGCCCTGGATTGGTCAAGAGGGTTCGCGAAGGAGAGCCAGTTTGCTGCTACGACTGCATCCCTTGTCCGGAGGGGACCATCTCCACTCAGGAAAGTGGGTGACATCAGAGGAAAGGGCTGATGGATTCATCCAGAGCATTTTGACCAATGTCCATGTTAACAGATATGTCTAAGCTTGACAATTTTGGTGTTGTTGTTTATTTTCAACATCCCCAACTTCTTCCACCATGGGAAGTATAAGAAAAAGATCTTGAAGGGTGAGGTAGAAAGAGATAGGAGGGCATGGTCAGTTGGGCAAGGATACTTCTGCCAGATGAAATCTCTCTTCTGCTTGCCAGTTTGGAAGTATCTTTCCATGTTTACCACTCTTAGGAACACCTGAAACTTGAGGAACGGAACAGAAAGGAAAGCAAAGGAACGGAACGGAATGGAACAGAACAGAACAGAATAGGAAGGGATCTTGGAGGTGTTCTACTCCAGGCTCCCCCGCTCAAGCAGGAGAACCTATATCATTTCAGACAATGGCTTCAAGTCAATGGCTTTTGCTCACCCAAGCCAAGTTATATCAATCAACTAATTAATCAGTCAATCATTATTAAGATAATAGAGACACATGAGCAGAAAGATCTAATTGGGAGCCCATGAAGGGAGAATAGGCAGGTTCAAGAGACAAGACAAACCTGAACAGAGGGATCCCCATAAAATCCACCAAGAGGCTATCAGTGAGAAATGAGGGGTATAAATTTTTCCATATTATGCATTAAGAGATAAAACACAAATATTGTGTTTAGGCCAGTTCAGCAGTCCCAGGTTCAGCATGAGCACCACCACAGATTTCTTGAGAGGGTTCCCACTGGGTCTTCCTACATTGTTTTTCAATGGTTTTCCTTTCTTCACAAATGGTTTCAGTTGGTGTTGGGGCAGAGGTCAGACTCTTGGTCCCCTCAGGGCTTGAGCCTCCTGCCTTTCTTTTTACATGAAACTGGTAGGTGAGTCGTTTGCCAGCACAGGGTATGGCGTCATCCATACACCCCTCATGGCTGGTAAGGTGGTGCTCCTGTAGTGCTGGCCAAACACCCAGAGGATGTATGGCTCTGGATGGGGAGGAGCTGACTTCAACTGAAGCCTAGCAAAATGGAGTTGCTGCTTTTAGCCCCTAGGGACAAACCATCTCTCTCTGGATGGGGTGTTACTCCCCTGGATGGAAATAGTGCATAACTTGGAGGTCCTCCTGGACTCAGGGCTACAAAATGAGAAGATGGATGCCATCCATAAAGGGACCTTCACATAGATTCTTCGTGTGCACCAGCTGTGCCCTTTTCTGAACTGGGGGGGGGTCTTGCCCATGCCTCGTTCACTTCCTGTTTGAATTGTTGCAATATTTTTGTTTTCTCAGATATTGAAAAATGCACCAAGTGCCCAGATCATCAGTATCCAACTGAGAACCGAGTTCAATGTATCCCCAAAACAATAACCTTCCTCTCCCATGAAGAGCATCTGGGCATCATCCTGATCTCCTTTGCTCTACTCTTGTTCCTAATAACAGGATTCATTTTAATCATATTCCTTAAATACCTAGAAACCCCCATTGTCAAAGCCAACAACCGAGACCTCTCTTACATCCTCCTGGCCTCCCTCCTGTTTTGCTTCTTGTCCTCCTTTTTTTTCATTGGACAACCAAGGAAAGCCACCTGCCTTCTCCGACAAACAGTGTTCAGCATTGTCTTCTCAGTAGCCGTGTCTTCTGTGTTGGCCAAAACAATCACAGTGGTGCTGGCCTTCCTAGCCACAAAACCAGGGAACAAGGTTAGAAAATGGTTGGGGAAGAGCTTGGCCAACTCCATCATCCTTTTTTGTTCTGCTGTCCAAATTTTTATCTGTGCATTGTGGCTGGGGGTTTCTCCCCCTTTCCCTGACTCGGACCTCCACTCACAGCCTGGAGAGATCATCCTTCAATGCAATGAAGGTTCTGTCACCATGTTTTATGTTGTCCTCAGCTACATGGGTTTCTTAGCTGCTATCTGTTTCATGGTGGCTTTTTTGGCCAGAAACCTGCCTGGGGTCTTCAATGAAGCCAAGCTCATTACTTTCAGCATGCTGGTCTTCTGCAGTGTCTGGGTCTCCTTCTTGCCCACCTACCTGAGCACCAAAGGAAAATACATGGTGGCTGTGCAGGTCTTCTCCATCTTATCCTCCAGTGCTGGGTTGCTGGGCTGCATCTTCTTCCCCAAATGCTACATTATCATCCTGAGACCAGATCTAAACACTAAGGAACATCTAATGATAAAAGTAGAGAAGTGATAGTGAAATTGTTTCTTAGGTTCATAGCATTTAATTTTCCATTGCAGTTATTATTGGGCTTGTATGCATCCTTTGCATTAGTTTGACAATTAAGGTTATTTGAAACCAAAGGAAATAAACATATAAAGAGTGGAAGACTAATGAAATTAAATTCCAACTTAATCATCAAACAGTAAAATAAATGAATTAATAATTAAAATTGTGGGATCCTAGGTGCTCTCTGAGCTTTGTTGATTTCTTGCAGATGTTTCATTACCCAACTACCTAACATCAACAATAACAATCAAATTCCTGGGTGTGCAGCTAACGAGTAGGCTGGTTTGGTTGCTCAACAGTGAGAAACAGCGCCTGCATTTTCTGCGTCGCATGAGAAAAGCACATCTTCCTTCCCCTGTCCTGGCCACTTTCTACAGGGGGATGATCGAGAGCATCCTGTCATACGGCATCACAGTCTGGTTTGGAAGCATCACTGCTTCAGACAGGAATGCGGTGGAGAGAGTGGTGAGGATGGCCGAAAAGATCATTGGCGGTTCCCTCCCTCCCATCCAGGACATAACACAGAAGCGCTGCTTGAGCAGGGTCCGTAAGATTATCTGGGACATGACACATCCTCTTCACGACCTGTTTTCTTTGTTCCCTTCTGGGAGGAGGGGGCTTCATGCTATCCGTAGCAGAACATCCAGATTAACCATAGTTTCATTCCATACAGCATTAACCTTGTGAACTCTCAACCTTCCTCTTTCCGTTATATATTCAAGATGGACAGTATTTAATATTTATTTGCTACGTATATGTGATGGGGGTGGGTCTATAAATATGTTGTACATAGTATGTTTTAGATGTGTGTCATGTATGTGTTTCACTTTGAGAGCGGGCTACTAAATTTCATTTTCGATGTGTGCCATTGTGCCCACAGTAAAAAAGATGACAATAAAGGTTATCATCTTATCTTATCTTGTCTTGTCTTGTCTTGTCTTGTCTTATCATCTTATCTTATCTTATCTTATCTTATCTTATCTTATCTTATCTTATCTTATCTTATCTTATCTTATCTTATCTTATCTTATCTTATCTTATCATCTTATCTTGCTTATCTTAACCTTGAGCTACAATTACTCTCTTCTATTGATAAATACAGCTGCCATACAGTCAGTGAAGGGCAAGATAAGAAATAAGATAGTTATATTAAGATAAAACAGCTGGAGAACAGACAAGATTCCCCAAAGAGTGGGGGGAGGAGCCTGTTTCCTACCCTGAGATGAATATGGAGGTCACTTCAGAGCACCCCTGCCTGTGGGGAAGCAGCTGCTGGCCAACCCGGTCTTCTTGCTGTCACCCCCTCCCTTCATTACACCCACCCACCCCCAAGTTTCTCTTTTCCCCACCAGCCCTTTGAGGACCCAGAAGAAGATTGACGGGGAAATCCTCACCCGGCTTTAGGGGCCAGTAGCTCAGCCAAACTGAGGTGGGTGCTAGAAGGGTGGAAGGCTGCTCTAGGATTTAAGCCAACTTTATTAAAATACACTTTATTAAAATACCCCAAGGTGCTTTTTCACAAGGCAACTGGACTTTCCTGTTTTTCTTTGAAGATGCTTCTCATCCAAGAAGCTTCTTCAGCTCTGACTGGATGGTGGGGAATGGAAAGATTTATACTCCTTGCAGACAGCTGGTCATTCGCCTTCTTTTAGAGCAGAGGTCTTCAAACTTGGCCCTTTCATAACTTGTGGACTTCAACTCCCAGAATTCCTCAGCCAGCGTGCACACTGAAGTCCACAAGTCATAAAAGGGCCAAGTTTGAAGATCCCTGATCTAGAAAGTCCTTGAGGCCAACTAGTGGCTTATCTGTGTCTCCAGGGTCACCCGAGTGGTGCAAATGGGTGTGGAGCTTTCTTGGAGATAGAGGGTGTCTATTCCCTCCCCCTCTTGGTGAAAGAGGGCTGTTGAATTTTGACCTCTCTGTCCAAAATGTGGACTTTGCTATCTTTGAAAGAGCAGCCTCTGCCTCTTAAATGCAGATGGACGGCTGAATCTTGTCCTGATGGGTTTGTCCTCTCAGACATAAACTGAGCAACATGGTATATGTGGTACAATGCAGTGAGTCACGTGCAGATCTGAACATTGGGGAAACAAAACAACCATATCAATGCTGCTACAATCGGATGTTTTTGCATTGACAACAGATAGGAATGTAGCCATTTTTTCCCTTTCGCTTTTAGAGTTAGATGATGCTGGGAGGGGGGATGTGAATGAGAGTCCAGCTAGACATAACAACACTAAACTTAGCGTGAGAATCAAGGCTATTTAGACCAGAGCTGATAAAGAATTGGCAGGCTGGAGAGCTGGAGAGCAAGCCCGCCTTCAAGCTAATTGGGGAATGTGATTTATGACTGTAAATTGGAGGAGGGAATTGTGCTTTGCTACTATGTGCCCAGGGAGGGGAATTCAGTTTTTGGCTTCAATTATATAAGCGCCGACATTATGCTACTCAAATAAAAGATCCTTTAAGGTAAACAAAAAAACAAGTTCTTTTGAAGAGTTTCATCTGTCGGAACCATGACAAACCACTTAAGAACATAAGAACATAAGAAGAGCCATGCTGAATCAGGCCAAAGCCCATCGAGTCCAGCATTCTGTGTCACACAGTGGCCCACCAATTGTACATGGGGATCTTGAGCAGAAAGAGAAGGCAAAACCCTCCCTTTCCCTTGACCCCCAAACAAATGGTACCCAAGGGAATCCTGCCTGCTTCAACCAACATAGAGGCGGCACATGGACATCCGTTTTAATAACCACCGATACACTTGGCATCCATGAATCTATCTAGCCCTGCCTTGAAGCTGTCAAGGCTGACAGCTGTCACGACCCCTTCAGGAAGTGAATTCCATAAATCAACGACCCTCTGGGTGAAGAAATATTTCCCTTTATTTGTCCTCACTTTCTTAGCTATAAGCTTTAGGGAGTGCCCCCTTGTCCTGGTATTGTGTGATAAAGAAAAGAATTTTTCTCTATCCACATTTTCTATCCCATGCATGATTTTATACACT
This sequence comes from Bothrops alternatus, assembly GCA_034064705.1. Classification (NCBI taxonomy): domain Eukaryota; kingdom Metazoa; phylum Chordata; class Lepidosauria; order Squamata; family Viperidae; genus Bothrops; species Bothrops alternatus. The sequence continues at coordinate 191,371 of JARGCV010000107.1, forward strand.
TCGATCAAGTCACCCCTTAAACACCGTCTTTCAAGGCTGAAGAGACTAAGGCGTTGCAATCTGGTTTCATAAGGGAGGCGCTCCATTTCCTTGATCATTCTTGTTGCCCTTTTTTGCACCTTTTCCAGTTCCATTATATCCTTCTTGAGGTGCGGTGACCAGAACTGTACACAGTACTCCAAGTGTGGTCTCACCATCGATTTGTACAGAGGCAATACAACCCTTGCTGACTTATTTTCGATTCCCTTCCTAATCATGCCAAGCATGGAATTTGCTTTTTTTACTGCTGCTGCGCATTGGGTTGACATCTTCATTGAGCTGTCCACCAAAACCCCAAGATCCCTTTCTTGGGTTGTCTCAGAAAGTTTGGTCCCCATCAGTTGGTAAGTATAATTGGGGTTCTTTGCCCCGATGTGCATAACTTTGCACTTGTTTAGGTTAAAATGCATTTGCCACTTTGTTGCCCACTCACACAATTTCGAGAGATCCTTCTGGAGCTCCCGACAATCAGTTTCACTTTTCACAACCCGGAACAATTTAGTGTCATCAGCAAACTTGGCTACCTCACTATTAACTTCTACATCCAGATCATTGATGAATAAATTAAAAAGTAAAGGCCCCAAAACTGAACCTTGGGGTACACCACTTCTCACTTCTTTCCATCCGGAGAATTGTCCATTTATTGCCACCCTTTGCTTCCTACAATTTAGCCAGTTACCAATCCAGGACAAGACCTGTCCTCTAATTCCGTGGCTGGAGAGCTTTTTTATGAGCCTTTGGTGAGGGACTTTGTCAAAAGCCTTTTGAAAGTCAAGATATACAATATCAACTGGGGCCCCTTTATCTATGTATTTATTTACACCCTCAAAGAATTCTAACAAGTTAGTAAGACATGATTTGCCTTTGCAGAAACCATGTTGATTTTCTTTCAGCAATGCCTGTTTTTCTATGTGCCCTGTAATTTTATCTTTAATAATGGTTTCCATCAGTTTGCCTGGAACTGAGGTTAGACTGACTGGTCTATAGTTTCCTGGATCACCTCTGGATCCTTTCTTGAAGATCGGGGTTATATTTGCTTCCCTCCAATCCTCCGGTACAGTGCCTGATCTTAGAGAAAGATTGTATATTTTAGCTAGAAGTTCAGCAATTTCACACTTGAGTTCCTTGAGAATTCTAGGGTGGATGCCATCTGGACCCGGCGATTTGTTGACGTTTAGTTTAGAAAGGCATGCAAGAACATCTTCCTTGTTTATCTCTATCAGGTTTAATTCTTCTATTTCCCTCCCTGGGAAAACTAATTCAGTGGCAGGCAAATGTTCTCTATCCTCCTCGGTGAAAACGGAGGCAAAGAAGTCATTTAGCCTCTCAGCAATCTCCTTGTCTTCTCTGATTATCCCCTTCTGACCATTGTTATCAAGTGGCCCAACTGATTTTCTGGTTGGGTTCCTGCTTCTGATGTACTTAAAAAAGGTTTTGTTATTATTTTTAATATTCTTGGCTATATGCTCCTCAAAGTCTCTCTTGGCTTTCATGACTATCGCCTTGCATTTGGTCTGCCAGAGTTTGTGATCCCTCCTGTTCTCCTCGGTAGGAAGAGCCTTCCATTTCTTAAATGAGTTTTTCTTCTTTCCAATAACCTCCTTTACCTTATTCGTAAGCCATACTGGTATCCTCTTGGACTTTCCAATCCTCTTTCTTCTTTTAGGAATGCATTTTATTTGAGCCTGCTGTAACATATTTTTAAACAGTTTCCAAGCATTTTGGAGGGATTTGACTTTTTTTACTGTTCCTTTTAGTTTCTTCTTTACTATTTTCCTCATTTTGTCAAAATTCCCTCTGTGAAAATTTAAGGTCTCTGTGTTAGTTTTCACTGACAATTTGCTATCCATGGTTAAGTTGAAGGTTATTGTGTTGTGATCGCTGGTTCCTATGGGCTCGGTTACAAGAACATCATGAACCAAATCCTGTGCGTTAGTTAGAACTAAGTCCAGGATCCCCTTTCCCCTGGTAGGTTCCATGACCATCTGCTCAAGGGAATAATCGGCTAACATGTCGAGGAACCTTGTCTCTCTTTCATGTGTAGAACAAGAATTTACCCAATCTATTTGGGGATAGTTGAAGTCCCCCATTATGACTACCCTATTTCTTTTTGAGGCCTCCTTAAATTCATTTTCCAAATAGCAATCTGCCTCTGGAGTTTGGTTGGGAGGGCGATAGCAGATCCCTAACGTCAGATTAGTTTCCTGTCCTGGGATTTCTATCCACAATGTTTCTGTGGGTGAGTTTGAATTTTCTTGAATTTCGAGTTCATGAGATTCTAACTCCTCATTTATGTACAAGGCCACGCCACCACCATTTCTCCCTCTCCTGTCCATCCTATACAATTTGTAACCTGGAATCCTTGTGTCCCATTGGTTTTCATCTGTCCACCAGGTTTCTGTTATGCCGATAATATCAATATTATTTTCCTTCACCAAGCATTCCAATTCCCCTATTTTTGCTCGAATGCTTCTAGCATTCGTGTACAGACCTTTATATGTAATTTTCTGGTGCACTTTCAACTTTGACTGTGGATTTTGACTGTAGAATTTGGTTGTAGAATTTGTAGATGGTCTACCATGTCCTTCTGCTTGACTATTACAATTTAGTTTTCCTGTTGACTCACCAATGTGTGCATAACTTCCACCCTCCATATTAGGCAGTGCGCCTTCTCGAACCGGAAGCTGCCCAGCTCCTGTCGACTTGCCCCTATGAATCAGTTTAAAAGCTGCTCTGAAACCTTTTTAATATTAATCGCCAACAGTCTGGTTCCATTATGGTTCAAATGTAACCCGTCCCTTCTGTACAGGTGTGGCTTGTCCCAAAATGTTTCCCAGTTCCTAATGAATCTAAACCCTTCCTCCCGGCACCACTGCCTCATCCACGCATTGAAGCTCCTGAGCTCTGCCTGTCTAGCTGGCCCTGCGCGTGGAACAGGTAGCATTTCTGAGAATGCAACCTTGGGGGTCCTGGACTTTAATCTTCTACCTAGCAACCTAAATTTGGCTTCCAGGACCTTCCGCTTAGCTTTTCCAATGTCATTGGTACCGACATGTACCACAACAGTTGGCTCCATCCCAGCACTGTCTATCAGCCTGTCTAGATGCCTCGTGATGTCCGCAACCTTTGCACCCGGCAGGCACTTCATAAACACCTGGCGCAATATAGGGCAACGAGCCCACCAGGAAAAGGCAATCTGTGGGGGCAGCTGCAATTCTCCCACCCAGGGTGGGCTACCTCCCTTCACAGGCTTGGCCAATATGGAAGAGTCACAAGTAGTGCGGTTCAATTCTGTTCCAGTTGTCCAGGTCACCACAAAGCCATCTGCCACCTCCTTCTGGAGAGATCCGGGAGTCCCATTTTTCCTGCTGGCTGTCCCCTTTAAAGGGTCCTCACAGCCCTGCTGGCATCAAAGCCCAACTCTATGGCCGACAAAAACACAAGGAAGCCATTTTATGTTTCATCGTTAGCATTTTTAAAAAACGGGACATAAGCACACGGCAACCTGGGCCTTGAAAGTTTTTCTGAGTCAGGACCATTTCTCTGGCATGTGAGAATTTGCTTTTTTAGCAACTACACCACAGAGACCACATCCCTGAAAAGTCCTTGAATACACTTGCATGTTTTGAGTAAGATACAAACCCACCTGAGAAGGAGCAACGCAACCTATAACTCTTGCCATCTGCAGAAGGTTATCTGGAGCAGGGGTCCTCAACCATGGCAACTTTAAGACTTGTGGACTTCAACTCCCAGAATCCCTCAGCCAGCTGGGAGTTGAAGTCCACAAGTCTTAAAGTTGCCAGGGTTGAGGGCCCCTGCTTTAATCTGGAGGAGTCTGTGCTTCAGTTCTCACCTGAAATCCATCTCTTTGCTTGGTGGCTGGCCACCTCTGTCCATCATCTGCTTCGTTTGTCTGTGTACCCCATTAAAGGACTTAACACCCCCCCACACCCACACACTCCCTTAATAAATGGTTTTTGCTTTGCCTGAATTATTCAGGGGTTCGTATTTTGGGGTGGGGAAAAACGCCCCTTTCTCTCTCTCTCTCTCCCTCCCTCCCTCCCTTTCTCAAATCCAGGGATCTGGTTCTTATCAGCTCCAAGCCAAACGTGGGGTGCCTGAGTTTGGGGACAACAGTCTTTTGAGAATCTTGGCCTGTTTTGAGTTTTAAACTATAGAATCATCCAACTTTCCTTACCTTCAAGCTCTCTCTCTCTCTCTCTCTCTCTCTCTCTCTCTCTCTCTCTCTCTCTCCTAAAAGAAACCAGGAGTCCAGACAGTTTTTTCCAACTAACAATGTTTATTAAAAGGCAGAAGTTTTCTTGAGCAACCAGGCAATCCCGTTTTGGGGGGCCCCCCTAGGCTAACCCATATCTTCTCCTACAATGACCTGAAAGGAAGTTCAAAGCCTTCCTTATCCTTGAAAACATCAGGCAGAGATTTGCAGAAATGATGCCCTCTGAAAAAGTTCTCTCTCATCCTTGGCAACTTGGCAACAAAGGATGGGCAGAGTCCGACCTTCACAATCCTTCGCCTTCACAGCAAACGCGCAGAGCGGGTCCCTGCTCAAAATCTTTTTAATTCCGAACCACGCCGCCCCATCAAACCTAAAAACCACCCATCGGATCGAGCGAGTTCCCTAATCTCCCCTTCCACTTGGATCGGAGACCACTTAGGAGGGCCTCCCGTTAAGGTCCAGGCCACCCAGGGCCAGGCGCGTCGCTCCAGGTGCAGGTCCGGCCATCCACGCAGAGCTGCCACTGACCCCTGGCTGGGCAGACAAGCCGGCCCAGGGCAGAAGAGGAGGCTGCCTGCCGAGATGAAGCTTGTACCGAGGTCTGGCTCCTCTTCCGGGGCAGCAATGTTCACGGAGGAGGTGAAGTCCAAGGACGGTCCCAGAGTCCAGCACGTGGTTCTCAGTCGTGAAGGGAAGGCTCCTTTTCCAGGCAAAGGGGCTGCCATCCCAGCTCCCCCCACCAGCTCACGGCCCCTCACTGGCCTCGGCCCTTGTGGCCTCCCGAGTGCCCACACCCTCCAGAACCCAGTGACGGCTGGGCAGTTTCTGCAGCAACCTCGGCCTCCGCAGCCTTCCACCTTCAGCCTCCCGAGGCCGTCCTGTCCCCCAGGACTGGGCTGCAGAGCCGTCCGGCACCAGGTGAACCACAGTGAGGACTGGTTGAGGAGACAAAACGTCTCTGGCAAACCGTCCAAGGAGCGCCATGACGATTGTCTGCCGTTTCTGACACGTTGAGGAATAAAAAGTGAAGCGAAGGAGGAGCCGTCCTGATAATGGGGCGTCTGTACATGGAAAGGAGGGGCGAAAGGGAGTCCGGACGGTGGCTATGGCTGTGGCGGTGGCAGCTGCCGGCGCCCCTCCATCTCTGCCCGCCAGCGCTCCAGCGTGTTGATCCTCTTCTCCAGGGCCTCCACTTGCCTGTGCACGGCTCCCACTGCGGAAGGGAAGCCACCGGGGGAGGGTCAGGCAGGGGGGTTTTTGGGGAGGAATGGGGGATTGGGGAAAGGGGCACTTGTGGGGCTGCTCTCCTGTCAGGTTGGGAGGGGGAGGGGTCCCAGAAGAGGCCCGCCACACTCACAATTGCGGAGGACGGAGATCCTGAGGTCCTCCAGCGAGCGGTGAAGGGACTCGAGCGTCGAGGGGGAGGGCTGCGCTGGTGCATCGGGCGGGGCCGAGGGGGAGGGTCCGGCAGGAGACGCCCTCCAGCCTGCTTCCGCCAGTCTCCGCCGTTTACCTGCAAAGGAAGGGCACTTTCTATGCCTCCGGGAACACCTGTGGCCAGGGCTAGGAGGAGCTTTGGAAAAACACATTTGGGGTCCACCTTTTGGAGGGTGGGGGGGGGAGATTTGGCCTGGTGGCTCAAGGATGGTGCTCGACTCCCCAAGACCCTGGTCCTCCCACCCAGGGAAACCACAAGGGGAGGCTGGGGGTCAGCAGCAGCCCCCACCCTCCCAGAAAGGAGCATCACACGCCTCCAGCTGGTCCTAAGAAGGGGACTAGCCTCCAGTTGCTATGTCCTGTGAAGCTGCAGCTGGCCTGGGCACCTTCCCCCTGGCACTGCCCAGACAAGCGGGTGGGAGACGCTCTCCCACATGGGGGCTCTGGGGAGGGCCAGGGGCCACGGCCAGGAGGGGCCCAGGAGGGAGGCGTGGAAGAGAACCGGACTCGCTCAGCTTACCCAGCAGCCCGTGGCAGGCGGCCTCTCTGTTCCCAAGGTGGGGGTCCCCCTGGTGGAAACAAAAGTCAGAATTGGTTGCCAGGAAGGCTGTTCAGACGAAGGGATTAGATCCTCCTTGGGACCTCAATTCCTGGCGGAAAACAGGGTCCCCCCCAAAAAAACCCCCTCCTTCAGCCCCTTTTCTCCGAATTCAAGGCCTCCCCCTGCACTGACAATGAAGCAGCTCTGCTCTGGAGGCAAAACCCCAGGAGGGTCCTGGAGCCCCCAGCAATTTGGGGGTGCACCCTGGAGACCAAACAGCCCCGCTTTCCCTCTGTGCTCTGCAGGCGGAGCCCCTCCTTGGACTGGCAGCCCCACTCCAGCACCCGGGCTCAGCCTCTCTCCGGCCTGGAGGTTTTCTGCAGGCCAAGTGGGCCCCTGAGGCCCCCTACCCCACCCAACCCCCCGGACGGCTTCCCTCCACAGGATGGGTTTTGCCAGGGGGCCTTTGCACAGTTGTCAAAGTGGAAAAGGCATTTCCTGCGTCCGGGAGATCTGAGCGGGGCAGAAGAGGGAGGGGGAAAAGAGGGGTGGGGGAAAAGAGGGGCGGGGGGCCCCCTCAGAAGAGCCCAAGGAAAGGATTTCCCCCACGCGGTGGAAGAAGAACTTCCTGGCAGCACTGGGGCTCTTGCTCAGAGGGGCCCCAGCTGGTGGCCGACTCAGCCCCCATAGACCCCCACCCACCCGGCACTCACCAGGGGGCCAGAGGTCGGGGCCGACTTCGGACAGGGCGGTGGGGACTGCTTCAATTGCTGCTGCTGGGGCTCTGGGCTCAGGCCTGGTGCTGCTGCTGCTGCTGCCGCCATCGGCCCCAAGGGCGGGCTTTGACCCTGGGCCCCTGGCGAGGCGTGAGGAGGAAGAGGGGCCACGGTGGCCACAGAGTAAGAGAGCGGGGAGCCAGGATCCTGATCCTGCCGGGAGGAAGAGCCGTCGGCGCAGCATTCAGAAGCCCATCACACTCCATCAAGGGCCCCTCTTTGCAAAGGGCCCCTGTCCCAACCGGGGGGCAGGGGGAACAGATGGAATCCCCCCCCCAACTTCAGGGGCAGAGGGATCGGCAGGGCCAGTCACAGGGCACACACGAGCAGCAGAAGCTGGCAGACCTGCCACCCCACACGGGGTCTCAAGAACATTGCACGGGGCACCAGACAGAGGAGCAGCTCAGGAAGAATGGAGGTTAAGGAAATGGCAGCAGAGAAGTGGAGACTTGAGACTTCGCAGAGAAACACACACACACACACACACACACACACACACACACACACCTGAATATGAAGACCTTTGCCAACCCTCAAATTCCCCATTTCCCCCCCAGTGGGTAAGGGGAGCGCAGGTCCCCCCTTTCCCCACTCCTCCCCCCCAGGGCCTACCTGGACTCCTCCTCCTCCGCCGCCCTCCAGAGCCGATTCCCCCAAGACGACCCGGCTGGTCTCCAGAGCTCCGACGGGGGCAGGAAGCAGATGCGGGGGCAGGAACTGGCCATCGGGGGCCGAAGGAGGACCCGGGAAAGTGCCCGAAGAGGCCCTCATCGCGCTCTGCGGCTGAGGCGTCCAAGGGGGAGAGGCGTCCATCTAGCGAACAAGGCGGGCCATCGGGCTACCAGGCACGGATGCGAAGGGCACCTATGCCAGGTGTCAGGGGGGCACACGAGAAGAGGGCCGGGGGCTTCTCCGGACCTGAACCCACCGGGGGCAGCCCCACCTCCCCAGCTGAGGGCTGTTCCCACCCAGAAATGAGACAGGGTTTCTTTGATACTGGGTGGGGGGGCAGAAAAGGACCCCTCCCCTCACACTGCAGGACTGAGATTGGCAGAGCTGCAAACATATTCCGGAGGAAGGACACACACACACAAAACACACCCTTGATGTATTTGCCATGGCTGCCTTGGAGAGTCACACTATTAATTTCCAGTGAGAGCCACACCCCGAGGGAGGGAGAGAGGTCTGAGGGAGGGAGGGAGGGAGGGAGGAAAAGAAGTCGGAGGGAGGGAGGGAGGGAGGGAGGGAGGAAGGAAAATAAGTCGGAGGGAGGGAGGGAGGAAGGAAAAGTCAGAGGGAGGGAGGGAGGAAAAGAAGTCAGAGGGAGGGAGGAAGGAAAAGTCAGAGGGAGGGAGGGAGGGAGGGAGGAAGGAAAAGAAGTCAGAGGGAGGGAGGGAGGAAAAGAAGCCGGAGGGAGGGAGGGAGGAAAAGAAGTCGGAGGGAGGGAGGGAGGAAGGAAAAGAAGTCGGAGGGAGGGAGGGAGGAAGGAAAAGAAGTCGGAGGGAGGGAGGGAGGAAAAGTCGGAGGGAGGGAGGGAGGGAGGAAGGAAAAGAAGTCGGAGGGAGGGAGGAAAAGAAGTCGGAGGGAGGGAGGAAGGAAAAGTCGGAGGGAGGGAGGGAGGGAGGAAAAGAAGTCGGAGGGAGGGAGGGAGGGAAGGAAAAGAAGTCGGAGGGAGGGAGGGAGGGAGGAAAAGAAGTCGGAGGGAGGGAGGGAGGAAAAGAAGTCGGAGGGAGGGAGGGAGGGAGGGAGGAAAAGAAGTTGGAGGGAGGGAGGGAGGGAGGAAGGAAAAGAAGTCGGAGGGAGGAAGGAAAAGTCAGAGGGAGGGAGGAAGGAGGAAGGAAAAGAAGTCAGAGGGAGGGAGGAAGGAAAAGTCAGAGGGAGGGAGGGAGGGAGGAAAAGAAGTCAGAGGGAGGGAGGGAGGGAGGAAAAGAAGTCGGAGGGAGGGAGGGAGGAAGGAAAAGAAGTCAGAGGGAGGGAGGAAGGAAAAGAAGTCGGAGGGAGGGAGGAAGGAAAAGAAGTCGGAGGGAGGGAGGAAAAGTCGGAGGGAGGGAGGGAGGGAGGAAGGAAAAGAAGTCGGAGGGAGGGAGGGAGGAAAAGAAGTCGGAGGGAGGGAGGAAGGAAAAGTCGGAGGGAGGGAGGGAGGGAGGGAGGAAAAGAAGTCGGAGGGAGGGAGGGAGGAAAAGAAGTCGGAGGGAGGGAGGGAGGGAAAGAAGTCGGAGGGAGGGAGGGAGGGAGGAAAAGAAGTCGGAGGGAGGGAGGGAGGAAAAGAACTCAGAGGGAGGGAGGGAGGAAGGAAAAGAAGTCGGAGGGAGGGAGGGAGGGAGGAAAAAAGTCAGAGGGAGGAAAAGAAGTTGGAGGGAGGGAGGGAGGAAGGAAAAGAAGTCAGAGGGAGGGAGGGAGGGAGGAAAAGAAGTCGGAGGGAGGGAGGGAGGAAAAGAAGTCGGAGGGAGGGAGGAAGGAAAAGTCGGAGGGAGGGAGGGAGGGAGGAAGGAAAAGAAGTCGGAGGGAGGGAGGGAGGAAGGAAAAGAAGTCAGAGGGAGGGAGGGAGGGAGGAAAAGAAGTCGGAGGGAGGGAGGGAGGAAAAGAAGTCGGAGGGAGGGAGGAAGGAAAAGTCGGAGGGAGGGAGGGAGGAAAAGAAGTCGGAGGGAGGGAGGGAGGAAGGAAAAGTCGGAGGGAGGGAGGGAGGAAAAGAAGTCAGAGGGAGGGAGGGAGGGAGGAAGGAAAAGAAGTCGGAGGGAGGGAGGGAGGAAGGAAAAGAGTCGGAGGGAGGGAGGGAGGAAAAGAAGTCAGAGGGAGGGAGGGAGGGAGGAAGGAAAAGAAGTCGGAGGGAGGGAGGAAGGAAAAGAAGTCGGAGGGATGGAGGGAGGGAGGAAGGAAAAGAAGTCGGAGGGAGGGAGGGAGGAAAAGAAGTCGGAGGGACGGAGGGAGGGAGGGAGGAAGGAAAAGAAGTCGGAGGGAGGGAGGGAGGAAAGGTCGGAGGGAGGGAGGGAGGGAGGGAGGAAAAGAAGTCGGAGGGAGGAAGGGAGGAAAAGAAGTCAGAGGGAGGGAGGGAGGAAGGAAAAAAGTCAGAGGGAGGGAGGGAGGAAGGAAGGAAAAGAAGTCGGAGGGAGGGAGGAAGGAAAATGAGTCGGAGGGAGGGAGGGAGGAAGGAAAAGAAGTCGGAGGGAGGGAGGGAGGGAGGGAGGAAGGAAAAAAAGTCAGAGGGAGGAAAAGAAGTCGGAGGGAGGGAGGGAGGAAGGAAAAGAAGTCAGAGGGAGGGAGGGAGGAAGGAAAAAAGTCAGAGGGAGGGAGGGAGGAAAAGAAGTCGGAGGGAGGGAGGAAGGAAAAGAAGTCGGAGGGAGGGAGGGAGGAAAAGAAGTCGGAGGGAGGGAGGGAGGAAAAGAAGTCGGAGGGAGGGAGGGAGAAAGGAAAAGAAGTCGGAGGGAGGGAGGGAGGAAAAGAAGTCAGAGGGAGGGAGGGAGGGAGGGAGGAAGGAAGGAAAAGAAGTCGGAGGGAGGGAGGAAGGAAAAGAAGTCGGAGGGATGGAGGGAGGGAGGAAGGAAAAGAAGTCGGAGGGAGGGAGGGAGAAAGGAAAAGAAGTCGGAGGGAGGGAGGGAGGAAAAGAAGTCAGAGGGAGGGAGGGAGGGAGGAAGGAAGGAAAAGAAGTCGGAGGGAGGGAGGAAGGAAAAGAAGTCGGAGGGATGGAGGGAGGGAGGAAGGAAAAGAAGTCGGAGGGAGGGAGGGAGAAAGGAAAAGAAGTCGGAGGGAGGGAGGGAGGAAAAGAAGTCGGAGGGAGGGAGGGAGGAAAAGAAGTCAGAGGGAGGGAGGGAGGGAGGGAGGAAGGAAGGAAGGAAAAGAAGTCGGAGGGAGGGAGGAAGGAAAAGAAGTCGGAGGGACGGAGGGAGGGAGGGAGGAAAAGAAGTCGGAGGGAGGGAGGGAGGGAGGAAAAGGTCGAAGGGAGGGAGGGAAGCTGAAGGGGGTCATGGTTGGATGGCCTCAGGGAAGCCACCTTGGATAGGAAGAAGCCCAAGGAGCAGCCAGGGAGGAAAGAAAGAAAGAGAAAAAAGAGACAGAAGGCGATTGACGTCTCCCTTGAGTTGTTTTTGTATATTATCCTGGTTTCTGACGTCACCTGGCCTTTAATTAAACAGAGGAAGGTGGGGTGCAGAGAAGAATAAGGGAGGGGTGGGGGGAACCAACCATGAGCGTTGCTTCCTCGTTGTGCGTCTGAACAAGCGGGTTCAACGGAGAGGCTGCCCGGGCATCCATCGAAGCAGGAGAGTTTTGGATGGTCCAAATGGACATGGGGTTCAGCTGGCTCACACCTGCAAAAGGCACCCCAAGATAGCTCAGGAGCTGCAGGCAGCGCCCAAACGCGACTTGCTCCCAGCCCCAACTCTGCAACGATGAAATTCACCTTGGCAGTGAAACAAACAGATTCACACAACACCCTAGACTGCAAATCCTGATTTAACAAGGTAGAAAAACGGTGCTCCCGTAACAAGCCTACATAAAATCTGCGAAGGCTTAACAGGATGCTGGCTTGATGTCACCTACAAAGAGAAAACCTGGCTGGATCCCCCCACCACCACAAATTGCCCGTCCAGTGGGGGCGCCCGCGAAGAGGCCCCGGGCATCTCCACAGAGTGAGTCGGGCGACCGAGGCTCCGAATGGGAGAAACAGAGTTGTCTCCAACCATCATCGTGGGATGAAGGCTCTGTATCACTTTAGCCCTTCTCGTCTGAGCTAGCTTAAATATTGGGGTTCTCGGGGTTAGGAAAAGCCGACACCAAGATGGAGTGGCCAGCTGTAAATGGCGATAACGAAAGTGAAAGGAAGTTACCTGGGGGGTCCTGGATAGGGCTCAGAGGCACTTCTGGGGCGGCCAGCTGACTGCCTGTAAAAAAAACAAACACAAGCCTGTTAAAATCTCATCTGCAGCTCCGCTGAAAGGCGAAGTGGTCTAAGGATGAGTAAAAACAAATCATATAAGGGGATTCCGTCTTTGCAAAACACAATCAGAAGAGTTTGCTCACCAGCCTGGCTTAAAGTGCTTTTAGTCCCTGCAACTTCACCCTTGAGGGCCAGATAATAATAATAACAACAGCAATAACAACAACAACATCCCACCTCCTTTACATGGATGATCTGAAGCTGTATGGAAACACATCATCTGAAATAGAATCGCTGCTCAACACTGTCTGTATGTATAGCCAAGATATTGCAGTGGAGTTTGGCTTGGACAAATGTGCCACACTTACTGTCAAACAAGGAAAAATAGTGAAAACTGAAGGAATCAAGAGGCCCCACAAAAATAACATTAAGAGTCTGGATGAGGACGATTACTACAAATACTTGGGTATCCTTCAAGCTGACAACATCAAGCACACTGAAGTCAAGAAAAAGCTTAGAGGTGAATACATCAAGAGAGTGAAGAAGATCTTAAAGTCCAAACTCAATGGAGGAAATACCGTGAAGGCAATCAACACCTGGGCAATTCCAGTCATTAGGTACACAGCTGGAATAGTGGACTGGACTCAAGCAGAACTAAAAGCAACGGATAGGAAGACCAGAAAAATAATGACAATGAATCATGCCCTTCATCCACGCAGTGACACTGACAAGACTTTATCTACCAAGGCAAATAGGTGGGCGTGGAATGCTGCAAGTACATCAGATGAAGACGAAAAAATGGCTTTGGAAGAATATCTGAAGGACAGTGATGAAGATGGCCTGAAATTAGTATATCAGGAAGGCTTATTCGCTACTGGAGAGACCAAACTGGCCTACAAGAAAGACCAAATGAAGAACAGAATAGAGGCATGGGAAGGCAAAGCACAAGACCAAGCCTTAAGGACAAATGCATACAAAGTCAAAACTGAGAAGACAGCAACAGACAGCAAGTGCCACCTATGCAAAGAAGCTGAAGAAACAGTGGATCACCTGGTAAGCTGCTGCAAGAAGATCACACAGACTGACTACAAGCAGCGGCATGACAAAGTAGCAACAATGGTGCACTGGAAGATCTGCAAGAAATATCATTTGCCTGTAAGCAAGAACTTATGGGATCATAAAATAGAGAAAATCATAGAAAATGATAAAGTTAAACCGCTCTGGGACTTCAGAATTCAAACAGACAAGCACCTGCAACATAACACCCCGGACTTAACAATTGTCGATAAGAAAGACAAAAAAGTCTGGATAGTGGACGTGGCAGTGCCTGGAGACAGCAGAATAGACGAGAAAGAACTGGAGATCACAAAATACAAAGAACTACAAATAGAAATGGAAAGACTGTGGCAAAGGTAAGCAAGGGTGGTACCAATAGTCATAGGCGCCTTGGGTGCAACCCCAAAACAACTGGAGCACCACTTGAACACCATCATCGGCATTGACAAATTCGCCATGAGTCAATTGCAACAGGCGGCCTTACTAGGAACTGCTTCCATCCTGCGACGAGATCTGTAACACCATCAGACATCCACGTCTGCCTATCCCAGGTCCTTGGGAAGGACTGGATAGGTAGACAAAAAGGCCAAATCCAGTCTGAACATCTGGCTGACTGTGTGATGATCAATAATAATAATAACAACAAAACAACAATAACAACAACAATAATAAAAGGTTGGAAGGGACCTTGGAGGTCACCTAGTCCAACCCCCTGCTCAGGGCAGGAAACCCTATACCATATCAGACCAATGGCTGTCCAGTCTCTTCTTAAAAACTTCCAGTGTTGGAGGATTCACAGGTATTTGAGCCTGGGGGAGGGGGGATAACTTCTGTGCAGCCTCCGTAGCGAATGAAGCCAACACACGCCTTCCCTCGATGGAAAATTATCTTGCGATAGCAATCAGCCAGGGGTCTTCAAACGTGGCCCTTTTATGACTTGTGGACTCCAACTCACAGAATTCCTCAGCCAGTGCATACCCTGGCTGAGGAATTCTGGGAGTTGGAGTCCACAAGTCATAAAAGGGCCACGTTTGAAGACCCCTGCAACAAGCAACCAGCGCTTACGCCTATATACCGCTTCACAGTGCTTTACAGTCCCCCTCTAAGTGGTTTACAGAGTCAGCCTACAGCCCCCAACAATCCGGGTCCTCATTTTACCGACCTCAGAAGGATGGAAAGCTGAGTCAACCTTGAGCCGGTCAGGATCGAACTGCCGAATTGCTGGCAATCAGCAGAATTTGCCTGCAATGCTGCACTCTGACCACCGCAACGCCAGAGTGATGCGTGAACTGAGGGGCTAATCCAGACCAATCTTCAGTTCGAGATGGGGGTGGGGTGGGGGAGACATTGGGTGCTGCCCAATTATCTCTTCCCCTCCTTGCAGACCAGCCCCACAGAGGGCCCTACAACTTGGGGTGCAATTAGCTGGGCCTCTGTGGGGCAAAGAGGGAGCAGGTGGAAAGGCGGAAGGTGCCCAGGACCGGTGGGGGAGACGGGGTGTGTGTGCAGGAGAGGAGAATTTGCCACGTCCACTGAAGCCCTGAGAGAAAAGAGGCCGTCCATCCAGCTGTCCAGTTCAGTTCGCTTCCGAATGGCCTGTAAACACCCAGACCTCCGAAGGAACAAGGGGCACAGCCTGTAACCCCCCCCACTGCTTAAAACAGGCTACACAAAGGAGGAGAAAGGATGCAGCACCAGAACTCGAACATTTTATCATTTAAAGGTGGCAGCAGTGAGATTTTTCACTTTTGATTATCTATTTACATGTCACATTTTTACTTTTAAAGATAGGGGTAACACGTGTTCTCCAAAATCACAATATTTGCAAGTTAGAGAGCTGTAGAAGAAAACTTGAACACTGGGCGCTATCTAACAAAATGAAATTAAGTGGTGAAAAAAGTAAGGTTCTACATTTAGGCAAGAAAAACCAAATGCACAGGTATAGTATAGGGGGTACCTTGCTCAATAGCAGTAGCTGTGAGAGGGACCTCGGAGTCCTAGTGGACAATCCCTTAAACAGGAGGCAGCCGTGTGCTGCAGCTGCCAAAAAGGCCAACACAGTGCTGGGCTGCATTAACACGAGGGACAGAATCAAGATCAGGTGAAGTGTTAATACCACTTTACAAGGCCTTGGTAAGGCCACACTTGGAATAGGGCATCCAGTTTTGATCACCACAATGCAAAAAAGATCCTGAGACTCTAGAAAGAGTGCAGAGAAGAGCAACAAAGATGATTAGGGGACTGGAGGCTAAAACATATAAGGAACGGCTTCTGGAATGAAGAGAAGGACGAGGGGGGACAGGATAGCAGTGTTCCAGTATCTCAGGGGCTGCACCAAAGAAGAGGGAGTCAAGCTATTTTCCAAAGCTCCTGAAGGCAGGACAAGAAGCAACGGATGGAAACTAACCAAGGAGAGAAGCAACCTAGAACTAAGGAGAAACTTTCTGACAGTGAGAACAATTAACCAGTGGAACCACCTGCCTCCAGAAGTGGTGAATGCTCCAACACTAAAGTTTTTAAGAAGAGACTGGACAGCCATTTGTCTGAAATGGTGTAGGGTTCCTGCCTGAGCAGGGGGGTAGGACTCAATGACCTCCAAGGTCCCTTCCAACTTTATTATTATTGCTATTACTATTATTACTATTATTATACTTTTATACACCTGCCCGTCTCACAGAACGCAATTATAGGTGGTGTATCAGAAGAGCCAGCAAGAAAAAAACAACAGACTACGATTGAAAACAGCAGTCAAGGTTTCATTTATTCCCCCAAATGGAGGAGGAGGAGGAGGAGGAGGAGGAGGAGGAGGAGAGGTGCTACCTAAGGCCAAGGGAATTCTGGCTCCTCTGCCTGTGGGGGAAGGAAACTCCCGGAGGAGGAGGAGGAAAGGACGCCAACCATTTTGGCATTTCAACGTGGCCTGAAAGGAAGGAAGGAAGGAAGGAAGGAAGGAAGGAAGGAAGGAAGGAAGGAAGGAAGGAAGGAAGGAAGGAAGGAAGGAAACGGGGACCATCATGCTGGATCAGGGAACAGCGGCTGGGAAGGAGGCTTCGTGTCCGCAGGGCCACTCGGGGCCGCCGCCCAAGGCAGCCCCCCCTCCCCCTGGGGCAGAGGAGAGCAACCGAAGGGAGAGTGAGGCTTCGGAGAGGAGGATGGAGGAAGAAAGGAAGAGAGTTAAAAGGTCCCGGAAACGAAGAGGCTGCTTGCCTGGCAGGGCGGGAAAGAGCACAGGACACACCCAGGCCTGACCCAGGAGATCCGCCAGAGCCCGTCCTGGCCTGGATGAGAAACAGTGGACAAAGGACGTGGGGGGGGATGTCTCCCCCTCGGGAAAGGTCTGTTAGCAGACCGGGGGCTCCAATCAGGGAGGGGCTGCCCATGTTGAGTTAGGACCTTGATTAAAGAGCAGCAACATACACACACACACACACACACACACACATCTCTCCTCTCTAAACCACCACCAAATAAATGGCAGACCAAAAACCTTCTTTCAAGAAGGTGGAAAAGTGATGAGGCTTTAGCTGTTGGAGCACAGGGAGGTGCAAAAGCCCCCAGCGCTGAAGTGGTCCCCATGCTGGCCAAAAGACCCCCACACACACACACACACAAAGACATCCCACATACAGGAACACCACCTGGACTTTTCCAACGCCACTGGGACAAAAGGAAGCCATTTTGAGACACGTCTACCTCACAGATTAGCAAATCAAGCTTCGGAAAGTTCAACAGAGAAGCCAAAAGCTTCTGCGATCCCAAATGGGCCGGTTGTGTTAAAGAGGCTCTGTCAGTCCAAAGAACGACTGGCGGAATCACAACTGCCTGAAAGAGACGCGATAAAGCAGGGGTTCTCAACCTTGGCAACTTTAAGACTTGTGGACTTCAACTCCCAGAATTCTGGGAGTTGAAGTCCACAAGTCTTAAAGTTGCCAAGGTTGAGAACCCCTGCGATAAAGCCAAAAGCAGCCTGGGGGAGGCATCATCCCAGAAACGGGAGGACAGCCGCCCGTCCGTTGCTCTGAACTGCTCCAACCTGCCAATCAACCGTCCCTGAAGGAACAAAATCTCTGAACGTGGAAGACCTTTGAAAGGCAGCTGCCATCCAGGAGCCCCGGAAGGACCCAACCATAGTAGGGGCAACAGAGCCCTCCAGAGAACAATTTTATTAGAAAAAAACAACGCTTGCGCCCAAGACAGCGGCTATAAAATGCCGGAAAGCATCTGGGCTAAAAGAGGAGGGAGGAGGACGCGTCTTCCGCACCCAGGACCAGCAAATCCTGCTCCTCCCCCCCCCAGCAAGGTGGCCTGCACTTCCCGCCAACTTTCAAGGGGGCTTTCAGCAACACAGAGCAACTGCAGCCAAGAGATCCTAACCCAGGGGAAGGCAACCTTGGCCCCCTTCATGACTCGGGGACTTCAACTCCCACAATTCCTGAGCCAGCTAGCAAAATGAGGACAACAAACCAGTGGAACAGCTGGCCACCAGAAATCGTGGGCGCTCCATCACTGGGGATTTTTAAGGAGAGGCTCACAGTCACTTATCTGAGATGGAACCCAGGGGTAGGCCACCTTGGCTCTTTTACGACTGGTGGACTTCAACTCCCAGAATTCCTGAGCCAGCCATGCTGAGGGGACAGGGAGAGGTTTCCATGCTGAGCCAGGCTGGCTCAGGAATTCTGGGAGTTGAAGTCCACGAGTCATAAAAGAGCCAAGGTTCCCTCCCCCTGGCCTAGATCAGTAGTAGGCCACCTTGGCTCTTTTACGACTGGTGGACTTCAACTCCCAGAATTCCTGAGCCAGCCATGCTGAGGGGACAGGGAGAGGTTTCCATGCTGAGCCAGGCTGGCTCAGGAATTCTGGGAGTTGAAGTCCACGAGTCATAAAAGAGCCAAGGTTCCCTCCCCCTGGCCTAGATCAGTAGTAGGCCACCTTGGCTCTTTTACGACTGGTGGACTTCAACTCCCAGAATTCCTGAGCCAGCCATGCTGAGGGGACAGGGAGAGGTTTCCAAGCTGAGCCAGGCCGGCAGAGGGAATTCTGGGAGTTGAAGTCCAGGAGTCGTAAAAGAGCCAAGGTTGCCTACCTCGAGCAGGGGGGGGGCTGGACTAGAAGACCTCTGAGGTCCCTCCCAGCCCTATCCTATTCTAAAGTGAAGCTGAAGCTCAGGGGGAGGGCGGTTCTGACCATTTGGGGGGAGGGGGGGTCCGGAGGGGAAAAGTCTGGAAGGGCAGGCAGTGGGTTCACAAGAAGCCGCCCGTGTTCCCCTCTCCCTTTGCTCCCTCGCGAAGCACTTACTGAGCGGCTGGGTCCGCCCGGCGGGCGAGGCCTGGTCGTCCTCGAGGCCTGGTTTCTGGCCCCGGAGGGCCCTCTTCTCTCTTAGCTCCTTCTCTATCCTGAACAGCTTCACCATAATCAGGCAGCAGTACACGTCCTGGAAAGCAGCAAAGGTGGTGTGTTTCAGAGGTGGGCGTGAATTTCTCGCACAAAGGGGCCACACTTAGTCCTCCTCTCAGCTGTTGAGCCCCAGGGGGGAGGAGAGGAAGGCAGAGCCTCTGTCCTCCCCTCTTCTGCCTCCGAGGGCGGGGGAGGAGAGGGAAGGGAACTGCGTCTGCTGGGCCAGACGGGAGGACCACAAGGGAAGGAACCGGCCAAGGGGATCTTGGCCATCTTGAAGGACCCTGAAGGATGGGGGCATCCCGGAGGAGGAAGAGGAGGAAGAGGAAGAGGAGGAGGAAGAGGAGGAGAAAGAGGAGCTGGGACTCTCATGTGCCAAGCAGGCCAGGTCAACCTTCCAGAGCTTCACAGATCAGGGAACTTCCAGATAGTCCTTGACTTTTGACAAGGGAGCTCAAAAATTTCTCTTCCCAAGTGCGACAGTTGTTAAATGAATTTTTGCCTCATTTTGCGACCTTCCCTAGCACAGCTGTTAAAAGTCAGTTAACAAGGCTGTTCAGCAAATCTGGATTCTGCAGGGACTCTGCTCACGAGAAGATCGCAAAAGGGGATCAGACGACCCCGGGACACACTGCAGCCGTCATAAATGTAATTGTCAAAAGAGTCTTAATTCTGATCACGTGATCCGGGGGATGCTTCAACGGTCGTAACTGTGGGAAATGGCCAGCTCGCTTTTTTCAGCACCCTTGTAACTTTGAACTGTCACTAAACAAACGGTGGTAAGAGGAGAACCGCCTGCGTGGCGATGACCATCGTCTCAACTGGTCAGCCCTCAAGGCGCACCCAAAAAAGGGGTACCCTCCAGCTCGTGAGCCGACCTGTGGGGCGGGGGGCTCTGTCTAGGCCGGGGGTCTTCCAACATGGCGGGCCTGGCTGAGGAATTCTGGGAGTTGAAGTCCACAAGTCATCAAAGGGCCATGTTGGAAGACCCCTGGCCTAGGCTCTTCCTCCACTTGGGAGGTGGGAGGCGACGAGACCCTGGCCAGATTCACACGAGGCTTGTAGACCAAGAAGAAACCCGAAAGATCTAAAGGGGTCTGGTGACCCGTTTCAGACAGAGACATGTGAAGTCTCGACCTGGGCAGGCAAAGCACAAGTCACACGTCCCGGCTGGGCCCGAGGAAGGGTGAGAAGGGGACCTGGGTGAGGAAGAGGAGGAGGAGGAGGGGGAGGGGGAGAGCAACACCCCCTACCCAGTGGTTGGTCGACTGGTAGACGTCCCCTTCCACCTTCTTGGCGTAGGAGACCACCTTCTCCACCTGGTGTTCCTTCAGGACGGCCAAGTCGCGAGCTGGAAAGATGGCGTGGACCCTGCAGAGGGAGGGGAAGAGACCGCGGCTTTCACCAGGACCGGCAAAACAGTCGGGCAGCTGATAACAGCCAAATAAATAAATGACTTTAAAAACACACACACTGTTTCTATACCCCGTCCCAGACGATGCAGAAGCTCCAGCTCTACAACAGCCGGGGGAACCAGACTGAACGTAGAAGCCCACCTCCAAAAAGATGCGGGAGGAGAATAAAACGCAGAGCGAGCAATCGTCTCTATTGTTTGTTAATATTTCTCCCCATAAAAACGAGGAACATCAAAGTCCTCGCGGCCTCTTCCAGCCCCCCCCTCCCCTCTAGGAAAAGAAAAACCATAAAGAAGGGACACTCACAGCCTCTGCACGACGTAATCGCGCAGGTCCTGGTCGGTGTTTTCGTACCAGTCCTTCCGCTGCTGGAAATGGGAGTGCGGGATGGCTTTGAGCGCGGAGTACTGGAAGCGGGTGGGCCCGGCAGCGGTGGCGGCTTCTCCGGTGGCGGGGCTGAAAAAGGACCACAAAAGGCGCGTCTGGCAGCTTCTCATTTGAAACCGAAGCACGCTGTGGCTCGGGCAGGGAGGGCCAGTGGCTATTTCAGAGATGGACACACAGGAAAAAGAACTGGGAGGGGGGGAGGTTAGGGTTTAGGTCAGGGGTAGGCAACCTCGGCTCTTTTAGGACGCGTGGACTTCAACTCCCAGAATTCCTGAGCCAGCATAGCTGGCTCAGGAATTCTGGGAGTTGAAGTCCACGCGTCCTAAAAGAGCCGAGGTTGCCTACCCCTGCTTTAGGGAAATAGAGGTGAAGGTAAATGGTCCTTAAACCCCCAAAGAGTCCCCAGAAGTCCTCATTCGCCCCCCTCCTCCCGTCCCCCCTTGAAGCGTCTCTTACTTTGGCGACCCAGGCGTTTCCGGGGCAGCCAGAGAGGAAACATCCGGCTGGCTCATTCCTCCTCCGAGCTCAGCAGCATCCCCTGAACCGGCGGCCCCTTAAAAGAGGAGTTTCCCTCCGTTAGAGAGGAGATCAGCAGGTGGACAGACAAACAAAGATGGCCACGGATCAACCCTGATAAAAACCTGCCCTTCTCTACACCGGCTGCTGAGACTTCGCCGTCCTGGAGAACACGACGGCCGGGCCCAGGGAGGCCACCGTCTTTCTGACAGGGTGGGAAGGAGGGAGGGAACGTGAGGCCTGAAGCCAGACAGCCCCCGAGGGCACCAAGCAGCACGGAGAAGAGGTGGGAGGAGAGAAGAGGTCCCAGAAGCAAGAAAGGGGGCCGAAGGGGACACGGATTGGGGGAGCCCCTCATTTCCTACGAAGCCCAGCAGCCGATCTAGCGGACAGACCGAAGCCGTGGGGGCTCCTGGGAAGGATGCCCACCCTCCTTCCCAAAGATGAGGGGGGTCCCATCAGGGCCAGGACAGAAGGAATCAGGGGCACGATCCTGACTGGGAAGCCCCACCCCCAGAGGGGTAGTAGGGAGGGACCTCATGGGTTCAGCCAGGCACAGCCTGGGGTGGAGATGGCTAACGGGGTGCCTGCAGGAGGCCCGGCCCCTCCCTCTCTCTCCCTCTCTCTCTCAGAGCCAACGGAGGCCTGTACGTATGTATGGCTGGCTGGCTGGCTCAGGAATTCCGGGAGTTCAAGTCCACAAGTCACAAAAGAGCCGAGGTTGCCTAGCCCTGGCACAGACAGTTGAAGTCCACAGGTCCTCAAGTGCCAGAGGCTGGGCACCCCCCCCACAGACTTCCCTGGCCTGCCCCCACCCCCACTTGGCCTTTGCAGCGGAGGCTCCCCCTGCCCTGAGGACCTTTCGGAAGGTGCCCCGTAGGTCCCCCAACCTCCCCCCCGGGGACCCCTACCCTGCCCAGGGCGGGCCTACCTGGCTTGGGTGCGCTCCTCCTGGTCCAGCCGGAGTCCCACCTCTCCATCCTGGGCAGGGGCGCCTTGGGCTCCTCGCGGCGCTGGGCCGGGGCTCCCTCCGAGGAGGGGCGCGCCCACCAGGCCTCCACCTTCCTCTGCAGGGCTAGGCAGTAGGCCTTGAGGTCCTCCTGCATCAGGTGGGCCTCCTTGAAGGGGATCTTCCAGAGCGCCTCCTGCATGGCCACCACCTTCCCCTGCAGGGCCACGGCCATCTCCGGCGGCGTCTCCTGCAGGCTCTCGCGCACCGCGTGCACCTTCTTCTGCAGCGCCGTCACGATGCCCGGCAGGGCGTAGAGGATGCGGGGCAGGCCGCTGAGGTTGTCCTCCAGGATCTCGTCCAGCGCGTGCTCCAGGTCGGCCAGCTTCTCCTGCACGGCGCCCTCCTCCTTGCGCGGCGTCTTCCAGAGGGCGCGCTGCATGTCGCCCACCTTCTTCCAGAGGGGGCTCCAGAGCACGTTCCACAGGTAGTAGGAGAGCACGCTGATCTTCTTCTTGGCGATCTCGCGCAGCGCCCCGCGCAGCTCCTCCGCCTTGCCCCACAGCGCCTCCCGCAGCGGCGACCCGGCCAGCGCCTCCCGCAACGCGTCCGCCTCGGCCAGCAGCGGGTCGGCCTGGGCCAGCGGCTCCGTCCAGAAGTCGGTGGCCGCCTTGCGCAGCGCCTTGGCCTTGGCGCGCAGCAGCAGCACCTCCGGCACGGGCAGCGCGCGCAGGGCCTCGCGCAGCGCCGCCAGCTTCTCCCGCAGCGCCTCCCGGTCGCTGAGCGGCGCGGCGGCGGCGGCCTCGCGCAGCGCCCGCAGCTCCTCGGTCAGCGCCGCCACCTTCTCCTCGCGGTCCAGGTCGGAGGCCAGCAGGAAGACCTCCGTCCTGAGCGCCCAGACCTTCTCCAGCAGCGCCGCCGCCGCCTCCTCCCAGCGGCCGCCCCGCAGGGCGCTCAGCTGCTCCCGCCAGGCGCCCGGCGGGGCCCGCCCGAAGGCCGCCGCCGCCGCCGCCCCCGCCCCCTCCTCCAGCACGGCCAGCAGCTCGCCCGGCTCCTCGGCCTCGGGGCTGCCCTGCAGCGCCTCGCGCAGCGCCCGCGGCTGCTTCAGCAGGGCGAAGACCTCGTCGAAGGGCGCGCTCTGCAGGGCGTCGCGCATCTCCTCCAGCGAGCCCCACCGCGGGGACGGGGACGCGGCCGCCGCCTCCTCCGCCGCTCCCTCGCCCTCCAGGGCGCGCAAGAGTAGCAGTGAACCGGCCTCCTCCGGCTCCTCCGGGGCCGGCAGCAGCGGCGGCGGCGGCTGCTCCAGGGCGGCGCTCAGGGCCTGCGCCTGCCGCCGAGCCGCCTCGGCCTCCTCCAGCGGGGCGGCCCAGAGCGCCTTCTCCAGCCAGGCCACCCACCAGCTGTCCGTCTTCTCCAGCAGCGCCACCGCCGTCTCCAGCGCGGGCCGCAGCTCCTCCAGCGGCGCCTCGGCCAGGCAGTCGCGCAGCGCCGCCGCCGCCTCGCGCAGCGCTCCCGGCCGTCCGGCCCCGCGCAGCGCCCGCGCCTCCCCGCGCAGCGCCCCGGCGCGCTCGGCCCAGCCGCCCTCCCGCTCCAGCGCGTCGCGCACGGCCAGCAGCTGCCGCACCCGCGCCCGGCCCTCCCCGCGCACCGCCCGCTCCAGCCCGCGCAGCGCCTCGCCCAGCCGCTCGCCCAGGAACTGCTCCAGCGCCAGCTGCAGGTCGCCGCCCTTGGCGATCAGGTCCCCGACGCCGCCCGGCTCCCAGAGCGCCTCGGCCAGCGCCTCCCGCTGCGCCGCCGCCTTCGCCTGCGAGGCCGCCTCGGCCGCCGACACCACCCGCGCGCCGCCCGCCGCCCCCGCCGCGCCCTCCTCCCTGCCCGGCGAGCCCGGCCGGCGCGCCTCCCCGGGCTCCTCGCGGGCCAGGCCGGGCGGCGGCTCGCCCTTCTTGGCCACGGCGAAGGCCGAGGCCAGGGCCCGCTCGCGCAGCGCCTGCATCTCGCGCAGCAGCGCCATCTCCAGCCGCAGGAAGGTCTGGAGCCGCTCCTGCTTGGCCTCCGAGAGCGGCCCGGCCCGCGCCAGCAGCGCCTCCCGCCCGCGCCGCGCCTCGCTCAGCTGCTCCAGGCAGCCCTCCAGGCTCATCCGCGGCAGCTTCACCTCCCGCCGCCAGCGCGCCCGCACCGCCGCCGAGACCCGCTCGGCCAGCAGCGCCTCGGCCTCGGCCAGCAGGCAGGCCATCCACTCGGGCGAGAAGGCCGGCGCGCCGACGCCGCCCCCCGACGCCGCCCCCGGCTCCATCGCCGCCGCCGCCGGCCCGACCGACCGACCGACCGCGCGCCCGCCCTCCCGCGCGCTCTCCCGCTCCGCCGGCGCTTCCGGTCGAGGGAGGGGCGGGGCCGGGCCAGGGGCGGGCCGCGGGTGGGCCCCGCCGCAGCAGCTCGTGGGGAGGGGAGGGGAGGGGAGGGGGAGGCTCCGCTGCCCGCGGCTGGAAGGGCGGGGCTGCTTGGCCGGGAGGGGCTTCTCCGGGGCGGAGCGGCGGAGCGGACGGGGCCGCGGAGAAGGCGGGAAGGCCAGGCCAGCCCCGCGGAGAGGCGGAGAGGTTGCCCCGCCTTCTCTGCGCTTCTGCCGCCGGAGGAGGAGGAGGGGCGCGCCTGCAAAACAGGCCCGGGGGACCCCTGCGATCGCGCGCAGCCCAAGCCGCCTGCGGCCCTCCTCCGCGGGGAGAGGCGCCGGTCCCGACGGGAAGCGCGCGAGGAGAAGCCGGCCTTTCTGCAGCCCAGGAGAGGAGGTGAAGCCGGGCCGGGCCGGCCGGAGGCTACCCGGGGCCGCCGCCGCCGCCGCCGGCGGGGAAACGCGGCGCCCAGATGGCCGGAAGTGACTCTCCCGCTCCGGCCCCCGAGTGCTCAAGCGGGACGGCCAGGCGGGGGGCTGAGACGGGAAGCGAAGCCCCGTAAAGACGGAGGGGAAAGCAGAAGCGCCGGCAGACAGGCGCACACCGGCCAGCCTGGGGGCCCTCCCCGCCCCCCCCCGGCGCCCCAAGGGCAGAGCGCAGTTGCTCCGGGGTGCGCGGGGGTCCCCGGGGGGGGCTCTCTGAGCCCGGGGGCCTCGCTCGCAGACGCCCCCCGGGCTGGAGGGGGCCTTCCCGTGTATCCAGACGCAGATGCGGCTGCTGTGGTTGCAGCCTCAAAACGCCCGTCCCCCCCCCGTGCCAAGATGTCTTTCCCCACCAGGGCCCCTTCTGGGAGGACCGACGGAGGGGGACCCATTCCCTGCCGTGGCTCGGAGGGTGGGTGGGGGGGTTTCCATGCCACAGATCCAGGCTGGGAGCCCCCCATTCCTCCCCACAAGGCTTCTGCCAAAGGGGGGG
Organism: Bothrops alternatus; assembly: GCA_034064705.1. NCBI lineage: Eukaryota > Metazoa > Chordata > Lepidosauria > Squamata > Viperidae > Bothrops > Bothrops alternatus. The sequence goes on from JARGCV010000107.1 coordinate 216,353, forward strand.
CTCCGCTGGATCCCCTTCTCCCCCTCCCTTTGGCGCCGGGCACCTCGCAGGGACGGCTGGAGAACACTTCAATCCCATTTATAAGCGTGAGCCTGGAGGATTATCAAATGACCCTGTTTTATTGAAGATAAAATTGTAGATAAAACAAGGACGAGAAATTTTTTTGCAGGCATTTTCGCCTGTTTGTTTGTAAAGAGTTGCTTCCTTGGGGTTTTCTCTGTTGACGTTGCATAAATGTTTTTAACAGCTGATCTTGGGTGCTTCAAAATACTTTAGGAAAATATTTCTTTGTTGCGTGAACGTGCAGCAAAGGTTTTTCTTCACACATCGTCCCCCTGGCCATCTTCGAGACCCCCCCACACACACGCCGACATCCACACCCCCGACCCCTCCTACACCCCCACCCACATCCACACACCCAACCCCTCCATCCTGTCCCTGTCAAAGAGGCTGGTGCACTTATTATGGGCTGGAATCTTGCTTTTTTAACTGGTCCGCTTTTTGGAGAGTTCCTCCAGGGAATGGAAACGGAACCTGGAGGCCTAACCGGAGGGAAGCCTCTGCGGTCTTCTGAACTGCACAACTCACAAAGCCTCACAAGAGGGACCAATGTTTTTCTAGACTAGAGGCTTTTAGGGCAAAAGTAAAAAAAATAGAGAGGGGGGGAGAGAGCGTCCCATTTGTGTGTGGAGGCAACAAAGCCCCCCCCCATTGTTCTAATTCAGAGGTAGGCAACCTTGGCTCTTTTACGACTGTGCTGGCTCAGGAATTCTGGGAGTTGAAGTCCCCCAGTCATAAAAGAGCCAAGGTTGCCTAGCCCTGCTCTAATTGCTCAGGGCAGTGGCTCTTTACATGTTGAGCCACGGAAGGCCACGAGGACCGCCACCATGAGAATCCTTCCCAGCTACCCAGTCCGTGGTGGGGAACACTGGGAAGTAGCCGGTGTTGTGGGCATCTCAGGCAGCCAGTTGCATATGATATGGACATATCTGCCGTGTTCTCTTTAAATAACAAAAAGGGTAATAAAATCTATGGAATTGCAAGAACTGCCCAGATTCTAAATGTGATTGTGCTGGGCAAAGCAGCAGCCTTATTGTGACCGTTCTATTGGGTGCCAGCTGGATTCACCAAGCAGGAAAGCACCATCCCCAGGTGGGGTTCGGCTCCCCTCTGGATGCAGCCCTTGACCGGCTGCTGCCCCCCCCCAGCATCCAGGATGACAGGCCAGCCCCCCCACTCTTTTGGCATAGCTGACCACGTCCCCGCAACCTCCCAGCTCCTTCCAAGGGGAGCCGCCTTCGCCCAGGCCCAGAACAGAATGAAATCTCTCACCTATCGTAGTTCAGCATGTTTCCTTCATTGGTGGATTGTGTGTCACAAAATGCAACTGTGCGCGCATTTGGTATCCACCCTTCACTGGGCCTCCCTGAGAAGCTGCCCGCCCCGAGGCCCCGCCGGAGCTAGCCAGGAACCCCAGTCCTCCATGGGCATCTTTTCCAGCAGGGTGGCAGCTGAGCGAAGGGCCAAGAAGAGGCCGGGCCAGGCCCCCAACTCACCTGGCCTGGAAGGGATCCGCTGCACGGCCTCCAGAGGGAGCCTCCTCTGGGGGTGACCAAAGAGGGCCGAGGGGGGCCCAGCGGGGACTCCTGTGGGGGGGCTCGTCCCCAAGAGTCCGCTGTGCCCAACTTAGCTCGAACATCCCTCTGGACTCATCCGGGTGCAGAATGGAGGGGAGAGTTCCCTGGTAGAGGAACATGGGGAGCTGAGTAGAAAAGGCACCTCCAGCACAGCCCGTAGTTCACAAAGCCCTAGTGCCAGAATGGCTCCTTGAGGCCATCCAGTCCACCCCCAGCCAATCCAAGTCAAATAGTTCCACTTCTTCAAATGTCCCCACTTATCTCAGTCGTTCTTGGTGCTCGAAAAAACAACCATCCACACAAAGGCCCAAATCGAGGGGAAGAATTCGTGGCGACTTGGAAACTGTTATTTCTAGGGATGCAGCCTCGAAACAGCCTTTGCTCTTTCTGCGGCCACCCAAACCCAGCTGGCTGTTACGTCCTGAGCAATCCCACCCCACCATCTCCCCGAGTGTTCCTGGACTCAACTATGCATCGCGACACCTGGCTTATTTTTCTTCCAGGAATGTTTCTGACTTCCAGGCTGAGCTGTTTCCTCCCCCCCCCCCCACACACACACACACAACCTCTTCATCCCCTGCCTTCATGGAAGGACTGGATGGCAGAGCCCCCCCTTCCCCCCCTCGCTCCTCTCTCCCATTGGATGGGGGACCCCTGGAGGAGGGCTTCCAAGCCAGCCACCAATCCACTGAAGCCAGCCAGCCCAGACCTCGGCTGTTCCTGGATGCCACTCCCCCCCCACTCCCCAGTGCAGGCTTTGCTCACTAAGCAAGACCCCTTCAAGGGTCCCCAGCCCACTTCCGGGTCATTCTTTCAACCACCCAAGAGAAAGACCGCTCCTCCCAGCAAGACGGCCTGTCCCAAGTAATTACTCACCCACAAGAGGCGGTTTTGGGGGTCTGAAAGAGAATGAGAGCGGCAAAGGAGGGGAGGGGAGCCTGCTTCCGGCATCCATATCTCATCAGGGGGAGGGGCCGCCTGGGAGCACCCCAGATGTTGGGGTGCTCTCCACACAGGAGACCAGCAGAGCAAAGGGATGGGCAAGCTGGCCTGCTCTCGCCCCCCCTTGAGTGGAGTTCAGGAGAAAGCAGAGGTCCGGGCCCCCTCCCTCCCCCTTCGAAGGCAGCCCTGCCCCCCCTACTTGTAGGTCCAGCAGGCGGTGGCCCAGCCCTGCCCCTTGCAGAGCTCCTTGTGCTTCAGGAAGCAGCTCTGGACGCGGAACTTGCGCCCGCAGTCCTCGCAGGCGTGCAGGTTGCCCTCGTGGGTCTTCATGTGCTCCGTCAGGTGGTGCTTCAGCTTGAACTTCTTGTTGCAGACAGAGCAGCCGAAGGGCCGCAGGCTGAAGGTGAGCATGATGTGCCGGTCCCGCTTGGGCTTGACGGCAAAGCGCTTCCCGCACAGGCAGCCGAACTTCTTCCCGTCGGGCGCGGACATCAGCTTGACGGGTGCGTGTACCACCTGGCCGTGCACAGCCTGGGCAAGGATCTCGTTGCCGTGCAGGTCCACGGGCTTCCACGAGCTCTCGGGGAAAGCCGCCACGGAGTCTGCGGGGAGGGGCTGGGGCTTCCCAGCCAAGGAGCCCGGGGCCGTGGGCGAGGAGGCCCCGCCAGGCAGGAGGTAGCTGAGCTCCCCACCGGCCTGGATCTCTGCCTGGCAGAGGCCCGGCACCTCCGAGGCGCCCAGGGATTTCAGGAAGGCGGCCTCTGAGCGGCAGGAGGCCGGGCTGCCCCCCAGCGCAGAGGGAGGGGCCTCCTCCTCCGGGTCAAAGCGCTCCTGCTTGATGTAGAAGACTTTGGGGGTCTCTCGGGGCGAAGCGAAGGCGGGGCCCGGCTCCCTGGTCCCCTGGCCGGGACGGTCTCTGCCCCGGCGGCCTTCCTCCTCCTCCTCCTCCTCCTCCTCGTCCAAGACCACCTTCATGGAGGCACTGCAGATCTTGGCCTGCCGGTGCTCTTCCTCCTCTTCTTCCTCTTCCTCCTCCTCCTCCTCCTCTTCCTCGTCTTCCTGGGAGACCCGGATCTTCACTACCTCCTCGCCCAGGTCCTCGAGCTGCCGGCGGCGGTGCCGGCCGGGCGCAAGGGCGCCCCTGGCGGCCCCTCCGTCCTCCCGGAGGCCCGGGTGGCGGCCAGCGCCGCCGCCGCCGCTGCTGCTGCTGGGGCTCTCTGCCGTGCGGGCGGCCCAGGGGCGGCGGGAGAGCGGCCCGCCGGCCCCCTCCAGCTCCCGGAGGACGCCCGAGCACTGGTCCACCACCTGCCACATCTGCAGGCCGCTGGCCGCCAACAGGTGCCCGGGCAGGGCGTCGAGCAGCAGCCGGAGGCGGCCCGAGTAGATGAGCTGCAGCAGGTTCTCGAAGGCGTCGGGCGCGATGACCGCCGGCAGGACGAGGCGGCCCGTGTCGCGCAGCAGCAGCTTGTCGTGGAAGTAGGGCGAGGCGGCGGCCAGGACGCTCTTGTGCGCCTGGAAGACGCGGCCCTGCACGTGCACGGCCAGGTCGCAGAACTTGCCCTCCAGCCGGTGCCGGTTCAGCGACTCCAGCAGCCCCGCCGCGTAGTGCGGGAACTCGATCTGCACGCTGCGCGCCCCGTCGGGCTGCTCCATGGCCGGGGGAGGCAGGGAGGGGCCGGGCGCGCTCTGCCCGCGCTCAGGGGGCTGCCGGCGGCGGGCGCCTGCACGCGGCTCAGGGGCGGAGCGACCAGCCCACCTCCGCACTGCGCCCCGAGATCAGGCGAGCCCCCCACGGGAGCGGAGCCGTCCTCCGCCCATGCGCAGGAAAGGAGACAGACGGACGGACACGCTCGGGATTTCCCCCCCTCCACCCTTTGGCAGGAACCGCAGCCACCGCCTTTCGACGACTCGTCCCACCCCCCTCCAGCGCCTCGCCCAATTAAGAGCCGGACAGGGGCCGCTGCCCGACCTCCCGCTCCTTTCCACACCAATCAGGAGAGCGCCCAGTGAGAGGGAGGGGAAGCATCGAACGGTTTTGCCCGCCCCTTGGCGTCTCCAGGGTCAGGGGCCGAGAGGCGGTGCTGACGGCCTGACCCGGATGTCGATCTGCTGCACGATTGGCTGTGCGCCCAGAAACGGTGTTTTTATATATATATATTTTGCAGGTCCCCCCAGCCCACGACGAGGGGGCGGGCCTTCCCCCGATTGGCTGAGCGCGGGGCGGGCGTGGCCGCGCGGAGGGCTGTCAGCCACGAGGTCCTCTCGTGTCTCGCGGCTTCTGTCCGGCCGACCCGGGTCTGCTCCCGGCTGCGTCCACACGACGCCGCCGCCGCCCCGTCCCACCGCCCGGGCCCGGAGCGAGACACGTGGCGTAAAAGACCAACTGCTTTTATTAAACATTTTCTTCTGTTGTCACCACACACTCCAGGAAGGAAAATGAGAAAAAAAAATAAATCTGACATAAAATAACCCCGAGAGCTGGAGAGAGGGAGGGAGGGAGGGGGGGGGAGAGCGAGGGGAGGAGGAGGGAGGGGGCCTGGACCCCCTTCCGCGGGGGGAAGGGAAGGGGTCTCTGTACAGGGGGTGGGGGGGAGGACGCGCACTCGTCTATGTACAGTACAAATCCCGCGTAATTACAGCCGGGGCGGGTGGGGGGGAGGCAGTCCATGGGGGGGGGTCAGGCAGCGGAGGGAGGGGAGGGGCGGGGGGATTCACATATGTACAAACTTTAGAGTCATCGTCATAAGAGTAATAATAATTCATCATATTCATCATAATACGTATAAATATCTACGGTGCTCACCTGAGCCCCTGTCATTGTCCGGGGGGGGAGGGAGGGGAGGGGGGAGAAAAGAAAGGTGGGGCGGGGAGTCCTACCAAAGAAAAGAGGGGGGGAAGAGGAAGAGGAGGGCGGGGGAGGCACACGGAGGGGGCGGCGGACGGCGGGGGCCGGAGAGGGGGCGCCGGGGTGGGGGGTAGAGGGGGGGTCGGGGATGCAGCGGGAGAGCGAGAAAGAAACACCCACGACGAAGCAGCGGCGCGCGCCAAACACTTCCACCCAGCGGCAGCCCCGGGACGAGCACGACGGACGGACGGGACGGGACGGGACGGACGCGAGCGAGCGAGCACCACACGAGTCGAGTCGGGAGCCGGTCCCCTCCCTTCGCTTTCTCCGGCGGGGGGGGGCGCGATCCCCGCCCTGAGCCAGCACCCTGCAGCTGGGCAGTTCCGGAAAATAATGGCTTCTTTTTGAGAGTTTGATGAGCCCCCCCCGGAGGGGGGTGCGGGGAATGGGGGTCGGGGTGGAAGAAGGGGGAGAAGGAAAGGAAGAAGGGAGTTCACCCCCTCCCTGTCTTGCGCCCCCCCGCCCCAAGAAGAGAGCCCGAGGGAGTCCCGCGGGGGGGGGAAGAGATGCTGTACAGAGGCGAAGCCCTTTGTCGGGGAAGGGGGCACAGATTACTTGGAGGGGGGAACGAGGGGGGCAGGCCTTGCGGTGCTCTTGGGGAGGGACCACCCCCCCGCGCCCCGCCCCACCCACCGTCGTGGCACCCGGGAAGGCGTGAGGGGAGGGGGCCCATGCGGGAGGGACCCCCAATCGTCCCAGCGGCCGGCTGAGGGGAGCGCTCGAAGGGGGGAACCGGGACCAGCCTGCCCTCCCCCGAGGCCACGCGTCCTTCCCCATCGGCCCAGAGGTTGGGGGCGGAGGGGGGGCGGGAGACCCCCTTCCGCTGCTGCCTTAAGAAGAGTCATTGCTGCCGGGGGGAGACGGGGAGGGGGAGAGTCGGGGGGGAGGGATGCCACTCCTGAGAAGTACGGGGGGGGAGGCACCGTCCACGGCTCAGTCCAAGAACGGGAGGTCCCACGCGGGCACGAAGGGGGGGAAGAGTTTAGGTAAAGATTGTCGTCTCTGTCCTGCTATAAAACACCCTGAATGCCTCCGGACCCTTCCCCGGCCCCCGGCGTGCGATCCCAGACTAGTAGCCCCCCGCCCCACCCACCGCCCCACGGCTGCCCGCTGGCTGGTGGGGGGGGCGGGACGAGGCGGGGGGCCGTCGCTAGTGCTCAGACGCGGTGCTGCGAAACTCTCCATTTTCCGTGATCTGGAGTCGCGGGAGCGGAGGCGGTTGCCCGGGTAGGATCCCGTTCCAGGGCGGGACCATAGCGCCGCTCAGACGCGGGTTTGCTGCACCCACGGCGGAAAGCTGCCTCTCCTGCAAGAGAGCGAGAAGGGGAGAGCGCCCCCTTATTTATGACGGTTAGGGGGCCCAGGCGCTCGCAAGGCACACACAACCCCCGCCGGGCTTGCTCCCCTCCCCTCCCCTCCCCTCCAGGCAGCCTCCCCAAGGCAGGGGCAGGCAGCCTGGGCGCTTTTATGACGCGTGGACTTCAACTCCCAGAATTCCTGAGCCAGCTATGGGAGTTGAAGCCCACGCGTCATAAAAGCGCCAAGGTTGCCCACCCCTGCCCTAAGGGATCCGCGGCTAAAGATTCCCCCCCCCGTCCCTCCGAGCAGAAAGTCTCCGGAGCTGCTCTCTACTCAGGCCCTCCCCTAATGAAGGGAGGTGGGGGCTGCTGGCCCACATCCAGGACTAGCCTGGGGGGGCTGTGAATGGAGAGGCCTCCCCCAAGGAAGAGAGATTCCTCTCTTCCTCCTCCAGCAGGACCCCTCCCAGAATCTAGCCAGCCCCCTCCCCCAGGACCTGAGCTGAAATTAGCGTCCCTGTGGCCCCCCAACCTTCAGGGGTGGCCAGGCTGCAAGTTATCTGGCAGTTGGGGAGTCAGATGGGGCTTCCCCCCCCTGTGAAGGACTGGAGGCAGAAGGACCCCAACTGTGTGTCCTTTGGGGGAGGGGCTCAACCAAGTCTTGGCATAGAGATCTGTCGCAGCTGTCTTTGTCACAAGGTTTGCGGAGGGGGGGGGCAGCCAGGCATCCCAGAGCCCTCCAAGGGAGACCTTCCCCCTCCTCCGCCTCCCACTTCACCAGGGGGCACCAGGCAGCCCCTCCCCCCCACACACTAACCTCTCCGGGTCCACGGGCTGCGGGCCCCCTGTATTCAGGCCCCTTTCCAAGGAGGGGGTTCCTCCTGTGCCCCTCCATCACCCCCACCTGCACCCCCATACACACACACACACATGCACAGATATAGGTGAGTGTCCAGATGGCCCATGTGCCTGTGCTTCCCCTGCCGCCCCCGCCCCCCAACATGACATGCTCTTGGCAGACAAGACAGAGATGGAAAAAGGGGTGGCTGTGATGGAGGGCAGCAGGGAGGGGCATGCTGTGCACGGCAACAGAGGACCCCTGACTCAGTGCAATCTCTGAACACCCTCTACCCCCAGCAGGGAATGTGGGGCTGGGGGGGGAAGGGGGCCCCCATTCCAGCCGAGGGGGCCAGGGAAGCAGTGCCTGCAGGACCCACCTGGTCTGCTACACATGGATGGCGGGGTCCCCTGGTCCCTCAAGTGACAAAACCGGGGCCACACAGAGTTACCTGGTAAACAGCTAGGATGAAACGGAGAAAACACAGGGGATCAGGAGGGCCCGGGGGGCGCAGCACCGCAGGAAAGGGAGGCCGTCGGAGGGCTGCTGCTGTGGGACCACTTGCCAGACCCACGGAGACCCACACTCCACCCACAGGCACCCGATGCGCTTCTCAGGGAGGGGGCCACAACCCCTTCCTCTGGGACTGGGGAGCCCCCTCCTCTGCCCAACCACAGGGGCCTTGTCGGCCCATGTTCACCCAGGGCCCCAGATGGCATTCTCGCCAGGGGGCAAGTGGAAAGAGGGGAGCTGCCCTGCCCCCCCTCCATCTGGGCCAGACCCAGAGCAATTTCTCCCCCTTTGCTGCTGTCTCCAGGCTCCCCCTCCGCTCCCTCCCTCCACCCACCCACCCTCTCCGCACAGCTGACCCACGGGAGGGCAGAGCTGGACACCGGACAGGGGTGGGGAGCTCCAATCCCACCGCTAGGGGGTCCCTGTTCCCCACCTCGCCAACCCCACGGACAGAGGATGAGTAGCCACATCCAGGGGAGCAAGCGAGGGGGGGAGGGGAAGAGACGAGGACAGGGGAGGGGGCGGCGGATGGTCGATGGAGACATGGGAAAGGACAATGACATTGTAATTTCCACCTGAGCGTCGAGCAGCCGCTTCCGCGGTTCGGAGGTGTCGAGGGCGGCCGAGTGATCCCTGCGCAGTTCCTCCTCCACTAGCATCAGCCTGCAGGGACAAGCTTCACTGGAGTCAATCCGGGCCCCCCCACCCGGCAGGCAGGCGGCGGGAGCCGGGGCCGCCAGCAGCTGCGGGAACGGGGGCTCCCAAAAGCGGCGGGGCCCCAGAGACCACAGCCGGGCCCCGCCGGTGAGGAGCACCCCTTCCCACACACCCCGGCAGCTCCGGGAGCCTTCTCCCACAGGAGGAGGAGGAGGAAGGCAATGGGAGTCACCGCCCCCTCCCTGGCTCAGAGGCTCCCCCAGACGTTCCCGGCCCCCGTGGCAGCCCCACCCTGCAGCTCACCTGCCAATGATGCTCTTGATCTGGGAGTCCTTCTCCACCTGCTGCTGGCGGAGGCGCTTCTCGCTCTGCTCCAGGCGCTGCTGGTACTGCTGCAGGATCTTGCTGGTCTGCTCCTCCTGGCTCATAAGGCGCCTCTCGTACTCCTCCAGCTTCCGGTTGGACATGTGCAGGCGCTCCTTCAGCGAGTGGATCTCCTCCTCGTACTCCTTCACCTGCAATGGGGGAGGGGTGGGGAGGGAGGAGCCTCAGGCAGGGGATCCCACTGTGCCCCACAGCGGGCAGCCTTGCCCCTCCCCAATCCAAGGGCGCCCCGCGGAGGGAGGCTCACGCGGTCCAGCCGACTCTCGTCCATGGACTTGGAGTACTCCTTCAGCTTGAACTCCTCCCGCTCGATGTGGGAGCTCTCTATGTCCGCCGAGAGGTGGGGCATGTTGGAGACCCAGGCCACAGTCCGCTCCGAGGCCGGCAGGATGGGGTTCAGCGTGGAGGGCGTGTGCGAGGGCTGGCAGGAGAGATGGAGTCAGTCCACACTCACCCCCGAGTCTTATGAATGGCCACGTGCGAAAAAGCCCATCTGCCTTACCAGGGGCCCCAACCCCAGGACATGAGAGGGGGCCCCCATTTCCCCCTTGTTTTTCCAACTCCCTCCCACTCCCCGCTATTCAGATTCCCTCCTTCCATTCTCGGGAACCGCAGCCAGGCAAAATGTTCGACACCCCAAGAGAATTAGACCGTCCTCGTCATCCTCACCATTATCAGTGACAAGATCACTTTGGATCACGGATCCCACCACTGCAGTTCCCTCTTCCAGTGGGCCCCCAGACCCCAAGCCCTGTTCAGATTTCCTTTTCCGGAGGATCTGGGGGGGTGCTCTTGGTGAGCCCAGGCTGCCAAAGAGGGTCTCCATTTTCCCAGACTGCCTAAGGCCACTGTAGGGGAGCGTGGGGGGAGGGGGGCTCAGGGGACCACCATCCTCCAACCTAGATCGTCTGCTCAAGGAGATCTCAAAGTAAGCCCCTCTCCTCTAAATACTTCCACAAGAAGCCAATTGGTGTCCCCCCACCCCAGTTTGAAGACAGGAAAATCTCTCTCCCTTTCCAAATTCCAAAACGCCATCTCTGTGGTGCCAGAGGACCTCAGAAGTTGGGAAAATTACGTGTTGTTTTTTTCCCCTTTCCTCCAGCATCTCTGCTGTGTCAGGGATTTGATTGAATGATTCATTTCTGTAGCCCCCCCCCCCATCTCACTCCTGACAAAGTCCCAGAGGCTTTCAAGTCCCTGCTTGAAAATGCTGGGGGGGGGCCTCTGCTGGCCAGCCTGAACTCAGATGAAAGGGCCCCGGCCCCCCTCACCGAGCCTTCACTGGTCCCGCTCTTTTCCCTGGTTGCTGATCCAAGACAGGGTCAGGATTCCTGCTGGGCCTCCTGCAGTTCAACTTGCACACACACCGCTTCACAGTGCTTTACAGCCCTCTCAGCGGTTACAGAGTCAGCCTGTTGCCCCCAACAATCTGGGTCCTTCTCCCAGGGTTGCCTCCAGCTGCTGGCCGCATTTCACTCAGGAGCTGTTGGGTGTGACAGGTACCTCCAGGGCAGAAGAAACCCCAGGAAAGCTGGAGCTTCACACTAATTAACGAGATGACTCCGTCCTTGCTTTTTTTTCATGTTCCGGAGGGGATGATGTTTGGGCAAATGAGGGAGGGGCACGTCACACCATGCAGCCTCAAGGAGGGCTCTAGCATCACCGATGCCTGCCAGGGAGGGTGTAGTGAAGCCCTGCCGGCAAGGCGCAGGCCCAGCCCTGGCAAAGGAAGGACGTTCCCTACTCCTGGTTAAAGGGGAGGGTGAGAAAGAAACTCAAGAAATGGCCACTTGATTTCACTAGGCAGATGGTGCAATGGAGGGTTGCGTTGACCAATTCTGGATTACCCAACTAGCATTGAAGGTTGTTGCCGAAATTCAAGCTGTTCCTGTTTGCTGGTCTTATTGCCAACCAATGCTCCTCTACACAAAGAGTGTCGCCCTCTGGGACGGTCCAGGCCTTCATTCTGGAAGGAGTGGGCTGAAGCTGTGCCTGTCCCAGCACACCGGGCGCCTCACCCTGGCAGGGATGCCTGTGGTCACAATGGCTCCGGGGATGTTTCCTGGAGATTCCCAGGTCCTCTGAACCAGGATCACCACTCAGTTCGGCAGTGCCAATGCCAGCGGTTGTGGCGATCATGTGCAGCAAAGGTGGTTCCATGACTCTGATACACCGACATTGTGGTTAATTCTTAGAGGACGCACCTCTCCTCCAGGGACATTCTTCTCCATCCACACTCTGCGGAAAGGCAGCTACCCCCACCTCATCAGGGGTGTGTGTGTGTGCGCGCGCACGAGCAGAGAGAGGCTTTGCAGGATCCAATCTGAGTGGATCACGGGGACAAAGGTTTATTCTTCCAAGTTTTGGGGCTCTTTTCAGAATATGTGCACTAGGCTGTTCTACGTGTTTATATGTATTTATATGGGTCCTGGTGATATGTAGCTTTTAGTTGTTAATGAGGGTGCTGATGCCTATTGTCATTGATTGTCATTTCCTTGTGGTGCTGCGCCTTCAGGGCCTAAGTATCTGAAGTGTAAAGGTTTTACACTTAGGCCAGAAAAAAAACGAAGGTATAGCTGCAATTAGGTCAAACCTGGCTCAATAGCAGCAACTGTGAGAGGGATCGTGGAGTCCGAGTAGACAATAGTTTAAATATGAGCCAGCAGCGTGCAGCAGTAGCCACAAAAGCCAATGCAATCCTAGGCTGCATTAATAGTGGCACAGAATCAAGATCATGTGAAGTGCTGATACCACTTTATAATGCCTTTTGGTAAGCCACTATAAAAAAGAAATGTTGACACGCTGGAAAAAGTGCAGAGAAGAGTAACAAAGGTGATTAGGGGCCTGGAGGTGAAAAAATATGAAGAACAGTTGCAGGAATTGGATGTGGTCTAGTCCAGGGGTAGGCAACCTTGGCTCTTTTATGACTCGTGGACTTCAACTCCCAGAATTCTGGGAGTTGAAGTCCACGAGTCATAAAAGAGCCAAGGTTGCCTACCCCTGGTCTAGTCTAATGAAGAGAAGGACCAGGGGTGATATGATAGCAGTCTTCCAATATCTGAGTGGCCGCCACAAAGAAGAGAGGGTCAACTTATTTTCCAAAGCACCCGAAGGCAGAACAAGAAAAACGGATGGAAACTAATCAAGGAGAGAAGCAGCCTGGAACTAAGAAATTTCCTGACTGGGAGAACAAAAAATCGGATGAACGAGCTTGTCTTCAGAAGTTGTGGGGCTCCATCTCTGGAGGCTTTTAAGGACAACCTCTTGTTTGGAGTGGTCTACGGTTTCCTGCTTGAACAGGAGGTTGGACTAGAAGACCTCCAAGGTCCCTTCCAGCACACCTGTTGACTGACACGGGGCCATTTCCCAGGCTTCAATCATTTCTCTGACTATTTTTGTCTCTGCTTAGCCAACAATCATAGTAGCTGCCAAATTGAATGCACATCCTAGTTCATTGCAGTGTGAGGAGATCAATGAGTTGGGGTCTTTTTCCAGAGCCCCTCCCAGAGGCTGTAAGAAATAGGGGACTCTTCTGGCTGACCCAAACAGCAGGATCTCTCGTGGGAGTGCATAAGAACCAGATGCCGTCCTGTTGCCAAACGCTGAATTAGACCTTTGGAAGACCTGATCCCTCTCTTCCAGGCCCATTTCATTCCTTCTCCACACCTGAACACTTTCGCTGCTGCTTCTGCATCTTCGAAGGCTGGGACGACATGCCAGATGAAGGACACACTCTCATTGCCCAAAAAGGCAGAAGTCAGAAATAGGGAGCCACTCTCTGTCCTGACACACTTTGAGGGACATGGGCTAAATGTTGCCACGGGAACCGCGACTCCTGGACAGGAGAGGGTCATGGGATCACAGAAGCGGCCTCAGAGGACATCCAGGCCAGCCCCCCACATGTTGCAAGACCCACCACACCCTCTCCAGTCTTCAGCAGTTTAGGGGGTGGGGAGAAGGCTCCGATTGCTGCCTTTGAGGAAAAGAGGACTTCAAGCACATCGGAGTGGGGTGCCGCAAGAAGATGCAGAGGCCACTTCAAAGTGCAGGTCTGTATCCTCAAGATACCGATGACACCCTGGCATCAATGCCTGCAGGCCGTCAGGGTCCCAATGAGACTCACCCTTGGATGGAGGGGCTATGGGTTCAAGAGCCAGTGGGCTCTCGGCCCATCTCCACCTTTGCCCTAGAGCAGTGGTGGCGAACCTTTTAGAGACCGAGTGCCCAAACCGCAACCCAAACCCCACTTATTTATCGCTAAATGCCAGGGCCGCAGCAGCATTGTGGTGCCCTCATGGGGGGGGCAGGGAGGTGCCTGAGTGCCGCCTCTGGCATGCAAAAACCGGGGGCGCAAAAATGAGCCACCGTGCTGCAAGATGCAAAAACGGCCGTGCCGTGAGGTGCACCGTGCAAGAACGGGGCAGGGCTAATATCACGCAGCACATGCGTGCTCGCGGCCCCATGCACGGACACATGCATAATGCTTCCCCCTCCCTTTTCTTCCACTCCACCAATCAACAATGGTTGGTGACCTCTGCTCTACTACCTCTACTCAAGCTTGCTAGTCGGCCGCTTCGCCTCCGTTGTGCTGGGCGGGGCTCCTGCTCCGGCAGCAGTGGTGGCCTGATGCACCTGCTACTGGCGGAAGTGGCTCATGTGCCAACAGAGAGGGCTCTGAGTGCCGCCACTGGCATGCGTGCCATAGGTTCGCCACCACTGCCCTAGAGCAGGGGTGGGCAACTTTGGCTCTTTTATGACTTATGGGCTTCAACTCCCAGAATTCCCCACCCAGCCATGGCTGGTTCAGGAATTCTGGGATTTGAAGTCCACGAGTCATAAAAGAGCCAAGGTTGCCCACCCCTGCCCTAGAGAGCAATCTTGGACTCTCAACTCCTGCCCACTCGTGAATCATCTCTGGAGCAAAAGGCGCCACTCATGCACCCTTGTCATCAGGACTGGGCTACCACAATGCACTCTAGGTGGGGCCGCCCCTCAAGACCACCTGGAACTTTGTCCAGCCTGCAGTACAGCCCGTTCACCAGAACCACCAGGGACTGTCGCGACACCCCCCCCCCGTGTTGCGGAAGCTGCATCCGTGGCCCGTTTTACCCCCCACGGCCGTTCTATTCCTTGGACGTCCTGGACTTGATGCGCTTCAAGATCAGCTGCTCCAAAGGGAACCTGCTTGCGGAGGCTGCCCGCAGGCACTTCACACACACACACACACACACACACACACACACCACACAGGTTGCCCTCCCAGCAGAGAGAAGAGCGACACCTTCGCCCCCAGGAAGCCCTCCCAGTTTTGGGGGATGAGAAGAGGCGGCTTTCCAAACTGAGCTGGTTCGGGCTCTTTGACGTTTAAGACGCAAGACCTTCTGGTGAAACCAGACACACAACAGCCTCTCACTTGCCAGAGTGGGGACTTCGGGAAAACGCCTAGGTGTGGCGTCTCCCTCTTTATGAAGGACAGAGCCACATCCCAAATGGGGAGGAGGCGAATAAATGGGTCCCCTTCTTCTATGTAATTCAAGGCTGATCCGAGCAAGCCCCGAGCCCAACCCTGGAAGGGAAGCAGGAGCAGAGGCCCACCCAGTCCTCGGGGGAGCGGCGGCTGTGGTACCTGGGAGTTGGGTCCCAGCCAGTAGCCTCGCTTCCCTGCACAAGGAGGGGAGCTGTGGGGTAGACCCACTGATTTCCCTGGAAGGCCTCTAGGAGGGAGGCCTACCCTCCCTGGGGTCTAAGAGGTCTCCTGGTTCCTAGAGGGTCCAGGCCCCTCGCTGGGCGAGGAGTCCTTTTGGGCAAATGAGGCAGCTTCTCTCTTACACTGCAAAGCACAAGTAAAAGAGCTGAGCTGCCTTGCTTTTTTTAAAAAAAAAAACCTCCGTGTTTCAGTCACATCGGGAAAAGAAACAAGAGCTGCCAAATTGCAGGTTTCCCAGCTGATCACAAAATGTGTTTTGAAACCTTCCCTAAATCTAGGCACTCGGAAAGTTGTGCCTGGCATTAACAAGCCCAGTGCAGTTATTTGGGCTCCGGCTGCGGCTGGCAGCTGCCCGGGTCACTCACCTGTTTGGTGATGGATGGCTTCAGGGCAGAAGGCGCCTCCTTGGTGACAGACTGCTGGCGGGCATGGGTGGGGGCATAGGTGGCCTCGGGCTGCAGCAGGTTCCCGCTGGAGGGCCGAGGCTTCTGAGCCGCCGAGACCGTCAGCTGCTGGGACTTGCCCCGCTGCAGGGGGGGCTGCGGCTGGGGGGCAGGTGCCGAACGTTGGGGCTGGGCGCCGATGGTGATCTGGGGCGGGGAGAGCATGTTCTGGAGGTTCTCCTGCAGGGACAGCTGGCGCTTAGTGAACTCCGAGCCCTGGCGCGTGAACTCGTCGCTGTAGCTGTGGCTGTGGATGATGTGCTTGCTGGTCGAGAGGTCCTCGCTCTTGCTGTAGCCGTGGAAGGGGGCGAAGGTGTCAGCGGGGTTGCCCTCCGCCGGCCGGTGCGGGTGGGAGGTGTGAAGCGGGCCACCAGCCGGCCCGTCAGATGCCATGTGAAAGAGGGGGTTCTGGAAGGAGAGGGGGATGCGGAGCTGCTGGGCGGAGGAGGGGCCGCCCCCGTCGGCGGTGATGCCCATCTGGCTCAGCCGCAGGCCGGCCGCAATGCTGGAGCCACTGCCCTGGGAGAGCCGGCTAGGCCGTAGACCCAGGCCGGCGGTGATGGAGGCCTGGCTGCTGTTGAGCAGGTCGCCCACGCTGTGCAGGTTGGAGACGCTGTTCATGCGGCTGTCCTGCAGGTCCAGCATGGAGACGCTCTTGTTGACGCTCAGCACTTTCTGGTCCGGCTCGGTGATGTCCGAGCTGCTGGTGCAGTAGGCGGGGGAGGAGCGGGCCAGGGGTGGCCGCGGCACGAAGAACATGTCTTTCGAGCCCTTCTCCTTGGTCGGGGAGGGCAAGCGCGTCATGTCGATAGAGCTGCGGAGGAAGGCAGCACGGAGAACTGACGAGGGCCGGAGGGAACCGAATCTGCAAAGTGGTGGGGTGGCAGGGCAACCCCACAGGATTCTCGGCCTCCTCCGCAAGCATGTGCAAGGCCCGTGACCCGGGAGACCAGTCGAGGAACAGGGGGCGGTGGGGCAAGGCTGGCAAAGGGGCCCCGATCATTTGCAAGGGCAGAGGGACTGGGCCCCGTGCCCAGAAGGAAGGAAACTTCTACGCAGGACCCCAGCCTCCCAAGGACCTCACCCCACAGCCCTTACCTGTTCATGGCTCGCATCATGTAGGGCTGCATGTCAACTGAGCTGTGGGGAGAAATCCAGAGTCAGCCCAAGGGGGAAGCCCTTCAGGGGCGTGTTCATACCTTGAATCTCCCGTAGGCGACGTGGGGAAGTTTCCCTCTATGGCCTCTTGGCGTTATTTATAAGGAAACCCAGCAGAGGCCCAGAGCAGAGCCCACCTCGGGTGGGACCTGCAGCTGGATGCCCACCCGTTTCCTGTCCTCCAATGCCCCCCGCCCCGTCCCAGCCTGACCTGTTGAGGTCACGCATCATGTACGAGGACTGCACTTCGGCCGAAGGTCCGCGGAGGATGACCGGCTTGGGCTGGAGCCGCTCGCCCTGGTGGCTGGGCTGCCGCTGGATGTGGGGGTTCCTGAGAGCAAGGCTGATTTCGTTCAGCAGACGGGGCAGCGGGCCCAGCTTCATCAGGGCTTCCTACGCAGGGAGGGAGCCACAGGCGGGCGCTCAACACCACCGCTGGTAAGCAGACGAGTGCAGCCCAACTCCTCCTTCACCACCCTACATCCCCACCCGCTCTCGGCAGGCACCTTGCTGAGCTGGGGCAGGACCTCCCAGAGTAGAGCGTGTAGCGTGGAGAGCTCCCGGCCGAGGTCGATGTAGCCCTCAAAGCTGCTGCTGTTGGTGAGGGTGTCCAGGTTGGAGATCTCGTACAGGAACTGCTGCATGCTGGCCCACTCCAGCTCCAGGAACTCGTTCATGAAGGCCATGTACTCCTCCTTGCTGCCAAACCTGCCACAAGCGCCACGTTTTTTATCACTTGCAGTGTCACTCGGGTGGGGCCCTTCCGTTCACCAACCCTGCCCGTCCGTGAGTGCCCAGCACACCCTCAAATGCAAAGCCGTGTACAGGCCCATCACTTTGTGCAATGCCAGCCTGTCTCCCCCTCCAGCCCATCGGGGGGGGGAGGGGGGAGCCTGGATTTGCCACCAAGGTAGCGGTCAGCAAGCATCACACCGAGAAAAAAGCGGTATTCTGAAAGAAATATGTGCCCCAAACTGCATATGTGGAGCACTTGTATGGACTGAACCCCTCCTGTTCCATCCTCTCCACCTTGTGGGACACAGGCAGAGACTACTCCATCTCTACCCTGAGCGATAAGTGTCCCCTGAGGTCATCCATTCCACCTCTGCTCCCACCATTTACTTCCCCTGCCCGAGTCCTCCTCCTTCCAGAAAGTGTTTACACCTTCAGGTGCGGTCTACCTCCCTGTGACCTTGATCCATTCCCATCCCCAGGACGGAGAGCAGACTGGCCTTGCCTACATCACCCTGGCAGGCATTTCAAGAGGGGAGCCAGGTCCCCCCGCTAGGTCCCCTTCTCTGCCTCCACTGGTTCCCTCCCTCGCACCTGCCTTTCTGAGGGACCTGGCTGCCTTCTGGGCCTCGATGGACATGTCCCCCCCCTCAGGGCTGGGGCCACAAAAACTGGAGCCAGAGACAGAGGGAGCCTGGCCACACCGCAGGGAGGGACTCTTCCCCAGAGCTCTGGCCTGGAGCTTTGAACTGGACATATGGTGGAAAACTCACCCCCACCAACCTGAACGCATATAGCCCAGCCGGAAGGCACCCCCCTTGGCACCCGCTGCCTCCTGGCCTCCTCCACACTCACTTAGAGAAATTGGCCAGGTTCTGGATGACCTTGGCGATGAGCGTGAGGGTACGGGACGTCTGCTCATCTGGGTACTCCTGCAGGAGGCCGAAGAGGCTGGGGGACATGACAGCCGGACACAGGAAGCGCAGGAAGAGGGAGGCGCTGATCAGCCGGTCGGCGATGTCTTCCCGGCCCCTCTCGGCACAGCGCAGCCGCCATGATGCAAAGACCTCCTTCAGCTCCCGGGGGAACACACTGGGGGGAGGGGTCAGGGGAGGACAGGATCACTGCCTATCCCCCCCACACACACAGGGCTGCCTCACAGCCCCCAGGTTGTCCTCCCCAATTGACGCCCCCTCCTTCGATTTCTCTCCCCACATCCAGACCTTCTGGGAAAGGGGCAGGTGGGGATGAGGCGCCAGCTCTGCACTGACCAGTGGGAGTTGACTACTTTGCAGAGAGCCAATTCACAGCACATGCGGAGGTTGGCCTGGTGGTCCGCCAAGGTGGAGGCCGAGCACTTCATGGGGTCCACCTCGCAGTTCTCCTCAGACTCGTACAAAGCTCGGATGAACTCACCTGGGGAGGGGGGCAGAGCAGACAAGACAGTGGGACCAGCAGGCCCCCCCACCCTCAAGCACCCACCGGCTCAGCCCCACACAAAGTGCCAGTTCAGTAGGGAGGAGCCCCTCCATGTTCAGGGGAGCTGCAAGGCCTCCCTCTCTAGACTCTCCCTGGAGGAAGCCAAGTGGGCTGCCTTCCCCCCCACCCTTGAGATGCCAGGCCCTGCTCCAGAACAGGAGCGGAGCCAGGAAAAAAAAACCTAACCCAAATTCCTGTGATTGCACCTCCCTCTCCACACCGAGGGTTGTGAAAAGCTGGGGCCTCCCCACGTGTGCCCCTCCCTCCTCCGGTGCGCCTACCAATGGCATCCTTGAGGTATTTTTGTCCAATCAGCTTGAGATACTCCTCTATGGCTTTGGTGGCCAGGGTGTTCTCCCGAAAAATGAGGTGTTCGCGGTCCATGAAACGGTCCACTTCTGTCATGGCCATGTCGGACAGGAAGTCCTGCCAGGAAGGGGCAGGAGAGAAGCTGCAGGAGCTGTTCTGCTGCTTGCCTCCCAAGACTCTGAGCCCCTTCCTCTGGGGCCCCACTCGCCTCTCCCTTCCCCCCCACAGCATACCTTGGCCTTGCCGGTGCTCTGGAGGATATGCACCAGGGCGCAGGCCACCTCCTCCTTGCTCTTGACGCTCAGGACGGGCTCCAGCACAGCACACAGCATGCGGTAGTTGTTGGTGACGTACTCAGCGAACTCCTTGTAGAGCTCCATGGGCAGGATGCTCATGGCCTGGAAGCGGCTCTTGACCCGGACGGCCGGGCAGCCGGCCTTGCTCTTGCTGGCGCTGGGCTGGCTGAGCGGGTACCATTGCTCGGCGAAGTGGCGCCCGGTGACACTGGCGATGGGGATGCTGACCATGCCCACATAGTTGCTCTTGTCCTTCTTGCGCTTCTTGTCCGTGTCCTTGTAGAGGTGCAGCCGGATGGTGCGCACGGCTGGCAGGTTGTTGAACTCGAAGTGCTCCCCCCAGAAGACGTTGTCCGTGCGTATCTTGCTGGTGGTGCGCGCGTAGAGCATATCATCTAGGCACAGCTCGCAGTAGTAGCGCTTTTTGGGGGGCAGGTCCCGCGCCTCGATGATCCAGAGCTTCAGCACATTGTCCACACGGCGGCTGTTGTCCTGTGCAAAGAGGAGGAGGAGGAGGAGGATGAGCCTGGAAGGGGTGCTCCAAAATCGGGGGCCCCAACCTTGGCCACTTGTGGACTTCAACTCCCAGAAATCCCCAATCAGCACAGCACGTACATGGGTCAGCACAGCTGGCTGAGGAATTCTGGGAGCTGAAACCCACAAGTCTTAAAAGTGGCCAAGGTTGGAGACCCCTATTCTAACCAGGTAACAGAGAGGGGCAGGGGGGCTCTCCGTCCCTCAGGAGCCCCTCCCGCTCTTCCCACGCCCACAGGATGTCTGGAAACCTCCTCCAGCCCAGCAGAGCCCCAACCCCAGCATTCTCAGCTCCGCCAAGCCAAGGCCCCCTCCGTCTGGCTTCACCCTGCTGTGCACACCTAGCTACACACATTCCACACACACCTGGTACAGGACTGGGGCCCTCTGCCCAGAGAGGCGAGCTCTCCGTGGGGCACCAGGAAGCGTCTCCCCAGGAAGCGCCTATCATTTCCCCCAGCTTTTTAACTGACAGAGGGATGTAGCCATTTTAGCTCTTACTAATTTTTATTCCTCTGCTTTCGGTTTATAGCCATGTGGGAGAACATAAGAACCTAAGAAGAGCCATGCTGAATCAGGCCAAAGCCCATCGAGTCTAGCATTCTGTGTCACCCAGTGGCCCACCAATTGTAGATGGGGATCTTGAGCAGAAAGAGAAGGCAAAACCCTCCCTTTCCCTTGACCCCCAACAAATGGTACCCAAGGGAATCCTGCCTGCCTCAACCAACATAGAGGCGGCACATGGACATCCGTTTTAATAACCATCGATACACTTGGCCTCCATGAATCTGTCTGACCCTGCCTTCAAGCTATCAAGGCTGACAGCTGTCACGACCCCTTTTGGAAGTGAATTCCATAAATCAACGACCCTCTGGGTGAAGAAATATTTCCCTTTATTTGTCCTCACTTTCTTAGCTATGAGCTTTAGGGAGTGCCCCCTTGTCCTGGTATTGTGTGATAGAGAAAAGAATTTTTCTCTATCCACCTTTTCTATCCCATGCATGATTTTATACACTTCGATCAAGTCACCCCTTAAACGCCGTCTTTCAAGGCTGAAGAGACCAAGGCGTTGCAATCTGGTTTCATAAGGGAGGCGCTCCATTTCCTTGATCATTCTTGTTGCCCTTTTTTGCACCTTTTCCAGTTCCATTATATCCTTCTTGAGGTGCGGTGACCAGAACTGTACACAGTACTCCAAGTGTGGTCTCACCATCGATTTGTACAGAGGCAATACAACACTTGCTGACTTATTTTCGATTCCCTTCCTAATCATGCCAAGCATGGAATTTGCTTTTTTTACTGCTGCTGCGCATTGGGTTGACATCTTCATCGAGCTGTCCACCAAAACCCCAAGATGCCTTTCTTGGGTTGTCTCAGAAAGTTTGGTCCCCATCAGTTGGTAAGTATAATTGGGGTTCTTTGCCCCGATGTGCATAACTTTGCACTTGTTTAGGTTAAAATGCATTTGCCACTATATATCCTCCATCTCATAAGCAGCAGGGGGAATATCCACCATGGGGTGACCTAAAAATACTACGAAGGAGGAACACGGCAGAAAGCTGGAGAGAAAGAGGCCCAGAAGCGGCTTCACCCCAAGAGCTGCAAGAATCTCGGGACAGGGAGCCTTAGAGGCCATCTAATCCACTCTCTTGCCCACCACTATCAGAGTCCCATTTTCTTCTGAAATGCCTCCAGACAAACAATCTGTGCTGTTCGGGACCAACTTCTGCCGTGAGGAATCTTCTTCCTTGTCAATTAAATGCAGAGCTGCCCGCCTGTTTTGGGGGACACACACACACACACATACACACCACCTTGTCTTCTACCAGCAGCTCTTCAGCTACCCAGAGGTGGCTATTGTGTCTGCCTTCTTCTCTTCCAGACGGGCCTGCTAAAGGTTTCCTGGCTTCCTGCTGGCTGTTCTTGGGACAGCGTCCAGCTTGCCAGGGTAAACCGAACTCCACATTCTGGGTGTGGCCTAACCCACACGAAGGGAGAGCAGCAAGTACATCTTTTGGTCTTGACATTTTGACCCCTGCTGTCTAGGGTGATTTTCCGTCCTCCCGGTCACAGTTGTCCCGAAGGTCCTTTCCCAAAAGGCAGGTGGACTTCCTTGGTTGCTTGACTTCTGCCGATGCAGCAAGGACAGCTTTGGCTTTGTCTACAGCTGCATCACACTCTTGGCTCATGCCCCGCTTGCGATTTCCCCACGTTCTTTCTGCAGGCGGCCCTGCCTGGCACACCACCCCGTCTTGCACTCCTGTTCTTGATTTTTCATTTGTCCCTGTTGAAATTCCTCTAGCAAGTTGCTGCCCCTCGTTCCAGCTTGTCACAATCCTCCTGAATTTTGATATTCCTCTACAGCACAGGTGTCAAACTCGTCGCATCACGTGACGTGTCGCGACATATTGCTTTTTTTTTTTTGCATTGCTGGAAATTGCTGGGATGGACGCAGCCTCTGTATGATGCAACCGGCCTGTGGGGCGGCCGTTTGACACCCCTGCTCTACAGTGCGTGTGTGTGATTCTGCCTAGGTCTCCGTGACTCTCTACAACTTCAGCAACCACATTTTCCAACGATCCATCCTAGCTTATAAAATCATTGACCAGCACAGAGCCCAGAAGAGAGCCAGTGGGGCAGCACTCAAGGTTTCTCTGCTCTCCCCAGCTTAGCCAGAAACCGCGGGGGGGGGGGTCCTTTCTTGGGTGCAAGAGTTCAACCAGCCCCAGCTCCACCTAGTGGTAACATCCAGCCCAGATTTTCTCATCTTCTCCACAAGGACCTCCTGGAATCTTCAGACTTTTGCTGAAGTCAAGAAGGTCCTTCATCCACATTCCCCTTGTGGACGGGTCAAGAGATTTTTATTCTTGATCAAAGCAGCTGGCTCCCCACAAGACGTGCTTTCTTCTCTGAATGATGATTACGTGCTATCAAGTCTGTGTGAACTCTTGGCACCACATACACCATCCCCAAGGGGGTCAATCAATCAGAATAGAGCTGGAAGGGACCTTGGAGGTCTTCTAGTCCAGCCCCCTGCTCAAGCAGGAGACCCTATACCACTTCAGACAAATGGTTGTCCAGTCTCTTCTTTAAAACCATCAGTGACGAAGCACCCGCAACGTCTGGTGGCAGGCTATTCCACTGGTTGATTGTCCTGCCTGTCGGGAAGTTTCTCCTTAATTCCAGGTTGCTTCTCTGCTTGATTAGCTTCCATCCGTTGTTTCTTGTCCTGCCTTCTGATGCTTTGGAAAATAAATTGACACCCCCCCCTCTTCTTTGTGGCAGCCCCTCACAGTTCTTCAGATGTACCGATGGTGCAACCGTTATCAACAAAACAAGAGCCCCTCACCACTGCCCCTCTTTTTCTCTTCCCTTCCATGAGCTCATAAACCAACTGCTGGACGGTCTGATTCAAGGCATTGCTCAGTGTAGACCTCAAAAGGGACGTTATTCAACCAGCAGCGGCAGCACATCACAAACCAGCAGACTTCCTTCCTAGAGGTTCGGTTCCTGCCAGCTGAGGATTCCCAAGAGAATCTGGGTCCCCAGAAACCCAGGATGGTGAGATGATTCAGGACAGCCTAATTGGCAGATTAACGGAGCAGGGACTCCGTGGGTACCCTGCTCACCTGCGGGGATGACTCCACACAGGCTGGTAGCCCCACTTCCCAGAGCAGACTCAACACCTGATGTTTCCTGTCCCTGATTTGGCAAAATATCCGGGTTTTGTGAGTACACTGCTAGCTGAGTTGTATGGCTACTGTTAGTCACCACAGGAGATGAGGTAACATGTATTCCCACACAAGCCAAGATCTGAGGGAAATAAGTCCAACTTCTAACCATTAGGAGGATAACAAACGTCTTGACCAGCAGAGGGCAGCATGGCTTTCTCCATAATACATCTGGCCAGCATTTCCCCGTTGTTGGCTTAGTGGACGGAGGGATCGCTGCGGAAGTAGTTTATCTCGATTTCCAGCAAACAGAATTTACAGGACGGGTCTACAGAACTAGTGGCAGACTTATCGCTAAGGAAGTCCCCTTCCTTCTTTTCCTGAGAAACCGTCGCTGAACGGAGCACAGAAGCCGAGATGGAAGGACAGACACCTTAGGTGGACGTTGCCATATATGGTCTGCGCAGGGGGGGGGGAATCTTACTGGTTTCAGCCCCAGCCTGGGAAACATTTTGCAAAACACCAGAAAGGGCTCCAGGGTGGGAGAAGATCCACATCCTTCGGCCGGCTACAATGAGGATATTGTGGGTGTTGTCAGGACGCACACGGCCTCCTTCCCTCTGGGCCTCTGAGGAGGGGGGAAATGGCCGCCCCACCCCCGTCCCACATCCACTAATGCCCACACTCAAAACTCCTGCATCTGAGGCTTGCAGCACCCCCCCCTTCTTCTTCCTTGGGGCTGCTGGGGGAATGGGAACAGGGCCTCCTCCCCCTCCTTCAGCAGAGTCAATCTCCCAGGTTGCCCAGCCGTCGCCGTGGGGCGGAGGGAAGGGCCCCCACACTAGTTCAGCTTGGACACAGAGCCCATCTGCCAATCAACACCAGCCACCAATTTCACTGGTCATAGCAAAGGTCTTTGAGCGCAGCGACCGGCGGATTCTTCTCCGTGATCCTTCAAGAAGCCGATATGGAGTTTTTCTGAAGATTCAGCCTTGGCCCTTCTGAAACAGCCTGCAGGGAGAGGCGAGTGAATTCGCACTGGCTCCCCCCTCACTCTGGACAGCCCAGAAAGGGCTGCTGGACCTGGGTGCCAACACAGCTGCCTCCGGCCTCGGCCGTGTTTTTGGATCGGAGCCAAAGGCTTCCTGTGACCCTAATCCACTTTCTGTGTCCCGTGCTCTGGAGAGGGTCCCGGGCCTTCTCTGTGGCCTTTTGGGAAATGGGAGGAGGGGGATGCCCCCCCCACTCCTCTTTCCAGGGCTGCGCATGGCCGGCTCCTTCCGGGTCCTCCCTTCACACGGCCGGCCAGGTTGCTCTGTGGCCTCTTCCCGGGAGGGACCTTGCTGGCCTTACCTTCAAGGGGGGGGTCTCTGAAGGGCTGCAGAGGGTGGTGGGAGCTCGACTGGTTGGGCTGGAGCGGGGCGGGGATCGGGGCTGGAGCCCTTCAGGCCAGGAGCTCCAAAGGGGCGTTGGACTAGGAGGGCACAGCTGGTGAGGACTTCTCCTGGCTTTGGAAGTTCTATTTAGCTGGTGGGAGAGACTTGGAAAGTTGGAGTTCACCCGAGGG
The DNA here is from genome assembly GCA_034064705.1 of Bothrops alternatus. NCBI lineage: Eukaryota > Metazoa > Chordata > Lepidosauria > Squamata > Viperidae > Bothrops > Bothrops alternatus. Next base: position 241,423 of record JARGCV010000107.1, read on the forward strand.
CCCACGGCTGGCCCCACGACCATGGCCACCACCAGCAGCCTCCACAGGGAGGGGCAAGGAACCCCTTTCACTGGGATTGGGGGGCTTTCAGAAGGAGCCCAGAAGGGTCTGAACCTCCCATAGTCCAAATTCACGCCCCAAAACTCCTGGGCTGGCTCAACTTGGCGGCAGGGGGGAGGGGCTGTTTTTACCCTCAACAGGCAAAAGATGAAAACCGAGATGCCCCCGCTCAGGTTTCCTAGGGGAGCCGGCCCCTCCCACTTCAGGGTCCCCAAAAGTGGCCCCGGGATGCCCGGGGAAGTGAAAACCCAAGAGGACCCTTCCCAAAAGCCAGGCTGCCTCGGCAGGGCCACGGAGGAAAGAGGCCAGGCGCCAGATGGGGGAGCACCCCAAATCTCAAGGGGGCGGGGGGTGGGGGAGGGGCTCCTACCTTGTTGGGCTTGACCGCCCTCTGCAGGTTCTCGATCCACTTGTCCCGCTCGGCGGCCGAGCGGCAGGCGAAGCACTTGGTGCCCGAAGACGTGGTCACCTGGGACAGAAAAGGGGGGCAGGAGTGAGCTGCCCTCTGCACGTGCCCAAGAGTGCCGCCTCCCCCCTCCCCCCTCCGCCCAGAGGCCCCGGGCGCCAGCCCCCACCTCGAAGCAGAACTCCTGGCCCAGGATGCTGCTGTGGACCGGCTTGATGAGGGAGTCCTCGTCCAGGTTCAGCTCCAGGGCTTCGGCCGCGCTGCTGGGGCTCAGCAGGGACTCGTGCGAGTGCGACTCCTTGAAACTCTGCATCAGACGGGCCCTGCGCCGGGCGGGGGAGGGGGGGAGAAGAGCACATGCTCGGTCAGCGAGGGAGGGCTGCAGCCGGTGGGGGGGGGCAGGGCCCAGGGAGGGGAAAGCAGAGGAGCCCTCGTTTGGGGCAGGGAGGGGGTACCTGGCATCTGCCCTCCAAAGGGGCATCTCTGCAGCTGCAGGATATCCGGGAGTCAACCCCGGAAGAGGGGAGGCCGGCGGGGGAGGGCACCGGGCAGGAGGGTCCTCTGGATGACGCAGGGGGTCCACAGTGGGCCAGGGGCCGGGTCTGCCCTCCTCACGGCCAGCCAAGTTCGGAGCCCCCTTCCCAGAGGGAGCCGGCAGAGTCCGTGTGCGGCTGCTCGCCCCCCCCTCCCTTCCCTGTGGCATTTCTGATCGGAGCTGCCGCCCCCAGCGGGATATATTTAGCCCAGCCGCGTAAGTGGAGGCAGCCCCTGCGTGTCGGGGCTGCCGTCAGCCGTTGGGGGGGGGAGGCCGGCAGGCACTAAAAATACCCAGGGCACCCAGGACGGGACTTAGGGGGGGAACAGGCAGTGGGGGGTCCGAGAGGAGCCAGGAGGGCCACAGGGCACCCTGGGCTCCAAGGGAGGGTCCGACCGGCCGCAGAGGGCCCCTCCCCACCCCACCTCCCTGAGCAGAGGGGAGGGGCCGCCAGGGCCCACCTGTCGTGGTCGGCACTCCGGAAGCGCGGCAGCATCTGGCGGAAACTGCTGGTGCGGTCCAGCTTCGGCTGGCTCTTGGTGCGTTTGATGGAGCTCTTCAGGCGGCGGCTGAGGAAACCCTGTTGCTGCGGACAGGCGGGCGGGGGAGGGGAGGGAGGAGAGGGGGGGTCAGGGGGCCTGTGGGTCACCACCTCCACCCCTCCCCAGGCGCTTGTGGGGTCCTGGGAGGAAGGCCAAGGGGCCCCCGGAGGACGCCTGCCGGGTGGCCCCTGGCACCCGGAAGGGCAGCGACCACCAGCTCTCCCCCTCCCTCTGAAAAGGCGGTCAGGAAGGGGCGCCTGGCTCAGCCCCGGCACGAACAGCCCGTTTCCACCTAAAGGCTCGGCCACGTGGCCTCTTTTCCAGCAGAAACACTCCCCCCCCTCCAGGAAAGACCTTGGCTGGATCAGGCGCAGCACCCGGAGATTCCCACAGGCTCTCTGGTTGGGGAGCGGCTGAAAGGCCCAACAGGCGCCCTCGGCCGGCGCCTGGTCGGGAGAGCCCACTAGCCACAAAGGACCCTCCAGAAAGCGACCCAGCCATTCAGTGGCCGTCCTCCACGCATCCCACCTTGGTCCATGGAAGCTGATCTGAAGCCAGCCCATCTTCCCCATAACCCGCCTTTCTTTCCTTGTGGCCTCCTTTCCCTGCTCGGCTGCCTCGCAGACCGATGGAAAATTTGCTGACTTTTGCCCAGCAGCCACTCCGACTTCCCAGGATCCAAGATGCCCCCTCCCACCGCCCCCCCCAGGGCAGGCCTAACTGCTTTTTCTTAGGACGGGGCAGGAGGGGGGAGGCAGCCCCCCAGCCCTTGGCAAGCCGCAGCTCAGAGCCCAAACAGGCACAGCCAAGGGCTGCCAGGCTGACCCCCTCCCCAAAACCCCAGATTCCCTGGGAGGGGAGGGGGGGAGACCTGGCACCATCTTGCTGCCCGGTCTCTGCTTCTTTCCCACAGTGGAGACCCCCCACACACACACACACACGTGGGAGCATCTGGCAGGCAGCTTCTGGACCCTCTGCCCCAGCCCGCTGCCCCCCATCCAGCCCCACTGGTGGCCAGTTCCTTCCTCCAAAGCCGGGCCTGGGTCCAGCAGGGCGAGCGAATGGGGGCAGGAAGGGGGCAGAGGCCAGACCGGCAGCCCCATGGGGGGCGTCACTGCTTGCCTTGCTCGAGTCCCCTCCCCCCAGGGCAGGGGTAGTAGGCAACCTTGGCTCTTTTAGGACGCGTGGACTTCAACTCCCAGAATTCCTGAGCCAGCTGTGCTGGCTCAGGAATTCTGGGAGTTGAAGTCCACACGTCCTAAAAGAGCCAAGGTTGCCTACCCCTGCTCCAGAAGGTGATGGGGCAGTGAGGCAGTCTGCTTGGCACCTGGGGCACTTCCCCTTGCTTTCACAGGCCCCTCCCAGCGCAAGGGGCTGGACTAGATGGCCTCTAAGGGAAGGTACCTTGTGGCTCAGCCAGCCTTTCCTCTGAACCCTGCCCCTACTGAAGAAAAGGGGGGGCTCAGGGAGAGGGCAGCCAAGGCCTGCCAAGAGGGGGGGGCTGTCACTCACCGAGGAACGGAAGGGAGGGGCCGGAGGGGCATCCATGTTGATGCTGTACTGCTTCCCCCCAGGGACGCTCTTCCTCCTGGAGCGGCTGGCGTGGTACTCTGCAGGGGGGGGAGAGAAGGACAGAGTCCACGTCCTGGGCACCCCCACCAAAGGGGTTCGGGGGGGAGCAAAGACCCAGGAGTGTGTGTGGGAACAGGACCCCCCCTTCCCTCCCCAGCTCCTCCAGCCTGCCCCCTCCACTCCACCACCCCCAGGATGAGGGACTGCCACAGGGGCACCCCAGTTCCTCCCAGCCCACGTGGGGAGGCACCCCCACCCAGCCAGGTCCCCCTCTTCCCCAGAGGAGGGGGCCAGCCCGGCCCACAGCCACCCCAAGGCAGGGAAGAGGAGTCCCGCACACGGCCGGCCCCCTGGGTCCCAGCTAGCACCCCCTTTCCTTTCCCCCAAGTCCTCCCAGCTTGGCCCCAAGCACCCCCGGGGCCACCAAAGGGTCCCAGCCCGTGCTCACCCCAAGAGTAAGGAAAGTCCCAATGGGCTTAAGTGGGGACCTGGGTCTCCTTTGGGGGATCCCCAAATGGGCGACCAGGAATCGCAGGCTCCGTCAGCCAAGGATCGGGGGCCACCAAATCCCTCTTCCCCCCCCCTTGTGAAGCAGGCTCTGGATGGGCCGGTTGACTCAGAGGGAGCCCCACCCCGTCCTTCACGTGAACTTATTTTTTTCCCTATCGCGGAACAATCCCCTCCGTGTGGAACCCCCATCATGCACCGCCTGTAATGAACGGTCTGCCTCACGATCCGTAAACAGAGCGATATTTCCTACTTGCTCACCGAGAACCCGATTATGTGTGTGTTTTCTAACACTTCTAACCAAGAAATAAATCTATTTATTTTTTCAATTTGAAGGCCTCCCAGGCTCCAAAGCAGCTCACAAGCAGCTCCCCCTGCCCCCCCCCCGACAGCGGGGACCTCCTTCCTGGAAGCCCAGATGAGGAGCTGCTGAAGAGGTGTCTGAACGCGCCCGGGAAGAGAGGACGTGTGAGTGGGTGGTCCCCAGGGGTAGCTGGCCAAGAAGCCCAGAGGCTGCTGCTGCTGCTCTGGGGGGGGGGAGGGGATGCCATGGGTCAGGCAAGCCCAGTGGTGGGATTCAAACAGGTAAACAACCTGTTCTCTGTACGGATGCCTGTTCTCTTCCGGAAGTCCACTCTGGGCCCGGGCAACAAAAAAATAGCTACCGGTTCTGCCAAAGTGGTGCGAACCGGCTGAATCCCACCACTCCACAGGCAATCAACACCCCCAGGCTGAGAGGGAGGACCCCAACCCCATTGGAGGTTCTCTTCCCTTCCTCCCAAGACTATTCAGCCAGGGATGGGGGAGTCAAGGATGGCCACAGTGGGAGGAGATATTCACCTCCCATTCTCAGCAACACTGCTTGGTCAGACCAAACCTCCCCGCAGGGTCACAGGCTCTTCTGGGGGGGACACCACCTTTCACGCCTGGGGACCCCCTCACCTTCCACAACCACCCCCACGCAGCCCCCTGCCAAGAAGAACAGGGGTGCAAGAACAGTGGCCCCGTCCAGACCCCCGCTGGGCCTCAGGAAGGGAAAGGGGACCAGGCAGCCCACGTGGCAGAGCTGCCACCCGAGGGGTGCCCGGATGCTGCCTGCCATCCTGTAGCGGACACGGTCACTGCAAACCGCCTTGCTTGGTCCTTTAGCCCCATGTGCAGCACCCCCCCCCCGTGGCCCTTGAGCAGCACCAACTCCCAGGATCTGTAGAGTGCCCCCCCTGCCCGGCGCTCTGGCACCAGGCACTGCCACCCACTGGCTCTGCCACCATCTGTCTTGCCCGCCTGCCGCTCCACCACGCCAGCCCTGCGAGCCGCTGCCTCCGCCCTGTGCCCTCCTGCTCCCCCCAGGCCAGAGCAGCCCCCTCCCTGCCGTGTGGGGGGAAGGAGAGGGAGCGAATCCCCCCCACCAGAAGAGCCCCTCTCTGCTGCCCCCTCTTAGGGCAGGGCCTTCTGGAAGGAGGGAGGCCTTTTGCCCACCAGTGCCCGGGAGACCCGGTCAGCTGGAAAGAGCCCCCCCTCGAAAGAGCCAGGCAAGGAGGGGGCTGGGTCAGCCCCCCCCCGCCTGCCAGCTTCTCCTCCTGGTGGCCGACCACCTGCACAGCTAAGGTGCTCGCTCTCTCTCTCTCTCTCTCACACACACACACACACGAACCCACACAGGCACACACACAAACACACCAGCCTCCCGAACTGCAGCAACGGGAGGGGGGCTCAGCCTGGTCCCCCCACCACGCGCGGGACCGAGTCTGCCCCAAAGCACAGACCCCCCCCCCGACCCCTTTCGGCCAACCCCGCTGCTGCACACAAACGACCCCCGTCCGGCGACCCCGGCGCCACGTGACTGCCTGGGCCCGATCCGGCCGCTAAGACCACCCCCGGCTTCACCCACGTGCCAACACACCGACGGGCGCCGCTGCCGAGCCGGCCGAACTCCTCGACGCGGGGACGCGGGCAGGACGCGGTCGCGCGCTCGCACATCAGCGGCAGCGGCGCTCAGCCAGACTCTTCCCGGGCCGGAGCCCCGGAGCCCATCGTCCCCTGCAGGGCAGGGGGCAGCACCGGGGTCGGGCAGGGACCCCTTCCCAGGCCCGGCGGGGATCCCCAGCGAGGCCGCCCTGGCCCGGGAGCTCAGCGGTGGCTCCGCCGGAGGGCAGGTCGCGGGCGGCGGCGGCGGCGGCCCGGGCAGCCGGCCGGGAAGGGCAGCGGAGGGAGGGGGCGGCGAGCGCGGGGCTCGGGAGAGCCGCGCCGGCTGCTGCCGCCGCCGCCGCCGCCGCCGCCGCCAACGAGCCCGCGCCCGGCCGGGCCTGGCAGCGGCGCCCCCCAGCGAAGGAAGGCGCCCCGGGCCGGCAGCGGCCTCCAGCTCCCCGCGCGCGCCCGAGCATCGCGCCCGCGACACCCCCGCACTCGCCGGCTCGCGCGAAGACGGAGCGGCCGCCGCGGCGCTGCCCACGCACGCCCGCCCGCCGGAGCCCCTCCGCCCCGGAGCCTCCCAAGGCCGGCGCGCTCGCCCTCGCCCTCGCCCTCGCCGCCCCTCGGCCCCGCGGCGGGCGGGCGGGCGGGCGGGCGGCGCTTACCTGCCGGCGCCGGGAGCGGGAGGCCCCCCCGCCGCCCGCGGCTACGGGGCGCGGCCCATGGCGGGGCGGGGGAGCGGGCGGGCGGGGGGCCCGGAGCCTAGGGCTCCACGCGGCCCGCAGGGCGGCGGCCCCCGCCCGGCGCTGCAGCCGTCGGAGCTGCGGTCCCCGCGCTGCTGGCTGCGCTCGTGCCTCGCTCGGCGGCCGCCCGCCCGCCCGCCCCGCGCTCCCCCGGCCCGCCCCGCCCTCCCCCGGCATGGCAGCCGTTGCTAGGCGACGCGCGGCTGTCATCAGCGCCCGGAGTGCGCGGGGCGGGGGCGGCGGCGGGCACGGGCGGGAGGGCCCCGCCCGGACCCCCCCCCGGCCCGGTGCGCCCCCGGGCGGGCCGGTCTACCTGCGGGCGGGGCGCGGGCGGGGCGGCCTCTCCTGGCGCAGCAGAGGCCGGGGGCGGCGCGGGGGCTGGCGGGGAGCGGCGGGGGGGCTCCGGGGGGCGGAGCTTCCAGGGGAAGCATCCCGGGGCCGCTCCGGAGGAGGCCCTGCTGTTGTGTCCAGGCCGGCCGGCCAGGCGGGGCGCCGGCAGCGGCTCCGTCCAGCCTGGCGGGCAGGGAAAGCGGCTCTCCTCCCCAGGGCTGGCTCCACCCCGCCTGGGCGTCCACGGGGCCGGGGCCGCTGAACCCCGGCCGGGTCATGCGGGGTCACCGGCGCCCGAGCGGGCGAGAACGGCCGGGGGGAGGGAGGGGGCGGGCGCTCTCGCCGGATCCGGCAGGGGGCGCTGCTGGCCCGCGGCCAAGGGGAGGGGGCGTCCCTTCGCTCAGGCAGGCAGCCTTTGCCTTCCTCCCTTCTTTGGGGTTTCCATGGAAACCTGTTAAGCCAACTTCTCCGGGAGACCAAATTCTTTTTTTAAACCCCAAATCGGGAGGGGAAGGTGGGGGGAGGGGAAGGTGGGGGGCAGGTGAGCCGGCGGGCCGGGCTGGGGGAGGGGCGGGCAGCCGCCCAAAGGCCCGGCAGCCTCTCCCGGGCAGCCAGCGGGCGGAGGGGGGGCAGCAGATGGGGAGGGGCGGGGGGGCAGCAGGGCCAGGAGGGCAGCAGCCTCAGCAGAGCCCCCCACCCATTCCCCAGGCCCGGAGGGAGGGAGGGAGGGAAAGAGAGAGAGGAAAATGGTCCCTATAGCAACAACTGTCAAGCTCCTTCCAAGGGCCCTTGCTATTATGGGCTGGGACTGGGGGGGTGGGCGTTGCAGGCAACAGCTGAGAAGGAGCTTCTGGCGGAGAGGCCCTCCGGATCCAGGGAGGGGAGCCTGTCTGTGCTCGCCCCCCCCCAAGAGCCCCCCCGCCCTGGCAGTGCCCTGGTCCAGGCTCCCAGCAGGGAGGGGCCTCTTGTGGCTGTTACGCATCACCCCCCCGCAGCATTTTCCATGGGGACACTTGCTAAATGGAGCCCCCCCAAGTAGACCCCTCCCCTCGGCACATGGGGTCACCCACCCCTGGTGTGAGCAGACTGCTGGGAAGAGGGTCCCTCTGCAGCTCTTCCTCTGCTCAGAGCTTGGGGGAAGGGAGGGTGCCGGACCCCCACGAGGCTCCCCCAGTTGCTCCCCCAGTTCCACTCGCGTCGTGGCCCTTCCCCAGCTGACCCCGGGCCCCTTCCTGCAGGCCCTTTTGGGGCCCACCGACCCGAAGCGGGGATCCTGGTGCACAGAGAGCTTGCGATTGTGCTTCACGGTTTCAGAGTTGGGGGGCGGTCGCCCCTTCCTCAGCAGCCACCTTGGGGATAGATGCAGGCGGCCCCAGACCTCCCCCGAACCCTTTGCAATGTGGGGGCTTTGATGGGGAGCCTCGGCCTCCCAGGGGTCTTGCAGGAGCCTCTAGCAAAGTCAGGGTTACCGGCCCCGCCTGGCCCTTTGACCCACTCAAGAGCAGCCCCCCTTGCTCCCCTCTTTTGCCTTCACAGATCCATCACTCCCCCACCCATGGGCCGAGGCCCCCCCCACACTAGGCAGGTCGGTCAGCCTGGGCTGAAGGAAGACGGACCCCCCCCCCGAGGATTGAGGCCCATGGGGCTGGCGTGGGAAGCAGGATTGCCCTCGCCCCCTTTATTTCCCTGTCAATCATTTCTCTCCCACAGTGGTTACCCCAGGCTCACAAGACGGGGGTGAGGGGCTGACAGAGGCAGAAGGAGAAGCTGTGGCCCCTCCGTGGCACCCCAGGGGCCTCTGGGGGTCCCCATCCCCCCTTCCTCTTGGGGCTGGGAAGGGAAGGCAGCTGAAACACGGGGTCGCCCGCAGCCTCACCCCGCCCTTCCCCAGTGGCAATTTCGCTCCAACTCCAGACCGGCAACTTCACCCCACGGAGGGCAGCTGCCCAGCCCAGGCCTCCCCTTGGCCGGGGCTTCGATCATGGGCCTTCATGAAGGGGGGGTCCCCCTCCCCAGCACAGGACCCTGTTTGCGAAAGGAGGCCAATTCTGGGGGCCAAAGGGGGTCCTGGCCACAAAGACTTTCCCAGTGACAAAGTCTCTCGCTCACACACAGACACACATTCAACTGACTTCTAGCCAACCACACTGTTTCCATCAAACCCTAACCCTGGTTTCCCCCCCACCGACCATTTGCAGCCCTCCCAGGGCCCCCCCTCCTACCGTGCTCAGCTTGGGGCCGGCCTTCCACTGGGACGCTGACCGTCCGACGCAGAAGCTTGTTGCGCCCGGCCTCCCTCTGGCGTTCTCGAAGGAGCAGGGGGTGAATCTTGAGGGGGGGGAGAGAAAAGAGCAGCCCGGATCAGGGGGGAGGAGAGCAGAGAAAGAGCACCCCCCAGACACACACACACACACACAGAGCCCTCCCTTCTCCGACCTCCCCCCTCGCCACAACCCCCCCCCCAACACGTGGCCGGCCCGTGCAACCACGGAATAAATCTCCCTGGCGTGGGCTTGCAGACCAAGCCCGATCGTGGTTTACGAGCACAATCCCGGTGGCCGCAAGACGGCTGAGCCAGACCCAGCGTAAGGGCCCGGCGTAATGTGGAAACTCGGCCCGAGGGGTCTCCCAGGGCAGAACCCCCCCCCCAGCTCCTTGGAAAGAAACACCTCAGTTACTTAACCACAGTTGAGCAACTGTCTAGCTGGATGCGGGAAACTGCAAACCATGATTCCCCAGCCGCCTTGCCCCCCCCATGTGGGAACCTGCTTAGCCCCTCCTGAGAGTCCCCTCCCTCAATCTAGTCTTTCTGGAGCCCAGGGGGACCAGTACTCGACCCCCCCCCCGAACCCAGGAATTTAGAGCGCTTCCAGGGAGCGGCCCCAGATTGGGGGGGGCTCAGGCTGCAGAAGGCCACTGGGCCAAAACAATGGGGGGTGGGCACACGGGGGTCTTCCTGGCTGTTCCTCTTCCGCGTCCTCCTGGACTGGGGGCTTCAGCCAGATCCAAGCTCTGTGGGTGGCCCCAGTATGGGGCATCGCTCGGCCCACCCCAGCCCCTCCCCTCTTGCTCTGGGTCCTCCGTGGGGGGGGGGACTGGAGAACCCCACCCCATGCCCCGCTGCTCACCTCCTCCTCGTCCAGCATCAGGAGCTGGTTCCCAGAGATGATGCAGAAGCGGGGGGCGTTCCAGGGACGGTCGTAAGGAGAGTGGACATACTGCGCGCGGGGGCCCGGTGCTCCTCGCATGTCTGCGGCGGAAGGGCAGAGTCAAGCAGAGCCAGACCGGCCCGGAGGCCCCCTTCGGCCCCTCTCCCCACAAAAGGGCCTGAGATCCGGCTCTGCCAGGAACCCCCCCCATCCCAAAGCACCCTCAGCCGCCTGTTGTTTTTTTTTTGAGAGAAGTGTGCCTCGTCCCACCCCGTCCCTCTGCGGTGCCCTCTGCCCCGCTAGGGTGTGTCTGGGGGAGGGCAGACTGTGATCTCGGCTGCCTTTCCTGGCCATGAGGGTTGGGTACTCGCTGCCACTTGGCACCTGGCAACCTCGCCTTGCTGCGTGAGGGCCACTGAGGCAGGTCTGGCGTTCAGGCTGGATGGGGGAAGGCAGGGTCTCTGCCCAGTGAGGCTCCACCCCCACCAGAAGGTGCTCTGCAGGCCTCGGGGCCACCGCAGCACACTCTGCCCCCCCCACCTGCCTTTCGACAGCCTGGGGGCCTCCATCCCGCTCTCCTGCCTGCCTGCCTGCCTGCCTGCCTGCCTGCCTGCACGGGGAGGGCGGCAGTGGGTGGGGGGAGTTGTGTAAGGCCTCGGCTGGCCCTGTGCTGCCCCCCAGTGGCAAGAGGCTGCCAACAACCAGAAAGATAATGGGGGGGGGTTGAGGCCTCCAGCAAGGGGGCAGGCAGAGAGAGATGTGCAGGGGGCACCCCGGGTGGGCTCCAGGTGCTGGGAAGGGGCCGACATTCCCCACTGGGCAATCACAGCCATGGGTGGGGATATTGCGATCCCTCAGAGATCGGGCCAGGACCCCCCCACACACACACACCCTCCCATCTCTCTGGGTCTGAGACAGGTGGAGGAGCCCCCCTCGCCATCCTGTCCAGAAGCCCCTGGCCCTCCGTGCCCCACATCCTCAGGAGAAGCCCCCCCCCGACCTGTGCAGCCACAGCCAGCCCCCTTTGCCGAGGGTGGGGGGCATCGCCAGTACTGTAGGGCCAGAGCAGTACTTGGGGCAATTGCGGGGTGTGTGTATGTGTGTTTGTGTGTGTGTGTGGCTGGGGTCTTGCCTTTTGAGCAAGGCCAGCTGAGAGCCGGTTGAGGTCCAGACCCAGAAACCCTCTGCCTTCCCCCCCTCCCAAGAAAAGCCGGCTCAGTGGCTTTTCACCCGCTGCATCCCCCAAATGGGGGCAGGAGGTGGGGGCGCCCGGGGGGCTGCAGAAAGCAGGGTCGGGAAGGCATCTACACCCACAAGCGAGCCCCTTCTGAGCCCCTCCCAGACCCGGATCTACTGGGGAGGCAAACACACAGGAGGCTGCCCCCCCATCTCCACCCCACCCCCCACACAGAAGGGCTCCCTTCCCTCTGCCATCCCCTCTGCAGACCAGCCAGATGGGGGGGGGCGGACAGCCAGGCCGGAGGGGTCCGGAGAGCAGTAGAGCTGGCTTGGTCAGGATTTGTGCAGGGGCTCCTTTCCATGGGCTGAGGGCCTCAGTTCACAAGACCCTAGCCTCACTTTCCTAACCCAGGTCAGGGACACAAGCCGTAGGTAGCCCTCCTACGTTCTCTCTGCAAAGGGATCCGGCCCCTGAGTGGCCAGGTGAGTCTCTCTCTCTCTCTCTCTCTCTCTCTCTCTCTCTCTCTCTCTCTCTCTCTCTCTCTCTCTCTCTCTCTCTCTCTCTCCTTTCTCTCTCTCCTTTCTCTCTCTCTCTCCTTTCTCTCTCTCTCTCTCTCCTTTCTCTCTCTCTCTCTCTCTCTCCTTTCTCTCTTTTTTTCTCTCTCTCTTCTCTTCTCTTCCTCTTTCTCTCTCTCCTGTCTCTTTCTCTCTTCTCTCTTCTCCCTTTGTTTTTTCTTTCTCTCTTTCTTTCTTTCTCTCTTCTTTCTTTTCTCTTTCTCTTCTCTTTTTCTTTCTCCTTTCTCCTTTCTCTTCTCTTTCTCTTTTTTCTTTCTTTCTCTCTCTCTCTCCTTTCTTTCTTTTTCTCTCTCTCTTCTCTTTCTCTCCCCCTTCTCTCTTCTCTCTCTTCTCTTTCTTTTTCTTCTTTCTCTCTTCTTTTTCTCTCCTCTCCTCTTTCTCTTCCCTTTCTCTTTCTCTTCTTTTTCTTTCTCCTCTTTCTCTTTCTCTTTCTCTTTCTCTCTCTCTCTCCTCTTTCTTTCTCTCTTTCTCTCCTCTCTCTCTATTTCTCTCCCCCCCCTCTCATTCCTTGCCATCATGATTTGCACCTAACAGATGTATCCGTGTTTTTTTGGGTGGAGGGGGAATGAATTATTTACATTATTATTACTGTTATTCTTACGATTTTCCTATATCTTATTTTCTCTCCCCCCTGCAATATGTTGACACGGGAGAAAGGAAAACGAGCACCCGGCATTTTAGTAAAAGGGGATGAAGCTAAAAGGCTCCTCCAGGGAAGACGGGCGATGGGTGACAAAAAAAACCCGGGACGGAAAGAATTAACCCAGCCCAGAATCCACCTATGGAACTCCTTGCCACAAGATGTGGGTCTGATTGCAGAGTAACGCAAAGGGCTTCCAAAGCTCAAATCGAACCCCCACTTGGCACGGCTCGTGTGGAGCATCATCCTCTTTGTAAACAGACAGAAACTCAACAGGTTTTAACATGCGGGCAAATTCCGGACCCAAACCGGCCGGTTGTGTTTTAGCCAAAGCCCTGGCCCAGCGTGCCAGAACCAGCCCTTTGGGGGAGGGGCCTGTCCAACTGCTCTCCCCCCCCCACCTTCTTTAGATAAGCTGGATTGGTGGATTAATTAATTCATCAGATTTAACCCGTGGGCCGCCCACTCCCAAACGCGGCTCAGCAGGGCTCACCGTGAAAGGGGACTGGTTCAAAGGAGAATACAGCAGGCCAGAAAAGGTTGGAGGGGGCGGGGGGGGCAGCACAAACAAAAAAAGTAAAGCAAAAAGTCCTAAGAAAACAAGCAGGATTCCGTCAGTTCCGGAAGGGCACAATTTGGGGGGGGGAGATATGGGAGGGGAGGGAGACCATTCCAGAGGGCAGGAATTAAGGCCCTGCCTGGGCCCTCCCTCCCTCCCTCCCTCCCTCCCTGTATGACCAGGCCCCAGGCTGGCCGGGGCTTTGAACTGGACCCTTAAGTTGATCCAACGGAAGCCAACTGGGCATTGGTGCAGCTTCACAACCACAAGGGTCTCTCTCTCTCTCTCTCTCTCTCTCTCTCTCTCTCTCTCTCTCTCTCTCTCACACACACACACACACACACACACACACACACACACACACACACACACACACACACACACACGAGAGCCCCCTCCTCAGCGCCTGCCCAGACCCTTGAGTTGATCCAACAAAAGCCAACTGGGCACTGGTGCAGCTTCACAACCACAACGGTCACACACATACACACACACACGCACAAACAGGAGAGCCCCCTCCTCAGTGCCTGCCCAGACCCTTGAGTTGATCCAACAGAAGCCAGCTGGGCACTGGTGCAGCTTCACAACCAGAATGGACAAGCACACACACAGACACAGACACACACACACCCCGGGGCCCCCTCCTCAGCGCCTGCCCATTCTGGACCAGCTGCTGTTCTGGACTGTCTTCAAGGGCAGCCCCAAGAAAGCGCATTTGCAGTAGCAAAGCCAACTGGCTCTCCCTCGCTTTCCCTCCATCTAAGGACAGTCCTTGCCTTGTCAACTAACATTTCACTTAGTGACTGGAACCGGGGAAAGAACCACGGGACCGTTTTTCACCCTGCCGTCGCCACATCTCCAGGGAACACGTGACAATTAGGGTGGTTGGCCACCGACTCCTGTTTATGACGGTCGCAGTGTCCCGGGGGGGGCGGGGGGGGCAGGTGTGTGTCACATGTGTGATCTCATTTGGCCACCTTTTGACAAGCGAAGCCCACAGGGGGGGAGCCATGTTCGCTTTACGACGGTCTTGCCAACTGAACAACCGGAGTGATTCATTTAGCGACGGTGGCAGGAAAGGTTGTAAAACGGGGGCAAAATTCACGGAACGACTGCCTCACTTAGCAACGGAGGTTTTGGGCTCCGTTGCGGTCGTAAGCTGTATTCCTAGGGCAGGGGTAGGCAACCTTGGCGCTTTTAGGACGCGTCCTAAAAGCGCCAAGGTTGCCTACTACCCCTGCCCTGGGGCCTCCTATGGGGCAGGCAGAGGGCAAACAACAGAGGAGCCGGCTCTGTCCAAAATATGCAGGAGGAAGAAGCAGGTCACCCTGTACAAGCTGTCAATCAGGTGAGCAAAAGACACACACACACACACACACAAAGAGAGAGAGAAAGAGGGAGGGAGAGAGATGGCCAGAGAGAACCTCGGCTGGATCCTGACGGGGCAGAGAGGCTTAGCCAGGTGTCCCATCCAGAGACCCCCACGAAAGCTTCTCCGGTTCCCATCCGCCTGCTGGCTGGGGATTAGGGGCTGGAAGCCTCTTCTATTTGAGCCCCCTGTGAGCCACCAGCTGAGAGGGCCAGGAGTGGTGCAACTCCTCTCTCCCCCCCCCACCAGTGCTGGACAGCTCTCCAGCCCACGAGGACTAGGAACTTGGCTGGCAGAAGGAAGTTTCCCAGCGGCTTCCCTGACATTTGCAGCTAGTTGGGCAACGAAACAAACTGCCAGGAAACTATCGAGGGCAGGGGGCACCCAGGACCCCAAACTGGCCCCACCCTGCCGGCTCGGCCCATGGCACCAGGCTTTGCAGGGCATTGTGGGGCCAGTTTGGGGCTTCACCCTACCCCCACCCCCACCCTGGACCTTCGGGAGAGCCTGTGGCGAGGGCTGTTAAGGACAGCATCTACTCCACGGACAGCTGCGGATGCTCCAGTGCCTGACAGGGGCAGGAGGAGAGCAAGGCCTCCCTCTGCTGGGGGCTCAGGAAAGGCTCCGGGCAGATGATGGGCATTGTAGTCCAGCCGGGAGGAGAAACCCCCTCCCAGCCGCCATCGGCACTGGGTGTCAGCAGGCCCAACAGGGAGAGTCTGCCAAAGGGAAGAGCTTCTCGGTGGGGGGGCAGGGGTCCCCCAATCCGATGGCTCCGGGCCATGGACGGGCCCCTGGGGCGTCCTGCCCAAGAACCCCCCTGAGGACGAGGCCCCCTCCAGCGCGGCTGTCCCCAGACACAACCGGCGGGCCAGCCGCATCCCTCGCGGGGGCAGGCAGGACCCCCATCCCAGCAGGCATGGAGAGGGGGCACAAGGCCCCGGCGCCCTCCTGCATGCCAGCCCAGTGCTGCCCGTGGCAAAGCTGCCTCCCCAGAAGCCCTGGCCCCGGAGAGTGGATGTGGCAGAGCCAGGAGGGGCCCCTGTGGGGAGGGGGGCTTCGGTCCCTTGGGGGGGAAGCAGGACCCATGGCCTCTGGCAGACACAGTGGCCCCTTGGCTCCTCTTCTTCCCAGCACACCGGAAGCCCCGGGGCAGGCAGTTGGGGGGGCAGCACAGCCCCATGTGGGCTCCTCTCCCCCCAGCCTCTGCTAAGCCCCACCAGGCCTCAGGAGCCTGCAACGCCCGAAAGGACTACAAGAGTTCTCCCCCCCCCGCAAAGCTGGAGTCCCATCCCCCCCCCATCCAGGCTTCTCTCTCTCTCTCTCTCTCTCTCTCTCTCTCTCTCTCTCTCTCTCTCTGCTGTTGCCATGCAAATGCGCAAGGAGGCAGCCTCCAGGCAACGGGAGGAGCGAGCGCAGAAGCATCTCCTTAACGGGATCCAGCAGGAAAGACCCCCGGGGTGGCGTGCAGAGCAGCCCCGGTGAGGCCCCGGCCTGAACCGGCGCCCCAGCCAGGGGGAGCGGAGGTGGCTGCTGCTGCCGCCGCCGCCAGAGCACCGAGGGAGGGGGCGGTTTGGGGGGGGGATACTGCAGATCACCAGAGCCAGGCAGAGCCCCACAACCGCTGGTCCTGGGGAGGGGGCTGGGAAAGGCCGGCCTGCCTGCCTGCCGGCCTTCCTTCCTTCCTTCCGGCCGCTTGGTGCAGCCGAGAACCGTCACCCCGCCTGCCCTGCTGGACGGCTGCCTGCGCCTCCTGGAAAGCAGCAGCCCGCCTGTTCCAGCTGAGGACAAGGGGAGAGTTTCTCTCTCCCCCCCCCCCCACACACAACTACACGGGGAAGAAAGAACAGCCCTCCGCTGCCTTGGGGATAAAGCCACCGGGGGGGGGTCCCTGCAGTGCAGCACCGCCGATCTTGTAGAATGTACTTCATGCCGGAGCTGTCCCCCCCCCGCCAGCATCCTTCAGCAGGGTTGCCTGGCAACATCACGCCCCCTCCCTTTCCTGAACAGAGCTAGCAGGCCTCTGGTTGCGAGGAGGGGGGGTCCGGAGCCCCCGCCCAGACCGTTCCCTGCAAAGCCAAGGCGTGGGGGAGGGGGAGGCGTTTTGGGGTACGAAGAAACCCGCAACATCCCACGACGAGGTGCCGGTAATGGTGGGCCAGAGCGGGGCGGTCGCGTCGCCCCCCCCCCACATCTCCGGCCTCGGTTGCCCCCACCGGGACCCTTCAGCTTCCCCCCACAGCGGCCCCTCCCCTCCCGGCCACGGCGCTCGCCCTCCAACCGCGGCACGTGGGAGGAAGGGGCTGGTCCGCCAGAGAAGCAGCCCCCTCCCAGAGTTGGCACCAAAGGCCCCGGCTCGGGAAGGCGGCGTCTTCGGGCGGGAGCCCCCTCCCCGCCACCGCCACCCGGGCGCCCCTTCCTCCGGCGGCCGCCTCCTCCAGCCCCGCAGGCGAGTATCTGGTGGCGGCTGGCAGCGCTGCGGAGCCCGGAGCCCTCGGTGGGGCCGCGGCCGGGCGCGACGCCGGCGCCCACCCTCCCCCCCGGCGAAGCCAGCCTCGAGCCCCCCCCCGGGGCCAGCTGTGCCTTCCGCGACGCCCCCTCCTCCTCCCCCCCCCGCCCCCCCTCCCGCCGCCCCGGTCGGCCGACGGCAGGCCGGAGCGCCCCCATCACCGGGCGCGGGCTCCAGAGCGCACCATCTCTCCCGGGATCCGGAGGCCGCCATCCGGCCGCAGCTGGCCGAGCGCCACGATGCTTCTCTCCCGCGGCCTCGCCGCCCGGCCGCGAGCGGGGGAACGGGCGCAGTCCCCAGGCGGCCGGCGGGCCCCTTTCCCAGCCGGCTCCCACCTGCCTCGCCAGGCCCGAGCGCGCCGGAATCCCCGGGGCGGAGCGCAGCATCTCCTGCCCCGGCCCGGGTCAAACCTCCGGGAGGAGCCGCCGGCCGCAGCCCTGCGCCGCAGCCCGCCCCGCGCCGGAGCTGTGCAGAGCGGCAGCGGGCGGGCGGGCGGGCAGCGTCGCCCCTCCAACTTCCGGGCGGCAGGCTCTGCCCCGCGGCCGAGGGAGGGGCCTGGTCGGGGAGGCCCCCCCCGCCGCCGCCGCCGCACAAGCGAAGACGCCGCTGGCCGCCCCCGCCTGAACAGCGGCAGCCGCGCGCGCGCCGAGGAAGGAAGGAAGGCAGGCAGGCAGGCAGGATGGAAGGAAGGAAGGAACGAAGGAAGGAAGGAAGGAAGGAAGGAAAGCAGGTAGAAAGGAAGGAAGGAAGGAAGGAAGGAAGGAAGGAAGGAAGGAAGGCAGGCAGGCAGGCAGGCAGGCAGGCAGGCAGGCAGGCAGGCAGGCAGGCAGGCAGGCGGCCTTACCTCGGAAGGGGACGTAGGACATGGCGCTGCCTTCATCCGCGGCCGGCTCCCTCGCCGCCGCCGCCGCCACCGATCACGGACCGGCCTGCGGAGGAGGAGGGGGAGGAGGGGGAAGAGGGGCAATCCGGGAGGGCGACCGAGCAGCCGCCGCTTCTGCCTGCCCGCCTCCTGGCCCCGGCCCTCCCGCCGTCCGCCGCTCGCTCGCTCGCCCCCACCGCGCCTCGGTGGACCTCCGCCGGCTGCCCCTCTCCGGCGCTGGGGATGCGGCGGGAAAGCCAGGGAAGCGGCGGCGGCGGCGGCGGTTCGGGTGATGCGCGGCGGCTGGCGAGCCTCCCCCTGCCGGCCGCTGCCTGCCCGCGCCCCTCCCGCCCGCCCGCCGGCTCCGGCTCCCCCTCCTCCTCCGTCGGCAGCCGAGACTCCAGCGTAGGCCGCCTGGCCGTCCCGAGCCTCCGCGGCACCCGCTGCGCCGCCGCCACCGCTGGAGCACGGCGGGCGGGCGGAGGGGAAGGCGCGCTCCCGACGCCGCCCCTCCTCTCCCGGCCGGGCCCGGCGCCTTGCCCCGCGGCGGGACGCCCCCCCCAACCGGGCTAGGGAGGCCCGCGACGTCCGTCGGTCGGCCACCGGCTCCGCCCGGACCCTCCCCCGCCATCCCGGCCGGCAGTCCCGCGGCCAAGCCGGGGATGGAGAGAGGCGGGACGGGGCCCGGTGCTCCCCGGCGCACCCGCGAGACCCTCCCTGACCAGCCGTCGTGGAAAGGCGGCGGCGGCGGCTCTGCTCCCTTCCGAGGCGTTTGCTGGGCCTCGAGCAGAGATCGCCGCGGGACCCCCCCACCCCCCCCGCCTGGCCCGCTGCTGCCTCCGAGGACCCGAATCTACCCCCTAGCCCCCCCCCCGCGCGCTGGAAAAGCAGGGTAGCCTCTTCCTCCTCCCGCCAAGCCTTCAGGCAGAGACCCGGGCGCCCCCCCTCCCCATTTTCTTCGAGGGAGGGGGCTGCCAGCCGCCTTTGGCCATGCAGCCGTGGGTCAGGTGGGTTTCCAGGGTGGGCTCAGCCAGCGGTTGATGCCGGACACTCTGGGACCCCGTCCAGGCTCAACTCACCACAGAAATGAAGGACAGCCTTTCCCCCTGGGGGCAGCCCCTAACACGCCTCAGCTGAGTCACCCCCCCGCCCTCCTTTTCCTCGCGCCCCACCGCTGCCTCCCCATCAAGTAGGCTGGGCTCCGACCCACGGCTCAGGCTGGGGTCCTTCCCTCTGGGGATGGTGGACAAAGCAAAGGCCGCCTCGAGGGGTTCTTGAGCTTCGCCCCAGTTCTGGAGACCCCCCCAGCAGCCTCCCTGGAGCCGAGCTGTCATGTCAGATGATGCAGCCCTTCCAGGCTGATGGAGCTGTCTTCTTTTTATTATTATTATTATTATTATTATTGTGCCTCTGACATTCTCTCCCCTGTCCTTTAGTGAGAGGTGCTGCAAAATGAGTCAGAACCCCTTGCATAAGCAGGAGACTCCCCCCCCAGACCATTCCGGACAGATGGCTGCCCAGTCTCTTCTTAAAAGCCTCCAGTGGCAGGTTGTTCCACCGGTTAATTGTTCTCCCTGTCAGGAAAATTCCTCCTTAGTTGCCGGTTGCTTCTCTCCTTGATCAGTTTCCACCCGTGGCCTCTCGTCCTTCCCTGTCCTGGAGAATAGGTGGACCCCCCTCCACTTTGTGGCAGCCCCTCAAATGTTGAAAGACTGGTGTCACGTTACCCCTGGTCCTTTCTTTTCATTAAACTACTAGACAGAACCAATTCCAGCAACTGTTCTTCATATAGTTTAGCTAAGGTCACCTAAAAAGTCCAGATTGTTTGGGCACTCAGTGAAAATAAAAGGACAAGAAGCAACGGATGGAAACTCATAAAGGAGGGAAGCAACCTAGAATTAAGAAGAAACTTCCTGACAGTGAAAACAATTAACCAGTGGAACAACCTGCCTCCAGAAGCAGTGAATGCTCCAACACTGGAAGTTTTTAAAAAGAGACTGGACAGCCATTTGTCTGAAATGGTGTAGGGTTCCCTGCCTGAGCAGGGGGCTGGACTGGATGACCTCCAAGATTCCTTCCAGCTTCTCTTCTCTTCTCTTCTCTTCTCTTCTATTCTATTCTATTCTATTCTATTCTATTCTATTCTATTCTATTCTATTCTACTCTACTCTATGTACTCTACTCTACTCTAGTCTAGTCTATCCCACCCAACTCCACATATTCTATTCTATTCTATTCTATTCTATTCTATTCTATTCTATTCTATTCTATTCTATTCTATATTCTATTCTATTCCTTATTCTATTCTATTCTATTCTATTCTATTCTATTCTATTCTATATTCTATTCTATTCTATTCCTTATTCTATTCTATTCTATTCTATATTCTATTCTATTCTATTCTACTCTACTCTATGTACTCTAGTCTAGTCTATCCCACCCAACTCCACATATTCTATTCTATTCTATTCTATATTCTATTCTATTCTATTCTATATTCTATTCTATTCTATTCCTTATTCTATTCTATTCTATTCTATTCTATTCTATTCTATTCTATTCTATTCTATTCTATTCTATATTCTATTCTATTCTATTCTATTCTATTCTATTCTATTCTATATCCTATCCTATCCTATCCTATCCTATCCTATCCTATCCTATCCTATTTCAATCCATTCCACTGGCTCCACCTCCAGATCAGCAGAAGCTCTCCTCTCCAATCAGGTTCGGATTGAGGACACAGGTGGAAACGTCTCTCCAGGGTTACACAAGGGGGCATCTTGGCGGGCTGAGGCGTCTCCGCCCATTTCCCCGAGATTTATCTTCAGTCTCCAAAATTCAGTTCCTGAATTCCCCTCTTTGGGGGCCTTTCACGCCCAGATCACAGCCCGACTGAGAGAGATGGGGGGGAAGGGGGTTCCAGGGCGTGGCCCCACTTAAAATTCAGATTGTGGACAGCAGAGGCAAAGTGGTTTCCAGGCAAAGCTTTCAAAGAAGTGGGCCTTGTCACTTCTGATTGCCCAAGTCTCTCCCTGACGTCTCTCGCGCGCCTCCGTTTTCCGGAGAAAGCCGGTTTCCAAATAACGGTGAGATCATTTTTCTCCCTCAGTTCTGCTTTCAGCTTAAACCCACTCTGTGCGTGTGATGGGTGTGGCAGACCACAAGTGTGTGTCTCCCCAGTTCCCCCTCCTCCTCCTTCTCGGCCAGGGGTCCCCAGACATGGCAACTTTAAGAGGGGTGAACTTCAGCTCCCAGAATTCCCCAGTCAGCACAGCTTAAAGTCCATCCGTCTTAAAGTTGCCAAGTTACAGAACAACAGGACAGAACAGAACAGAACAGCTGGAAGGGACCTAGTTGAGCCATTGCTCCAGCAGGAAATCCTATATACCATCTCAGACAGGTGATTGTCCAGTCTCTTCTTAAAAGTCTCCAGTGATGGAGTGCCCATGATTTCTGGTGGCCAGCTGTTCCACTGGTTAATTGTCCTCAGTGTCAGGAAGTTTCTCCTTAATTCCAGGTTGCTTCTCTCTTTGATCAGTTTCCATCCGTTGCTTCTTCTCCTGCCTTCAGGGCCTTGACTCCCTCTTGATTCCCTCTTCTTTGGGGCAGCCCCTGAGATACTGGAACACGGCTATCGTATCGTTGTTTTCATTAAACTGGACACACCCAATTCCAGCAATCGTTCCTTATATGTTTTGGTCTCCAGTCCTGTAATCGTCTTCCTTGCTCCTCTCTGCACGCTTTCCAGAATCTCAGCCTCTTTCTTCTATGGTGGCATTGTTGCCTTACAATGTCATCCATCATAAGGGATCTGGAAAGGCCTGAAGACATGCTATGACTTAAATCTTGAGTTTTGGGGCTCCGTGGCCGTGATCTGTGGCCACAGAAAGTATTTAAAGGGGGTCCGGGGTAAAGCAAAAGTTGAGAACCACTGACTTATTCTATACATCTGCATTTGGTTTTTCTAAGTATAGAATTTCTCCTTAATTCCTTGATTAGTTTCCAACCGTTGTTTCTTTTTCCTGCCCTCTGGTGTTTCCGAGAATAACGTCGCCCCCTCCTCTTCCTTGGGGCAGCCCCTCAGATTCTGGAATGCTGCTATCATGTCTCCCCTATTTCTCCCCTTTTCTTCAGACTGGCCAGACCCAAGTCCCGCAGCCGTTCTTCGTACGTTTTAGCCTCCAGTCTCCTTGGATCATCTTAGTTGCTCTTCTCTGAACTTTTTCCAAACTCTCAACATCCTTTTTGTGATGTGGGGACCAAAACTGGCTGCAGTGTTCCAGGCGTGGCTCTTACTAGGGCTTTATGAAACCGGTCCTAATACATCGCCTGTTCTTGATTCTTTGCCTCTGTTTATACAACCCAGGATTGTGTTAGCTTTTTCGGCTACTGCTGGACATGGCTGGCTCATGGTCAAGGGATCGTCCGTTAGGACTCCAAGGTCCCTCTCAACGGTGGCTGTTTTTGAGCCAGGATTGCTGACTGGGAACTGACCTTTCGCTCCCCACCGTCCAGTCAGAGCTGAAGAAGCTTCTTGGATGAGAAGCGAAATGCCTTCAAAGAGAAAAAATAAAATCCAGTTGCCTCCTGAAAAAGCTGCTTTGGGACAGCCATGACCTGGAAGATGGAGAATCTCCATGGAAATTCATCCTCGGCCGCATCTGCCTGTGTGCAACGGGGTCAGACAGGGCTGTGTCCAAGCGCTGTCCTCTTCCACCTCTTCTTCGCTGGCACCGTCTCGGCTGCTTTTCCGGGCCCTGAAGGAAGGACTGTACACTGCACACCGAGTGGACCGTCCTCCCTTTGGCCTTTGCCTCCAGACAGTCCGGCCAGAGAGCCTCTTTGCCGATCGCTGTGGGTTCCTGGCCGAAATGGACGGTGGCACACAGTGGGCGCACAGATGCCAAAGACCAAAAGACACGACCGTTTCACGCCACACGCCCACCCCGTAGAACGGGGGTCCACGATCCTCAGGCGGCAGCCCACTCCTGGGCCTTGAGCCTCTCAGAAGCAGGCTGTGGAAATGGCGGGCGAGCACGGGCACCCATCCCCCCCTTGCACGAGTAGCATGTTGGGAAGGTGTGTGCGCACTCTCCATTTGTATGAGTGGCATGGGTGTGTGTGTCCCCCACGTGTGCTCTTGCCCTCCACGCTTGTGAGACCATCCCCTCCCCCATCCCCGGTTGGGGAATTCTGCCGTAGGACCCAAAACCACCGCTGACGGCACCTAGCTGAGGAACGTAGGGACCTTCAAATACAGCGGAAGCAGGTTGTGGAGCATGGTTCCTTGGGTAACAGAAATTGACTTCAGGATCAACGAGCGCTGGGGAAGCTGTCAATCAACACAACATCCCTATCTGCGCAAAGCTGAAAGTCCTAAGAGCTGTGGTTGTCTCTTCCCCCTGAAAGGCCGCCCTGGACTTACTAACCATTTGAAGGTGCTGGAAAAAGTGACTGGAAGTTGGTTTCCATTTCAGCACTCCCCCCCCCCGCCCATGGTCATGTGATCAGAATCCAGCCACTTGGCAACCAGCACGTATGTATATCCCAGTGGCAGCATCCTGGGGTCACGTGACCCCCCCCCCCCGTTTGTGGCCTTCCCAGCTGGCTCCAGACAAGCAAAGGCAGTGAGGGCAGCCAGATGGTTGGACTAGATGACCTCCATGGTCCCTTCCAACTTTATTATTATTATTATTATCATCATCATTATATTATCATCATCGTCATCGTTATTGTTATTGTTGTTGTTATTATTATTATTATTACCTTAATGACCAGGTGATTCACTTAATAACAAGGTGATAAAAAGGGGCAAAACTCAACCTCTGCCTTGTTTAGCAACAAAATTTGGGGGCTCCCCCGCGGTCGTAAGCTGCGGACCGAATTGGAGGTGACGTGATAGCGGCGTTCCCATACTTGAGGGGCTGCCATAAAGAATACAGAATAACAGAGCTGGAAGGAATGTTGAAGGTCATCTATTCCACAGGGTCAAACTCGACATGTCCCATGACGTGTTGCGATGTATCGCAACTCTTTTGGCATTGCTGGCAATGGGGCGGGTGCGCCCTCGGTATGATGCAACCAACCTGCGGGGCGGCAGTTTGACACCCCTGGCCTAGTACAACCCTTCCCCCCCCCATATCAAAGCAGGAGACCTTACACCAGGGGTAGGCGATCCTGGCTCTTTTAGGACTGGTGGACTTCAACTCCCAGAATTCCTGAGCCAGCCTGGCTCAGCTTGGAAACCTCTCCCTTTCCCCTCAGCATGGCTGGCTCAGGAATTCTGGGAGTTGAAGTCCACGAATCATGAAGGGGCCAAAGTTTTCCTCATGTTGGCTCCGGAATTCTGGGAATTGAAGTCCACGAGTCCTAAAAGAGCCAAGGTTGCCTACCCCTGATTTAGGAGAACCGTAAAACAACAAACAAGGAGAGGAGAGGCTGGGCTGCCATCTGTCAGAAATGGTGTAGTAGGGTCTCCTGCTTGGGCGGCGGGGGGGGGGCGGTGAAGTGGGGGTGTGGGGTTGGACTAGATCAAGGGTAGGCGATCCTGGCTCTTTTAGGACTGGTGGACTTCAACTCCCAGAATTCCTGAGCCAGCAGGGCTCTGCATGGAAACCTCTCCCTTTCCCCTCAGCATAGCTGGCTGAGGAATTCTGGGAGTTGAAGTCCACCAGTCATAAAAGAGCCAAGGTTGCCTAGCCCTGCCCTATGCCATTTGAGACAAATGGCTGTCCGGTTCCTTCTTAAAAACCTCCAGGGATGAAGCTCCCACAACTTCTGAAGGCAACTTCTGTTCCGTTGGTTGATTGTTCTCACACTCAGGAAGTTTCTCCTTGTTTCAAGGTTGAATGAATCCTTCATCAGTTTCCATCCGTTGCTTCTTGTCCTGCCCTCAGGCGCCTTGGAGAATAGATTGACTCCCTCTTCTTTGGGGCATCCCTTGAGATATTGGAATACGGCTATCCTGTCCCCCCATTGTGTCCTTCTCTTCATTAGACTAGACCTACCCAATTCCAGCAGCCGTTCCTTGTATGTTTTAACCTCCAGTCCCCTGATCATCTTTGTTGCTCTTCTCTGCACTCTTTTTAGAGTCTCAGCATCTTTTTTTACCTCGTGACGTTCTTTCTCTTCTGCTGCGTCCAGGCGCTGCCACATCCACTATCCAGACTTTTTTTTGTCTTTCTTATCAATAGCCGTTAAGTCCGGGGTGTTACGTGGCAGGTGCCTGTGTGTTTGACTCCTAAAGTCCCAGAGCAATTTAACGTCTTTATCTCCTGTGACTTTCTCTATTTTGTGGTCCCACCAGTTCTTGCTTGCAGGCAAATGACATTTCTTGCAGATCTTCCAATGCACCATTGTTGCTACTTTGTCATGCCGCTGCTTGTAGTCAGTCTGCGCGATCTTCTTGCACCAGCTTACCAGGTGGTCCACTGTTTCTTCAACTCCTTTGCAGAGGTGGCACTTGTTGTCTGTGGCTTCTCAGTTCTGACTTTGTATGTATTTGTTACTAATAATAATAATAACAACAACAACAACAACAACAATAATAGTGCTGACTTTGCAATGACAAAGTTGAAACTGTTTCACATCTAATCTGTGAGTGCAGCAAAATCGCGCAAACCGATTACAAAGCTAGACATGACCAAGTTGCTAAATTAATCCACTGGGCATTGTGTGTAAAAAATACGACTTGCCTGTGTCCGAAAAGTCGTGGGAACATGGGGTGGAAAAAGTGGTTGAGAATGAGAGGGTGAAGATCTTGTGGGACTTTCGAATACAGACAGATCGCCGTTTGGAACACAACATGCCGGATATCGCAGTTGTAGAGAACCGAAGCGCACAGCTGATTGATATCGCTGTACCAGGAGATGCCAGAGTCGAAGAAAAAGAACTGGGCAAAATGACGAAATATCGCGATCTGGCCATCGAAACTGCGCGATTGTGGATGAAACGTGTAACGGTGACACCCACTGTCATCGGGG
This sequence comes from Bothrops alternatus, assembly GCA_034064705.1. Classification (NCBI taxonomy): domain Eukaryota; kingdom Metazoa; phylum Chordata; class Lepidosauria; order Squamata; family Viperidae; genus Bothrops; species Bothrops alternatus. Next base: position 266,857 of record JARGCV010000107.1, read on the forward strand.
CAGTGGGAACTATGTCCAAAACCTTTGCAAAATACATCAAAAAACTGCAGCTTCCTGCAATAACTCCAGCAATGTTACAAAAAAACTGCACTACTCGGAATATCTTATATTTTAAAGAGGTGTCTGTTTGACACCTAGGATGCTGGTAGCAACCTGTGTCAACCATCAGCGCCAGCCAATTTGAATGTTCAATTGACTTTCATGTTTAATGAATAAAAGATAATTAATAATAATAATAATATGATGATGATGATGTTGAGAGGCACCTTGGAGGTCATCTAGTCCAACCCCCTGCTCAAAGCTTGGTCTTGTGCAGCCAGAATTAGCCGTTCTGTCTCCTTTTTCAACTTTCCTGGCATAAAAATCTAAATAAACTAAACCAAACTAAACTTAGCCATGGGCAGGAGTTGTTATTATCTGTTTTCCCTGCTTTTTGTTTTTTTGTTTTTAATGTACTGACCGGGCAATGCTTTCTCTTCCCATGCTTTTTTCCTGTTCTTCATTTAGCCTTTCTTGTAGGCTACTTTGGTCTCATCAGGACTCAGTTATGCCTAATATATTGGCTTCAGTGCATCTTCTTCACCGTCCTACAGATACTCTTCCAAAGCTTCTTTTTTTTCCCCTTCTTCATCCATCTGTTGTACTTGCGACATCGGCAGAGCCTGTCAACGTAGCTGTGAGGATGAAGGACATGATTCAGGGACAGAATCAAGATGACGTGAAGTGTTAATGCCACTTTGCAAGGCCTTGGTAAGGCCACACTTGGAATACCACATCCAGTTTTGGTCACCACAATATATAAAAGATGCTGAGACTCTGGAAAGAGTGCGGAGAAGAGCAACAAAGATGATCAGGGGACTGGAGGCTAAAACATACGAGGAACAGTTGGTGGAATTGGGTATGTCTAGTTTAATGAAGAGAAGGACGAGGGGGGGACATGAGAGCAGCCTTCCAGTATCTCAGGGGCTGCCCCAAAGAAGAGGGAGTCAAGCTATTTTCCAAAGCACCTGAAAGCAAGATAAGAAGCAAAGTAGAGAAGCAACCTGAAACTAAGGAGAAATTTCCTGACAGTTGGAACAATTAATCAGGGGAACTACTTGCCTCCAGAACTTGTGAATGTTCCAACACTGGAAGTTTTTAAGAAGGGACTGGACAAGCAAATCATCATCATCCTCAAGAAATACCACTTAGAAGCAAGGAAGATCAAGGAAGCACTGGAAATAATAAAGCAGCAAATAACAGCTATAGCCAGGAATATAAGCAGATACGAAGCTCAAATTGCAAATTATAAGCAGAACCTCCAATTTCAATCCAATCAGAAATGTTTCTACCAATCTATCAATGGAGAAACTGCAATGAATCAGTCAGTTACCTGACAAGGAAGAAACAGTGCAGTTCTGGACGCAAATATGGAATAACCCAAAGAAATACAACAGGGATGCAGCTTGGTTAAAAGAGATCGATGCAAGTAAAACAGAAGTTGAAATGAAAGAACTATTAATAACAGCAGAAATGGTAGAGAAAAGAGAACATAAGAACATAAGAAGAGCCCTGCTGAATCAGGCCAAAGCCCATCGAGTCCAGCATTCTGTGTCACCCAGTGGCCCACCAATTGTACATGGGGATCTGGAGCAGAAAGAGAAGGCAAAACCCTCCCTTTCCCTTGACCCCCAACAAATGGTACTCAAGGGAATCCTGCCTGCCTCAACCAACATAGAGGCGGCACATGGACATCCGTTTTAATAGCCACCGATACACTTGGCCTCCATGAATCTGTCTGACCCTGCCTTGAAGCTGTCAAGGCTGACAGCTGTCACGACCTCTTCTGGAAGTGAATTCCATAAACCAACGACCCTCTGGGTGAAGAAATATTTCCCTTTATTTGTCCTCACTTTCTTACCTATGAGCTTTAGGGAGTGCCCCCTTGTCCTAGTATTGTGTGATAGAGAAAATAATTTTTCTCTATCCACCTTTTCTATCCCATGCATGATTTTATACACTTCGATCAAGTCACCCCTTAAACGCCGTCTTTCAAGGCTGAAGAGACCAAGGCGTTGCAATCTGGTTTCATAAGGGAGGCGCTCCATTTCCTTGATCATTCTTGTTGCCCTTTTTTGCACCTTTTCCAGTTCCATTATATCCTTCTTGAGGTGCGGTGACCAGAACTGTACACAGTACTCCAAGTGTGGTCTCACCATCGATTTGTACAGAGGCAATACAACACTTGCTGACTTATTTTCGACTCCTTTCCTAATCATGCCAAGCATGGAATTTGCTTTTTTTTTTTTTTTACTGCTGCTGCGCATTGGGTTGACATCTTCATCGAGCTGTCCACCAAAACCCCAAGATGCCTTTCTTGGGTTGTCTCAGAAAGTTTGGTCCCCATCAGTTGGTAAGTATAATTGGGGTTCTTTGCCCCGATGTGCATAACTTTGCACTTGTTTAGGTTAAAATGCATTTGCCACTTTGTTGCCCACTCACACAATTTCGAGAGATCCTTCTGGAGCTCCCGACAGTCAGTTTCACTTTTCACTACCCGGAACAATTTGGTGTCATCAGCAAACTTTGCTACCTCACTATTTACTTCTACATCCAGATCATTGATGAATAAATTAAAAAGTAAAGGTCCCAAAACTGAACCTTGGGGTACACCACTTCTCACTTCTTTCCATCCAGAGACTTGTCCATTTATTGCCACCCTTTGCTTCCTACAATTTAGCCAGTTACCAATCCAGGACAAGACCTGTCCTCTAATTCCGTGGCAGAAGAGCTTTTTTAGGAGCCTTTGGTGAGGGACTTTGTCAAAAGCCTTTTGAAAGTCAAGATATACAATATCAACTGGGGCCCCTTTATCTATGTATTTATTTACACCCTCAAAGAATTCTAACAAGTTAGTAAGACATGATTTGCCTTTGCAGAAACCATGTTGATTTTCTTTCAGCAATGCCTGTTTTTCTATGTGCCCTGTAATTTTATCTTTAATAATGGTTTCCATCAGTTTGCCTGGAACTGAGGTTAAACTGACTGGTCTATAGTTTCCTGGATCACCTCTGGATCCTTTCTTGAAGATTGGGGTTATATTTGCCTTCCTCCAATACTCCGGTACAGTGCCTGATCTTAGAGAGAGATTATATATTTTAGCTAGAAGTTCAGCAATTTCACACTTGAGTTCCTTGAGAATTCTAGGGTGGATGCCGTCTGGACCCGGCGATTTGTTGACGTTTAGTTTAGAAAGGCATGCAAGAACATCTTCCTTGTTTATCTCTATTAGGTTTAATTCTTCTATTTCCCTCCCTGGGAAAACTAATTCAGTGGCAGGCAGATGTTCTCTATCCTCCTCGGTGAAAACGGAGGCAAAGAAGTCATTTAGCCTCTCAGCAATCTCCTTGTCTTCTCTGATTATCCCCTGCTGACCATTGTTATCAAGTGGCCTAACTGATTTTCTGGTTGGGTTCCTGCTTCTGATGTACTTAAAAAAGGTTTTGTTATTATTTTTAATATTCTTTGCTATATGCTCCTCAAAGTCTCTCTTGGCTTTCATGACTATCGCCTTGCATTTGGTCTGCCAGAGTTTGTGATCCCTCCTGTTCTCCTCGATAGGAAGAGCCTTCCATTTCTTAAATGAGTTTTTCTTCTTTCCAATAACCTCCTTTACCTCATTCGTAAGCCATACTGGTATCCTCTTGGACTTTCCAGTCCTCTTTCTTCTTTTAGGAATGCATTTTATTTGAGCCTGTTGTAATGTATTTTTATACAGTTTCCAAGCATTTTGGAGGGATTTGACTTTTTTTACTGTTCCTTTTAGTTTCTTCTTTACTATTTTCCTCATTTTGTCAAAATTCCCTCTGTGAAAGTTTAAGGTATCTGTGTTAGTTTTCACTGACAATTTGCTATCCATGGTTAAGTTGAAGGTTATTGTGTTGTGATCGCTGGTTCCTATGGGCTCGGTTACAAGGACATCATGAACCAAATCCTGTGCATTAGTTAGAACCAAGTCCAGGATCCCCTTTCCCCTGGTTGGTTCCATGACCATCTGCTCAAGGGAATAATCAGCTAACATGTCGAGGAACCTTGTCTCTCTTTCATGTGTAGAACAAGAATTTACCCAATCTATATGGGGATAGTTGAAGTCCCCCATTATGACTACCCTATTTCTTTTTGAGGCCTCCTTAAATTCATTTTCCAAATAGCAATCTGCCTCTGGAGTTTGGTTGGGAGGGCGATAGCAGATCCCTAACGTCAGATTAGTTTCCTGTCGTGGGATTTTTATCCACAATGTTTCTGTGGGTGAGTTTGAATTTTCTTGAATTTCGAGTTCATGAGATTCTAACTCCTCATTTATGTACAAGGCCACGCCACCACCATTTCTCCCTCTCCTGTCCATCCTATACAATTTGTAACCTGGAATCCTTGTGTCCCATTGGTTTTCATCCGTCCACCAGGTTTCTGTTATGCCGATAATATCAATATTATTTTCCTTCACCAAGCATTCCAATTCCCCTATTTTTGCTTGAATGCTTCTAGCATTCGTGTACAGACCTTTATATGTAATTTTCTGGTGCACTTTCAACTTGGACTGTAGATTTTGACTGTAGAATTTGATTGTAGAATTTGTAGATGGTCTACCATGTCCTTCTGCTTGACTATTACAATTTAGTTTTCCTGTTGACTCACCAATGTGTGCATAACTTCCACCTTCCATATTTGGCAGTGCGCCTTCTCGAACCTGAAGCTGCCCAGATCCTGTCAACTTGCCCCTACGAATCAGTTTAAAAGCTGTTCTGAAACCTTTTTAATATTAATCACCAGCAGTCTGGTTCCATTATGGTTCAAATGTAACCCGTCCCTTCTGTACAGGTGTGGCTTGTCCCAAAATGTTTCCCAGTTCCTAATGAATCTAAACCCTTCCTCCCGGCACCACTGCCTCATCCACGCATTGAAGCTCCTGAGCTCTGCCTGTCTAGCTGGCCCTGTGCGTGGAACAGGTAGCATTTCTGAGAATGCAGCCTTGGGGGTCCTGGACTTTAATCTTCTACCTAGCAACCTAAATTTGGCTTCCAGGACTTTCCGCTTAGCTTTCCCAATGTCATTGGTACCGACATGTACCACAACAGTTGGCTCCACCCCAGCACTGTCTATCAGCCTGTCTAGATGCCTCGTGATGTCCGCAACCTTTGCACCCGGCAGGCAGTTTACCATGCGGTCAACGCTTCCATCACAAATCCGTCTCTCTATATTTCTAACAATCAAATCACCCACTACAAGAAGCCCCCCTCCCACCACTCGCGGAGAAGTATCCTCGGTGCAAGAGGATATGGGCACATCCTCCAGGGAAGGGGTCTCAACTAAGGGAGCCTGTCCCTCTTCCACAGATTGATGTCCTCCCTGCCCAATATCTCCATTCTCCAAAGCAGCTGGAGAGCTGCTCAGCATGGAGTGGGACGCTCCTGCTGCATCCCTGAAGATCTTCTCCTGCCTCGCTATCTCTCTCTGCTTCTCCAAGTCTGCTACCTTGGCTTCAAGGGAAAGAACCTGTTCCCTGAGAGCCAGGAGCTCATTGCACCGATCACACACCCAAGACTTCTGTCCAGCAGACAGATAGTCATACATGTGACACTCAATGCAAAACACTGGGAAGCTCCCCTCCATCTGCCGGCTATCTATCTCCATTTCTTGTTATTATATGTTTACTGTTATTATTATACAAATTACTTTTTAAAAAATATATATATATTTAACTTCCTCTTCTAGATATCGATGATTTTTTGATGGTTTTGATAAGGTTAATAATTTTATTCCCTTACTCACTTATATTGATTTTTTTAAAAAAATAATAAAATAAACCACAGCTTTTTAGGTTGTTCAAATTTTTGTTTTGGTCTTAGTTTACTTTTTGGATTTTTTCCTACTTGTTTTAGGATTTTATCGCGCGCCGATAGGGGCGCGATGGCTGCTAAAAAAAGGTGAATTAGTAATTTAAACAAGAAACCCCCACAAACTTACCAGGGCTCAGCAGGTATTCTTCCCAAGATTCCTACCAAGTTCCTTTCTCCCTTTTTTATTTTCTGTTTTATTTCCCTTTTTTTTGAAAAATCTCTGCTTAAATAAAAAGCAGCTGCCCCTCTGCTTCCCCAAAGGAAGAGTGCAAGGAAGATCAAGAATTGGTCAGCACCAGGTGAAGATGAACTGCCTGGGTTTTGGTTGAAACATCTAACTGTTATATACCCACTCATTGCCAAGCAGTTCAACAATATACTATAAGGAGGAGAAATTGAAAAGTGGCTAACAAGTGGGAAAACATACCTAATAATGAAAGATCCAGCAAAAGGGGCAAGAGCAGGCAACTACAGGCCAATTACCTGCTTACCAACAACTTTCAAATTGCTAACTTGTGTGGTAGCTGATGCAGTATCACAGCATCTAGTTGAAAACAATCTCTTTCCACCTGAGCAGAAAGGAAACCGCCCCAATAGCAGAGGAACAAAAGATCAACTCCTAATAGACAAAATGATCTTGGAAAACTGCAAGAAAAGAAAGACCAACCTGAATGTGGCATGGATTGACTACAAAAAGGCATCTAACTCTCTGCCCCATGACTGGATAATCAAGTGCCTAGAAATAACAGGAGTCAGTAGAAACATCAGAAAATTTGTGCAAAGATCGATGGCACAATGGAAGACACAGTTGCAGATCAATGGTGAAAGACTGGGAGAGGTTAATACCAAGAGAGGAATATTTCAAGGAATTTGTTATCACCACTACTATTTGTTTTTGCACTGCCATCTGAAATAGAATCGTTGCTCAACACTGTCTGTATATATAGCCAAGATATTGCAATGGAGTTTGGCTTGAACAAATGTGCCACACTTACTGTCAAACAAGGAAAAATAGTGAAAACTGAAGGAATCAAGAGGCCCCACAAAAATAACATTAAGAGTCTGGATGAGGAAGATTACTACAAATACTTGGGTATCCTTCAAGCTGACAACATCAAGCACACCGAAGTCAAGAAAAAGATTAGAGGTGAATACATCAAGAGAGTGAAGAAGATCTTAAAGTCCAAACTCAATGGAGGAAATACCATGAAGTCAATCAACACCTGGGCAATTCCAGTCATTAGATACACAGCTGGAATAGTGGACTGGACTTAAGCAGAACTAAAAGCAATGGATAGGAAGACCAGAAAAATAACGACAATGAATCATGCCCTTCATCCATGCAGTGACATTGACAAGACTTTATCTACCAAGGCAAATAATTGGGCATGGAATTCTGCAAATAGATCAGATGGTTGAAGAAGAAAAAATGGCTTTGGAAGAATATCTGAAGGACAGTGATGAAGATGGCCTGAAATTAGTATATCAGGAAGGCTTATTCACTACTGGAGAGACCAAACTGGCCTACAAGAAAGACCAAATGAAGAACAGAATAGAGGCATGGGAAGGCAAAGCACAAGACCAAGCCTTAAGGACAAATGCATACAAAGTCAAAATTGAGAAGACAGCAACAGACAGTAAGTGCCACCTATGCAAAGAAGCTGAAGAAACAGTGGACCACCTGGTAAGTTGCTGCAAGAAGATCACACAGACTGACTACAAGCAGCGGCATGACAAAGTAGCAACAATGGTGCACTGGAAGATCTGCAAGAAATATCATTTGCCTGTAAGCAAGAACTGGTGGGATCATAAAATAGAGAAAATCATAGAAAATGATAAAGTTAAACCGCTCTGGGACTTCAGAATTCAAACAGACAAGCACCTGCAACATAACACCCTGGACTTAACAATTGTCGATAAGAAAGACAAAAAAGTCTGGATAGTGGACGTGGCAGTGCCTGGAGACAGCAGAATAGACGAGAAAGAACTGGAGAAGAATACAAAGAACTACAAGAATACAAAGAACTACAAATAGAAATAGAAATACTGTGGCAAAGGCAAGCAAGGGAAGTACCAATAGTCATAGGCGCCTTGGGTGCAACCCCAAAACAACTGGAGCACCACTTGAACACCATCATCGGCATTGACAAATTCACCATTAGTCAATTGCAAAAGGCGGCCTTACTAGGAACCGCTTCCATCCTGTGACGAGATCTGTAACACCATCAAACATCCACATCTGCCTATCCCAGGTCCTTGGGAAGGACTCGATAAGTAGACAAAAATGCCAAATCCAGTCTGAACATCTGGCTGACTGTGTGATGATCAATAATAACAACAATAACAACAACAATAATAATAAAGTTGGAAGGGACCTTGGAGGTCACCTAGTCCAACCCCCTGCTCAGGGCAGGAAACCCTATACCATATCAGACAAATGGCTGTCGAGTCTCTTCTTAAAAACTTCCAGTGTTGGAGCATTCACCGCTTCTGGAGGCAGGTTGTTCCACTGGTTAATTGTTCTCCCTGTCAGAAAATTTCTCCTCAGTTCTAGGTTGCTTCTCTCCTTGATTCGTTTCCATATGTTGTTTCTTGTCCTGCCTTCAGGCGCCTTGGAAAATAGCTTGACTCCCTCTTCTTTGGGGCAGCCCCTGAGATATTGGAGGACTGCTATCATGTCCCCCCTCATCCTCCTCTTCATTAAACTAGACATACCCAATTCCAGCAACTGTTCCTCATGTTTTAGCCTCCAGTCCCCTAATCATCTTTGTTGCTCTTCTCTGTACTCTTTCTAGAGTCTCAGCATCTTTTTTACATTGTGGTGACCAAAACTGGATGCAGGATTCCAAGTGTGGCTTTACCAAGGCCTTGTAAACTGGTATTAACATTTCACATGATTTGTCTGAAATGGTTTATGTTTCCTGTCTGTGCAGGGGGCTGGACTAGAAGACCTCCAAGGTTCCTTCCAGCTCTATTCTGTTCTGTTCTGTTCTGTTCTGTTCTGTTCTGTTCTGTTCTGTTCTGTTTCATTCCATTCCATTCCATTCCTCTATTCTGTTCTGTTCTGTTCTGTTCTGTTCTGTTCTGTTCTGTTCTGTTCTACCCTACCCTACCCTACCCTACTCTACTCTACTCTAGTCATTATTTTCCTTGTCTTGCTATCCATGGCTTTTAGTTCTGCTTCAGTCCAGTCCACATGCAGCTAATGACTGGAATTGCCCAGGTGTTGATTGCCTTGACGGTATTTCCTCCATTGAGTTTGGACTTTAAGATCTTCTTCACTCTCTTGATGTATTCACCTCTAAGCTTTTTCTTGACTTCAGTGTGCTTGATGTTGTCAGCTTGAAGGATACCCAAGTATTTGTAGTAATCTTCCTCATCCAGACTCTTAATGTTATTTTTGTGGGGCATCTTGATTCCTTCAGTTTTCACTATTTTTCCTTGTTTGATAGTAAGTGTGGCACACTTGTCCAAGCCAAACTCCATTGCAATATCTTGGCTATATATACGGACAGTGTTGAGCAGTGATTCTATTTCAGATGATGTGTTTCCATACAGCTTCAGATCATCCATGTAAAGGTGGGATGTTGTTGTTGTTGTTATTGCTGTTGTTGTTATTATTATTATCTGGCCCTCAAGGGTGAAGTTGCAGGGACTAAAAGCACTTTAAGCCAGGCTGGTGAGCAAACTCTTCTGATTGTGTTTTGCAAAGACGGAATCCCCTTATATGATTTGTTTTTACTCATCCTTAGACCACTTCGCCTTTCAGCGGAGCCGCAGATGAGATTTTAACAGGCTTGTGTTTTGTTTTTTTTACAGGCAACATCTTGGCTATATATATGGACAGTGTTGAGCAGCGATTCTATTTCAGGTTATTTTTTCCATACAGCTTCAGATCATCCATGTAAAGGAGATGGGATAGTCTGGCAGATGTTTTTGATGTTTGATAGCCATGTCCTGAGTTATTCAGTATTGTTGACAGAGGAAACAGTGCAACAACAAATAGTAGTGGTGATCATGAATCTCCTTGAAATATTCCTCTCTTAGTGTTAATCTCTCCCGGTCTCTCACCATGGACCATAAACTGTGTCTTGTAACACTGATTTTTTTTGCACAAAATTTCTAATGTTTCCACTGACTCCTGTTATTTCTAGGCACTTGATTATCCAGTCATGGGGCAGGAAGTGGAATGCTTTCCTGTAATCAATCGAAGCTCCTCTTCCTTCTCTTGCAGTTTTCCAGAATCACATTAACAGAATAATAGAATAACAGTCTTGGAGGTTGCTAAGACATTCAGTTTAGTAGCCAGAAGTGTGAGGTGTACAACAGGTGAGAACACACAGTGGTAGTGGAGTGGTTGGGGAGGGCCAGTTCTTGCGTGAGGCCATCTGTGCTGCTGCGTTTGGTTGCAGTGGGTGTGCTCCTTTCTGGATGATGCTGAATGTTAAATGTGTGTGTGTGTGTGTGTGTGTGTGTGTGTGTGTGTGTGTAAAAGACAGCACATTTGTGTTGACTTCATTTGGACAGCTGTGGCTCAATAATAACAATAATAAAGTTGGACAGGACCGTGGAGGTCATCAAGTCCAACCCCCTGCTCAGGCAGGAAACCCTATACCATTTCGGACCAATGGCCATCCAGTCTCTTCTTAAAAACTTCCAGTGTTGGAGCATTCACCGCCTCTGGAGGCAGGTAGTTCCACTGGTTAATTGTTCTGACATTCCTCAACAGAGGCTTTTTAGCCCAACCCCACCCACTCCCTGCTTAAGGCAGAGACCCCAAACCATTCCAGTCCGGCGTCCTTCCAGCCTCTTCCTTAAAAAAAAAGACCCCTCCAGTGATGGAGGCACCCACGACTTCTCTTCCACGGGTTGATTGTCCTTATTGTCCTGACTGTTAGGAAGTTTCCTCCTTAATTCCAGGTTGCTTCTCTCTTTGGTCAGTTTCCAACCGTTGTTTCTTTTTCCTGCCCTCTGGTGTTTCCAAGAATAACGTCACCCCCTCCTCTTCCTTGGGGCAGCCCCTCAGATTCTGGAATGCTGCTATCATGTCTCCCCTATTTCTCCCCTTTTCTTCAGACTGGCCAGACCCAGGTCCCGCAGCCGTTCTTCGTATGTTTTAGCCTCCAGTCCCCTTGGATCATCTTAGTTCAGCGGTTCTCAACCTGTGGGTCGCGACCCCATTTGGGGTCGAACGACCATTTCACGGGGGTCACCAAGCACCGCAGTCCGCCATTTTTTCTTTTTGGTCGGCCATTTTTTTCCCTATCGCGATGCGGGCCGTTGTGCCGCGCATGCGCGATGCGGGCCCTTTATTTATTTTTTTTGCGCGATGCGGGCTGGGGTCGAGCCCTGGAAAAGGTTGAGAACCGCTGTCTTAGTTGCTCTTCTCTGGACTTTTTCCAAACTCTCAACATCCTTTTTGTGATATGGGGACCAAAATTGGCTGCAGTATTCCAGGTGTGGCTCTTACTAGGGTTTTATAAAGCGGTACTAATACTTTGCGTATTCTTGATTCTATGCCTCTGTTTATATAACCCAGGATTGTGTTAGCTTTTTTGGCTGCTCCTGCCGTACACTGCTGGATCACGGTCAAGTGACGTCCACTAGGACTCCAAGGTCCCTCTCACAGTTGCTGTTTTTAAGCCAGGATTGCTCCTCTGATGTTTGGGGGTGCCGATCTTCTTTGTAGCCCAGGCAGACACGAACTTGTCTTCAAGTAGAGCAGTGGTTCTCAACCTTTTTCAGGTTGAGGCCCCACTTGCGCCGGCCATGTGCGGCGCGATCCCGACGCGCGCGTGCATGGTGCGCGTGCAACGAAAAAAACAAAAAAAACAAAAACAAAATGGCGGACTGCGACGGACCGATCCGCGCATGCACGGCGCGCGCGCGCGACGAAAAACAAAAACAAAAACAAAAAACAAAATGGCGGACCGCGACAGCCTGATTCGTGCATGCGCGGCGCGCGCGCAACGGCCAGATCCGTGCATGCGCGGCGCGCGCGCGCGACAAAAAAAACAAAAAAACAAAAAAACAAAAAACAAAATGGCGGACCGCAGTGTCCGGCGACCCCCGCGAAACGGTCGTTCGACCCCAAATGGGGTCGCGACCCATAGGTTGAGAACCGCTGAACTAGAGGTTGAGTTATGACTGTAACAGAGCCTGCCCATCATTTCATAACTCATGACAATCATGAAGTGGGCCTGTTGCATCACACACACACAGAGAATTTTATGACTGTTTTGTGGCAGTTCTTAGGCAATTGCTACGGTGACGAAGCCACCGCTATGGTGGTTAGTTGGTGGCTATGAGCCAGCTTCGCGGAAAACTGGAAGTAAATGTGGTTTTTTGACAAAACAGTTGCAAAATGGCCACGTCATAATTTATAAATGAATACATGCAGCCAAGTTGCCGTGTGTTTATGTAATTGTCGTAAACCCCCCGCCACAGAAATGTCAAATGTGAGTTGTAACTACCCCGTCCCACTCCCCGTAGGTCCGTCAGAGCTTCAAATGGTTGCTAAGTCATCGGACGCAAGTTGAGGACTCTTAGTAGATGCTGCTGGACTGCATCAGCCAGCAGAGCAGTTAGCGATTTTAAAGCTGCTATTTTTAATAATAATGGATATGTTTAATAATATCTGTGTGAAGTCACATCTGCCTAATTACCTAGTTAGGAAGTGAAACGCCTGCAAGAAAACACCCAGCCCAGAGACCACCAAGGACCCTCCCCCCACAGTTCAATCCTGATCTACAAATATGGATAATGGATCAGTGTAGCCGATGTGCGGAGCATGTGGCCTTCTGTAACTGACAGGTAGAAAATTCTACCAATGTGCAAATTTTCTAAGTGCTATCCAAGGTGTGTGGGGTATATGGGGGGGGTATGCTGCTAACCCCTGGACCCACCGTGGTCAGTTTGTGCCCTGATCTTTCAGTTTCCATTTTCAGATCTTAAATATGAGCCAGCCGAGTGCTGCAGCTGCCAAAAAGGCCAACAGAGTGCTTCTAGGCTGCCTTAACAGAGGGAGAGAATCAAGATCACGGGAAGTGTTAATACCACTTTACAAGGCCTTGGTAAGGCCACACTTGGAATACGGCATCCAGTTTTGGTCACCACGATGTAAAAAAGATGCTGAGACTCTGGAAAGAGTACAGAGAAGAGCAATAAAGATGATCAGGGGACTGGAGGCTAAAACATACAAGGAACGGTTGCTGGAATTGGGTATGTCTAGTTTAATGAAGAGAAGGACGAGGGGGGGCATGATAGCAGCCTTCCAGTATCTCAGGGGCTGCCCCAAAAAAGAGGGAGTCAAGCCATTCTCCAAAGCGCCTGAAGACAGGAGAAGAAGCAACGGATGGAAACTCATCAAGGAGAGAAGCAACCTAGAAACTTCCTGACAGTGAGAACCATTAACCAGTGGAACAACCTGCCTCCAGAAGCAGTGGATGCTCCAACACTGGGAGTCTTTAAGAAGAGACTGGACCGCCATTTGCCCAAAATGGTGTAGGGTTTCCTAATTTCTAATTTCCTAATTATTATTATTATTATTATTATTACTATTATATTCATTTATTAATTAATTTATTTATTATAGCCGCCCAATTCCAATAGACTCTGGACAGGAGAGAACACAAACCAAAATCCTTAGAAACAGATAAAAACAGAGCCAGTTGGGGCTAGCCCAGGGGTTCTCAACCTTGGCAACTTTAAGACTTGTGGACTTCAACTCCCAGAATTCCTCAGCCAGCAAAGCTGGCTGAGGAATTCTGGGAGTTGAAGTCCACAAGTCTTAAAGTTGCCGAGGTTGAGAACCCCTGGGCTAGTGGTTAGGGCACCAAGCTGAAAAGCCGGAGACAGTGAGTTCAGATCCCACCTTAGACATGGAAAGCCAGCTGGGTGACCATGGGGCCAGTAGTTCTTGCTAAGTGGAAGCCACCTCACAGGGATGTTGTGGTGGGAGAAATAGGAGGAGGAGGAAGATGTGTGGCATACATTCCCTGGCTTGAGTTATTTGTAAAAATAATAGATAAATAGTAAAACCCACAGTAAAACCAGGCACACAGCCCAGCTAAAAGAATCTAAATCCCTGGCTGAGGGATTCTGGGAGTTGAAGTCCACCAGTCATGCAAGGGCCAAGTTGGAAGACCCCTGATCTAAAATGACACAGAGACCCAGTTGCAACCCCCCCAAAATTGTTCTAGGAATTGGGGGGGGCCCAAGCCTTCCTAGGAGACCCCCTCCTCACAGGGGGGGTTCAAGCCAGCCTCCACCAGCTGTTCCCGAGCACAGAAGGGAAGCAGGAGGTCTGGTCAAGACAAGGGTCCCTGGCCCAGAAGGGGGGGGGCTTGGGGGGGAGGGAGATGGGGGGGCAGAAGCTGCTCCCAGAAGTTGCTGGGGGGGCAAAGGAGATGGGGACGCCCCCCAATTCTGTTTCGAGACCATCAGCATTGGGCACCCCTCCACCAGCCACACTTTTGGAGGGAGGGCAGGTGCGAAAGCCCCCGCCCACCCCAGAGGGGAGCCTGGGAAACGGGGAAACCCGGGGGGGGGCTGCCCTGTTCTCCAATGGGGAGGGGCCCCTCTGCCTGTTACAGCCCCGTCCCCACGAGACCCCCCCCTCCGCGCCATCGACACAAACGACCCGGGAGTCGAGCTGCCCGCCACCTGCGTCGGACGGGCCAGTCCATTCGGGGGGGTTGTTTGATTCAGCCCCCCCCAGAGACCCCCAAACGCGGCTCCTCCCTTCGCAGCCTCCGGGGCAGCCGGTCCAGCGGAGGGATTCGCGGCAGGGGGAGGCTGGGCACCAGGGCAGCCTCGGACCCCTCGGGGAGGGGGGGTTGGGGGGATACGTGGGGGTCCTTTGCCCCCCCAACCCAGCCCCGGAGAAGCAGTGGGCGGGGGGGGGCATTGAGCTGATTTAGGGGGGGCTTCCTCTCACAAGCCAGGCAACTGTCCAACTGGGACAGCGCCCGGAGCCAGCCATCCACCCACCCTCCCCATCGCCGACGGGGCTTGTGCGGCGCGCGAGGGGAGGGGGCGCACGGAAGGGGCGGGCTGTCGGAGGCAGGTTGGCCCCCCCTCCCCTGGCTGCACTTCCGCCTGACGTATCAACCTCGTGGCCGGGGGGGGGCGGGGCACCGTCGGGTCGTGCGGCGGACGCGACAGGAAGCAGGTAGCGCAGCCTCCTCCTCCTCCTCCTCCTCCTCCGAAGACCCGGACGGGCCAGCGCGGGGATTCCCCCCCCCCGGCGTCGGCGTGGGAGAGGCGGGCGCGGGTTTGGGGGGGTGTCACGTCGGGTGGTGGGGGGCGGGCTCCATGCCCGGCCAGAAGGGCGCCCCCTGTCGTTTGCAGATGCCCGCGGGCGCCTTCGGGGTAAGCGCCGCCCCGTGTGTGGTTGTGGGGGGGGGGCGGAGGGCGGGGGTGCTGCCGCCGTCCGAAGGGTCCCCCCCATCGCCCCCCCCTCCGACCGCCCCGTCTCTGCTTCCCCCGCAGGTGGCGGCGGCGGCGCTGTTGCTCCCGGCGCTGCTCCTGCTGATGCTCCCGGCGCTGCAGCGGCTCCCCGGGCGCCTCTTCTCCGCCTCCTCCTCCTCCATGGCGGCCGAGCCTCCGCTTTCTCCCGCGGCCGGCGGCAGCCTCTCGGCCGCCTTCGTCACCTGCCCCAACGAGACGGTGGCCAAGGAGCTCGCCAGGTGGGCGGGGGGCGTCCGGCGGGGGGGGAGCGGGAGGGGGGGCGCGGCCGGTTGCTGACCGCCTCCCCCCCGGCCGGTCTCCGCAGGGCGCTGGTGGAGCAGCGGCTGGCGGCCTGCGTGAACCTCCTGCCCGGCGTCACCTCCATGTGAGTCTCCCGGGGCGGGCAGGGAGGGAGGGAGGGGGCGGATGCTCGGAGGGGAGGGGGCGGCGGCGGCGGCGTCCCGGGCTCAGCCTCCCCCCCCCACTCCGCCTCTCTTGCAGCTACCGCTGGAAGGGCGCCGTCGAGGAAGACGCGGAGGTGCTGCTGGTGAGCGGGGCGCCGCGGGGGGCTTTCCTGGGGGGAAATAGACTCTATCCTCCCCCCGCCTCCCCCCCACTCTTGCGGGGCGGCTGCTCGAGGGAGGGGGACCAGCCTCGCGCCTCCCCCCAGCGCTGCGACCGGTTGCAACCCTTGGAGGTCCCCCTCGAGCCTTGCTGGGGGGAGGGGAGGGTTTTGGAAGACTCCGCCTTTGCCCTTGTGCCCCCCTCCCCACAACCCGGTGGATCCGTCCTGAACGGGCTGGATCCCTCGCCCACTGGGGGGGGGGCTTGAACCCCGACTCAGGGAACCCCAAGCGTGCCAGGCTGTTTCACAGGGCACCAGCAGGCCAAGGAATTGGGGAGGGGTCTTCCCTTCCCCTCTCTGGCCAGCCTCACACAGAGCCCTTCCTGCAGAGCTGGGGCTCCCTCAACACTGCTCTCTCTGCTCTCCCCCCCCCCCAGATGATCAAAACACGCAGCTCCCGGGTCTCAGCGCTGGCAGAATATGTCCGGTAAGGCAGACCCCCCCTTTCCCTTGCCAGTTGATGATGGGGGGGGGTCAACAGTGTTCTAATCACCCCCCCCGTCCCTCTGCCTTGCAGGTCAGTACACCCCTACGAAGTGGCCGAGGTGATCGCCCTCCCCATCCAGCAGGGAAACCCCCCGTACTTGCGGTGGGTGGAAGAGGCCGTGCCCCCCGAATGAGGGGGGGCCCTTGAGTAGTCTGTGTCCCCAATAAAGCCCCACCCAGGCCTGAAGGGGAGGCCCAGGCCGCGAGGCTCTCGTTTCTGTCTGCATTTGTCCGGGGGGGGGGCTCCTCACGTCCTGGGCGTTGTGTGGGACGGGGGCGGGCTGGCTAGGGCCAGATCCCCCCCCCCCGGCAGCTGCGGTCCCGTGCCTGAGGCCCCACCCTGGAAGAAACTGCGGCAGCCAGTCTCAATGAAGCTCTTTATTTGGCCTCTGGCTGTGAACAGGGAGGGGGGGGACCGCGGCATCTTGAACAGTCAGCAGTGTGGGGGGGAAGAGGCAGGCAGCCCCCCCCAGGAAGCCACGTCCTGCCCCTCTTGGGGGGTCTCCCTAAAAACTTTACTCAGAAACAGTACAAAAATAAACAAACTCAGCCTTTCCTCGGGGGGGGGTCGAACAAGGTGGGCCGGCTGGCGTGGGGGTGGGAGGGGGCGAGCGCAGGCGGCGAGGCGGTGGGGTCCTTTGGCCGGGGTCCCATTCCTAGGTCCCCCTGCTGCCCTTCTGCGGGAGGGGGGCTCACGGCTCCAGGCGGGGGAGAGGACTGGTACTCAGCCCCCCCACCTAGAACATGCCCCGCCCATCCCACTCCACCAGGTACTGGACGGTGCCGTCCGTGGCGATGCGACGGGCCAGGATGCGGACGGCCTCCCCCCGCGCCAGCCGGCCCATCACCCCGAAGTAGCTGGTGCTGGCTGGGGCGCAGAGGGAGGGGGGCACGGTGGCGGGCAGGGGAGGGGGCGCGGCTTGGCGTTTTAGGGGGGGCGCCGGGCAGGGCAGGAAGGCGGGGGCAGGGCGCTCCGGGCTCTGTTGCTCTGTGGCGGGGGTCGCTGCCACGCAGAGGTCAAGGGGGGGCTCACCACTTCTGCTGCAAGAGAAGAAGGGGTGCTTAGTGCTGGCCCCTCCTCCAGGCCAAGAACCCCCCCCGCCACCGAGGGCCAGGGATGTGGCCCCTGATGGGCACCGCCTACCCCCCCCTTGGAGGTTTCCCAGCCTGGAAGAGAGGGAGAACGGCGGGGGAGGGTCTGGCTGATCTCTGATCTACCTCGGAGCCCCGTCAGCCGTTGGGGTGCGTCCCGTCCAGAACACGGGTGGCCCAGCTCCACAGCCATCCTGTGGCAGCTTCAGTGCCTGCGTGGCATTGCCAGGACTGGAGCAAGTGGCGGTGGGTACCCCAGCTGCTTTGGGGACCTTCCTGCCCAGATGGACTTGGGGAAGACGCCCGTGGAAGAGACCACCAGCACGCCCGGCAGTTCTGGGCTGTCTGACTTCCGGAATGGGTTTCCCCCCCCCCCGAGCTCCGTGCGGTGCTTCTGCAGAAGCACGGACCCTGGGGAGGGTCACCTAGCCAGCTTTGTGAGTTTCTCCAGAGAGGAAGCCAGTGTGGGGATTGGGCCCCTCGTCAAGGGGGCCAAAGCCTCGGGTCATGCACCCCTGGGAAAAACTAGTTCTTCTGCATCCCCCTTGATGCACAGAGGGGGCAAGCGTGGCCCCACGGGAGGCACAGAAGCTCCAGTCGGTTGCCCACACACACTTGACCCATTGAGGCTCCTGCCCAGCCTGTTAACTTCCCTCAATGGGGGGGGTCTTTGCCCATCATCCCTGCGATGCCAGCCGATCTCAGCCCTTGGGAACAGAGGCCAACAGCCGGCCATCTGTCAGACCGGCCCGCAAAGAATCATTTGGGGGGGGGTCCCTTGAGTGGGGAGGGGGCCCTGCCAATCCGTCTGCCACTACGGCAGCACGGGCCTGACACCCATCAGAGAACCTCAGCTGTGGCTACAAACACCAGCCATGGGAGGTGCCAGATGCCCCCTCCCCAGTGGAATCCGACGCCTGGTGCCAGAGGGACGCCGCGGGGAGCCCCACGCCGCTCTGTGCCGCCCCGCTCACCTCAAGGTCCCTGCGGTGTTGGCCGAGGGGTGGAAGGAGGCGAACATCCGGATCGGGGTGCTGCGGGGGGGGGGGGGGAGAGAGCAGAGCTTCAAGAAGGAGCCGGCCTGATGAAGGCTGCCCGCCCTCTGCGCCCCCTGAACGCAGCCTCACCTGTCCTGGCAACGGGCGTCCGTGCGGCGGAAGTTGTAGCTGCTGCAGGCGCCGCCGTAGCCGCCGTAGCTCTGGTTAAGGCTGACCGGGGGGCTCTGCGCCAGCTCCTGCGAGAGGAGGGGCCCATGAGGGGCAGACGGGGGCCAGCACGGACCCCACCCCATCCTCACACCCCACCCCGCTTACCTGAGTGAGGGCCCTGCCCAGCCGCTCTCTCTCCCTGGCACTGCGCTGCTCTGTGCTGGAGGCTGCCCCCGGGGCCCTCGGGCGACGGCGCCTGTCTCTCCTGGGCTGCGGCCCCGGCCCACGCCTGCCCTGCCCTGAAAGCAAGCTGTAAGGGGCCCTCCTTATCTGTGCAGCATGGAGGGGGGTCCTGGGGGGGGAAGGAGGGGGGGTGGGCAGCTTTTCTCCCCAGGCCCAGGGCTCGGGGGGGGCGCGGTGGTGGGGCAGAAGGGAGGGCTCCTGCTCACCTGCTCTCGGAGAGGAGGAAGGGCCCGGGGGTCTCTGGGGCTTGGGGGGCAGGGGGCGGGACTCGCAGATGCAGCCCAAATAGCCCTTTCCGCTTCTTGATTTCCTTCCCGGAGATGAACCTGTGGGGCAGAGGAGGGAAGGGTTAGGGTTAGGCCACCATCGGGCTGCTGCGGCCCCAAATGCTGTGGATGAGACCCCCCACACGCCCCCATTCCGTCAGTGACACGCTTTGACTGATGGGTCACAGCGCAGTGAATGAGAACAAGATCTAGGCGCTCTCTGAGCCTGAACGGGGGGGGCAGCTTTGTACCTGAGGGGTTGGAAGCCCACCACTCGCCCTCACCCACCACCCTCTGGGCCCCCCTTCTCCGAAACAACCTTATTCTCTGCATTCACTCCGCTTGGTTACTGAACCGGCCCAACCTGAGGCGCCCACAGGGCCCCGAGACTCCCCATAACCGTTTCTCTTAAACCCCCCCCCTAAATTTATGGCAGATCAAACAGGACCAGGTACAGAAGTGGAGTAATTCGCACGGGCTGCCCATTTTGGGGGCTCAAATTGCAGAACAAAACAGTGAAAACAAACATTCCTGCCCCCCCCAAAGAGTAGCTGCCTCAAGATGCTGTGCGAATGGGGGGGGGCTTCGTCTGAGCCGGGAGGGTCAACCCTGTTGGGGAGCAACCGTCGCAGTCGGGAGGAGGAAGAGGAGGGGATCAAACGGAATTAGCCTGGAGTCTACACAGACACGAGATCCGGGTTGCCAGCAGCCCCGAGCGAGGCCTACCTGTCCTTGTGGCCGGTCAGGGCACTCAGCAGCTGATTGTAGCGTTCCCCTTTGGGCGTCTCGGACAGCTGCAGCAGGGGGCAAGGAGGACAAAGACAATAAGCCACAGCCCTGCTCAACCACCGACATGAAACGCAGCCTTTCCCCCAAAAAACGGAGCCATTGCGAGGCCGAAGAAAAGGGTCGAGTTTAGCCAAGGGGCCCTGTAAGATGATGGCCCCCCCCAGGCTGGTCTTCCCCCCTCCCAGGGTGGGTGCCTTGCTCAACCTAACGGGAAGACCTCGGTCAACCTCAGCCGTGAAGGCTACGCTCATCCCTGACCTGGCTGAGGTCCCCAGGGTGGGTATACGGCACGTATGGAATCGGCACGTATGGAATCCGTGCTTCCAAAGGAGGGGGTCAAAGGTCACTGGGGACCGAAGGGGAGGCTTATACCACGAATGCCCACTGCCCAGCATGCTGTCAGTTGCCTCTGGCACCACTGAGTTTTTCCACAGGGAAAAAGCACCAGACCAGGGATGTAATTTGGGGCAGGGGTAGCTAGCAGCACCCATACGCTTCTCAGCAACCCCCCCTCCATTTAGCTCCTCGCGTAACGCCCATGAGCACGCGGGAAGTCGCTGCCCCCGTTTCTTCAGAAGGGTCAGGAGCCAGGAAGTGATCTGCTGCGTGTCCACCCCCAGCACGACGCAAACAGGAAGCCGAGGGATCCCCCGTTTGTGACCCCCCGGGCCAGACCCTTCTCTGACCTCTCCCAACAGGAGGCTGTCCCAGTTCTCACTGGCGAAAGGCAGGATTTCTCGCTCAAAATCAAAGTATTTCTTCTTGCAGCAGATGCTGAGATGGTAGAGGATCAGGTGGGCCACGTCCACCCTGCAAGACGCAAACACAGGCCTGAGAGGTGCCAGCACCCCCCCCCCCGCAAGGAGCTGAAGGGTTGGCGGGGCCGGCCTTTGCCCTCTGCAACCCGCCCCCGAGGAATCCACCCCCCCAGGCTTAAAACTCCTCTGCAGGCCAGGAGCCCCACTCAGCCTGCCCGGCACCACATGGCTCAATTTATCTCCCAAGGCCAGAGACCGATGTCCGGACAGGGCACCCCCAAACTGGCTGCCTGCCTCAGGCCCCAGGAACTAGCAGACACCGGCCATCGGGAACAGGGTGCCCTCTGCTGGCCGGGGAGGAAAACAGCTGCCATCAGCCTGTGGCCCCGGAGCCCGAAAAACTGGGCCCGGTGTAGACAACCTTTGATCACAAATGAGGCCGCTGAAAGGCTCAGCCAGAGGGGCAGCACCTGGGAAGCGTCTACGTGAGCACGAGCCCCACAGCCCCCCAAATTCCCCCCCAGGACAAACCCAGGAATGCCCCCGACCCAGGCCTCACCTTGGACGGAGGCACAGCAGCCACCCACACCGGGGTGGGGACCTTAAAACCTTTTTGAGGGACTTTTAGGGACCCCCTCTTTTGCTTTTGGGGGGCTTCCCTGCCTCCCCAGGCCAGGTGGGAGCCCGACACGCTGCAGTGGAGAGGGCTGGGGGCTCCGCGGCCCTCACCTTAGCCAAGGAGCCCCTCCCAGCCAGTCACCCCCCCCCCAGACTCACCAACGCAAGGGGAGGCGCTGAACACTCTCAGGCCCTCCGGTGCAAACACAGCATTCAAAGACGTAGAACCTGCCCGGGGTTCAAGAGGTCAGCGGTGCCTGTGGTTGCCCCCCTCCCACTGCGGCCCCTCCCCCCGAAGCCTCTCGGGTCGGGGGGGGGGGCTCACCTGTCCCCGTAGAGGAGGGGCTTGCTCAGACACTGGGTGCAAGCCTCGTGGAACCACTGCCCACAGGGGCGGCACTGCAGCATTTTCAGGTTCCACCTGGGCCGGCAGGAGCGAAGGAAGGGGGGGTGTCAGACTACGTAATGTGGGGGGCTTGCCTCCCCCCAGCCCCTCCCAGCCCCCAGCCCAGGGTGCTCCCCCATCCCGCTGACCCCGCCCAGGACCCCCCACTCCCCTTTCTAGGTAGGGCAGCCATCCTGCCCCCGTCGCGGCCCCCCCAAGCCAGGCGCGCACTCACTCGCCGGGGCCCCCGCAGTAGCAGTAGCACTGCTGCCGGTTGGTGAGGTGCTCGGCGTCCCACTCGAGCGACTTCAGCTGGTAGGGCAGCACCAGCTTCATGCCCAGCATGGCCTTGGCGTAGGGCCCCTTCTTCAGGGCCCCCCCGCGCTGCAGGGCGAGAGAGGGGAGCAGGGCAGACCTGGGGGGCAGGCGGGGGGGAGGGAGAAGAAGCGGGACCCCCCCCCCAAACAGAGAGCAGGAGCACCTGGGGTGGCAGGCCAGGCCTCCCCTCTGCGCCAGGAAGCAGGGAGACCCCGAGGCTGGCCGGCAGGGCCAAGGGGAGATGTTGCTTTGGGGGGGCCAAGAGGACCCGGCTGGACCCCCCCCTCACCTTGGTGGCCACGGCGAAGACACACTGCCGGCAGGTCCAGGCGGCCTCGCTGAGCACGCGAGGCAGGTGGCATTCCTGGTGGTAGGCTACAGGGGGGCACCGGAGCGGTTAAAGGGGGGCCTGGAGGAGGCGCAGACCCCCCCCCGCTGCTGCTCCCTCCCCCCCCCGGGACTCACCGTGGCTGCATTTCTCGCACCTGACCAGGCGGTTCTCCGGCCCGGAGGCCTCCGAGCGGCAGACGCAGCAGGCGGGCTCCTGGCCCGGGACGGCCGCTGCGGAGGGAAAGGGGTCAGCGGGCGCCGGGGAGGGGAAAGGGGGGGGCCGGACCCTCGGCCTCCCAGCAGGGGGAGGGGCGCGGGCAGCCCTCCCCCCCTCCCCGGCCAGCGGAGGCAGCCCCTTCTCTGAGCAGCACCAACCCGGGTTAATGTCCTTCCACAGGACCAGGAACTGCGAGTCGTCCTCGAACTGCACCAGGCACACCTGCCGGAGGGCGTCCACCTGCGGGAGGGGGGAGGGCAGCGGCGGGGTCAGCGGGCTCCGGCCGGGGGCGCCTCCTCCCTCCCTCCCCTCCCGGGCCGCCGGGGGGGGGGCGCCGCCCACCTTCTTGATGGTGCCCAGGTAGAGCAGCCCGTCGGTCCAGCGCGCCAGCACGTCCTGCCCTTCCCAGAAGCGGGGCCAGCCGGCGGCGGCGCTGCCCGACGGGGCGGCGGGCCGGGCCGGGCGCTTCCCGGGGCCGGAGGTCAGGCGGCCGCTGCTGCTGCTGCTGCTGCTGCGGGTGCCGCGCGGGAGGGCGGCGGGGGGCGCGCTCGCCATCGCATCTCCCCCTCCGACGGGCGGGTCTGCGGGGGGGCGGAGGAGAGCCGGGCAGGGCCCGAGGGGGCGAGGGAGGGGGCGGGGGAGCCCCGAGGGTCGCAGGGGGAGCCGCCCGCGGGGTCCGGAGGGCTGTGGCGGGAGGCCCGGCGCGTGTGACGCAGAAGCCGCCGGAGCCCCGGAGCCCCTTTCCGCGACCTTCGGGGCGGCCGGGCGAGGCGTCGGGGGAGACCCCGCGGGGGGAGGGGCTGCTCCTGGGCGGGCGGGGGTCGCGGGGGGGTCGCCCGGGCGGCACCGGCGGGGCTGCTGGCGGAGCTGCGCTCGAGAGGGCGGAGCCCTGGGGGGAATGAGCCCTCCGGCCCCGCCCCCGGACGGGCCCCGCCCCTCCGTCCCGGCTTGCCTGGCGCCCGGGCGGAGAGGGCGGGGCTTCCTCCCGGGGAGGCGAGGGCGCGCGCACGCGCGCTGTCAGGTCCCGCCTTCGAGGGGGCGGCGGCCGAGGGTCTCCGCACGCCATTGGTCGCCGGGCGGGGCCGGACTCACCGCGCCGCCGCCGGCAAGCCCATTGGCTGCGGCCCGCGCGGGGCCGGACGGGAAGCCCGTTCGAATCGCCCAGACGTTGCCGGGCGGCGAGAGGAGGCGGGAGCGCCGCGGCCGCCTCCTGCCCTCTGAGCGTGTGCAGAGCGCCAGTCGCCCCCGGAACCTCTGGTGATGGACCGGGCGGCTCCCCGGCGGCCCCTCGCCTCGAACGCGGCCCCCGGAGACTCCCGGCTACCCCGGCCCGGGTTGCGGGGAAAGCGCGCCGCCGCGGACGAGAACGCGCCCCCGGAGCCCCAGGTGAGCGTCGGGGGGAGGGGAGGGGAGGGGCACGCGCGGGGCAGGGGGAGGCGCCGATTGGGGGGGTCGCGGCGCCCCTCTTCACCCTCCCCCTCCTCCCTCCCGCAGAAACGGGCGCGCACCGGGCCGGCGTCGGCATCGACGGTGGCGGCGCCCCAAGCGACGAGCGCGGCCGCGGGAGGGTCGTCCCGGCCCCGAGCCGCCCCCGCCGCTTCCCGCGGGCTCCTGCGCGTCTCCGGTAAGGAGCCCCTCCCCACAAACACCGGGGGAGCCCCCAGGGAGGGAGGGAGGGAGGGCGGGCCAAAGGCTGCATTTCTGGCCCCTGAACGGGTCTCTCTTTCTCGGCAGGACGACGCCGGTCCTCGGCCAGGGCGACCATCGCCGCCCTCCCGGCAGCAGGTGGGGCTTTCGGGCGGGGGGGGCGGAGGGGGGTTGGGAGATTCCCCCGGGACCCCCTCGGAAGGTCTCACCCTGCGCTCTCCCCCCCTCCCCCTTCGCAGGGCTGAACAGCCGAACGGCTCCTGCAGCGCCTCCCAGACAAGGTAGGGCAGCCCCCCCCAGCGCCTGCCCCCCCCTTCGCTTCCCTCGGGGGAGGGCCTTGAGCCTCCTCCTCCTCCTCCTCACCCCGGCTTTCCCTCTGCCCAGGCCCCCCAGCTGGCCCCCCGGCCCTCGGGCGGGAGAAGAAGCGAGCCCCCTGGGACCTGAAGGGGCAGCTGGGCGACCTGCACGCCAAGGTGGGTGTCTACAAGGAGAGGATCCAGGGCCTGCTGGGGGAGAACGAGGCCCTGAAGAGCCAGCTGGGGGGGCTGCAGCAGGAGCTGGAGGAGGTGACCGCCCAGAATGGGGAGCTCGGTGGCCGGGCCAGGTGAGGAGGAGGGGGGGAGGGGGCAGGCGAGGGGTTTTGAAGGGGTCTTGCCTGGCCGCTGCTCCTGACCCTCTGGACGGCCTTTTGCAGCTTGCTGGCTTCGGAGCTGCAGGCCTGCCAAGAGGAGGCCAGGGAGAGCGGCCAGAAAGTGTCGGAGCTGCTGGAGAAGGAGCGGCGGCTGGAAGAGACGTGCCGGGCCCAGGCGCAGAGGATCGGGCAGCTGGAGGCCATCAACCAGGAGGTCACGGAGGGCAGCCGGGAGCTGGCCGTCCGGCTGAGGGTCCGAGAGGTGAGAGAGGACGGGCTGGGCCTTCTCGGCGACTCCTGGCGCCTCGCTTGCTGCCCACGGCCGCCCTTTGCCACCCAGCGAGGTAGGAGGAGACGGCCCTCTCTCTCTCTCCTCTCGGTGCAAAGTGGCAAAGTCGGGGCCTCCTGAGACGGTGGAGAGATGCCCCGGTCTGTGTCCTTCCGTCGGATAACAGAATCGAGAGCAATTCTATTTGTTTGCTGTTCTGGCTTTATGGAGCATAATGCGGCCAGGTTTTGCTCGAGCGCTGTGGACGCACACAACTCGCTGAATCCTTTGCTAGCAAGCAGTGACAGGTGGGGGGGGAGGATAGGAGGACACGGGCGGACGTCGCACGCAGGGTTGCCCTTTACTGAACCCGCTTCCCGTCTGGCCCGCGGTGCTCCTCTTCCTCTTCCTCTCTCTACCCTTGAGCCTCGTTATTGGTCGCTGCCTTTCCTGGGCCAAGCAAGCCTCGGCGAGGGGGGCAATGCTTTCATCCGGAGGGTGGTGGCTTCCAGGCCGGCCGAGGCTACTCTCCTCCCTCTGGCCTGGACAGCTGGCCGGCTTCAGGCATTTGTTGGTGCGGCAAAGTGGCCCAGATTGGCACTTTGGGCTGGGCTCGTTGCCTTAGATCTAGACTTGAAGTTGGAGTTCGTGCCCCTTTTCTGCCCAGCTCTGCCAGCCTCCACTCTGCCCGCAGCTGGGTCACTTTCCCTCCTTCTGGCCGAGGCTGGTGGTGGGAAGGTTCCCCCCTCCCCTTTTCGCACGGGTGGGGCGAGGCTCAGCACACCCTAACCCTAACCCTGCTGGCTGCCCAGGGGGAGCTGCTGGTGGCCGAAGAAGGCCTCGCCGAGCATCGGCAGCAGAACGAGACGCTGACGGCCCGCCTGGCGTTGCTGGAGGAGCAGCTGCACACGGGCGAGATGGAGCGACGCTGCCTGCACAACGCCCTGCAGGAGCTGAAGGTGGGGAGGGAGGGAGGGAGCTGCCTCGGTGCATTGGGGGAGGGGGGCTCCTCTGTCCCTAAGAGCTGTCTGACCATCCCCCACACACACGTGCTCCATTTGCTCTGCTCCTTCCAGGGGAACATCCGCGTCTTCTGCCGAGTGCGGCCCTTGCTGGCCAGCGAGAGGCAGGCTCAGAAGCCGCCCAGCCACCTGCGCTTCCCGGCCGACAACAACAAGGGCCTTGTGCTGTGCAGGGCGGAAGAGGTAGGTTTGCCCCCACCAACACACACACATGGGGGGGAGGGGTAGAGACCTACGTCCCACTGCATAGAGGGAGAATGTCGTCGGAAGGGAGGCAGGGGTGGCGTTTGGGGTGAACCCGGGAGGAGGAGGAATGAGTAGCTGAGTTTCTTGAAAAATGCTTTGCCAAGGGGGGGGCATCTCTCACAACGCGGCCCCTGTTTTGCCTCCCCCCCCGCAGTCCCACACTGGCCGGGAGCGCAAGGACGACATCAGCTACGAGTTCAGCTTTGACCGGGTGTTTCCCCCGTCCAGCTCCCAGGAGAGCGTCTTTGAGGAGATCTCCCTGCTTGTTCAGGTGGGGGGGTCTGAGGGCAGGCGGGGTGGCTTCCCCGACCCTTGGCCAGGCACTCACCGTCCCGGGCGCTCTCTCCTCCTCCCAGTCTGCCTTGGACGGGTATCACGTCTGCATTTTCGCCTACGGTCAAACGGGCAGCGGCAAGACGTACACGATGGAGGGCTGCGATGACCTGGGCCCCGAGACGGCAGGCATGATCCCTCGGGCCGTGCGACAGATCTTTGTGGCCTCCCGTGAGATGGAAGCCAAGGGGTGGAAGGTGAGGGGCAAGCGTGTGTGTGTGGGGGGGTGTCCCTCTGGTTTACGGGGGTCTCTTGTAAATGGCATCCAAATCCTCCCCCCCCCGGCCAGCAAAGTCGGAAAACGAACCCCTGGGTTTTCTCGGCCAGGCTGAGCCCACTCCCACCTGCTGCTTTTTCCTGAGCCCACTTCCCCCCCCCGCCACCTTCTCCCTCCCACCAGTACCAGTTCAAAGCGAACTTCCTGGAGATCTACAATGAGACGCTGCGGGATCTTTTGTCGCTGCGGCCAGAGCAGAATGGGGAGCTGGAGATCCGAAGAGTGAGCCAGTTCACGGAGGAGTTGCACGTCCCCAACCTCTCTTACGTGCCCGTCTCTTCCGAGGAGGAGGTATCATCAAAGACACACGCACACACTCCCGTCAGACGGGCTGGGGGGGTCTCTCCTGTGCCTTTTTCTCCTCCCCACTCCCCCCCCACAAGGCCTCTGCAACCAGCCCAGCAGCCCTCACTCCCACCTTCCCTGCCCTTTCTCCAGGTCCGGAGGCTGCTGCTGACAGCCCAAGGCCACCGCTCCGTGGCCAAGACCAACCTGAACGAGCGCTCCTCCCGCAGCCACAGCCTCTTCCAGCTCCGGGTGGAGGGCAGCAACGCCAGGCGGGGGCTGCACACCTCCTGTGAGTGTGGCGACCTGGGACGGGGAGAGGGCAGACACCGAGAGGTCCAGGCCCCTTGTGGAGCCACACACACAAAACATAACACACTTCTTCGGACCTGACCTACTCTCCTTGGGCCTGCAGCCGTGCTGAGCCTGGTGGACCTGGCGGGCAGCGAGCGGCTGGACAAGTCTCTCTCCACCGGGGAGCGGCTGAAGGAGACCCAGGCCATCAACACAAGCCTCTCCAACCTGGGCCTGGTCATCACCGCCCTCAGCAACAAGGTAGCAGGGGGTCCTGCGGCCCCTCTGTGTGTGTGTGTGTGTGTGTGTGTGTAAAGGAAGCGGCTGGGGGTCCAGAGGGTCCTCCCTCCTGCCTGCCTCCCCCTCTACACCCCCTCTTCCTCCCCCCACGCAGGAGGCCCACATCCCTTATCGCAACAGCAAGCTGACTTACCTGCTGCAGAACTCGCTGGGAGGCAGCTCCAAAATGTGAGTGGCTTCGGTGGGGGGGGGAGGGCTCTTGCCCACCCACCCAGGAGGGAGGGGGCTGTCCTGGGAGCCCCCCCACCCAAACACAGGCATATTCACTCAGGGCCTGCTTTGTCTCCCCTTCTCCCCCCCCCCCAACCCCAGGCTGATGTTTGTGAACATCTCCCCTCTGGAGGAGAACTTTGCCGAGTCCCTGAACTCCCTCCGCTTCGCTAGGAAAGTGAGTGGGGGGGGGAGCGCTGGGGGGGGGCTGCAGGGGGAGGAGCCCTGGGGGAGGAGGGGCAGGAGCGGCTGAGGACCCCCCCTTCTTCCCGCCCCTTGCAGGTGAACGAGTGCGTCATCGGCACGGCCTCTAGCAACCGGAAGTGAGGGTCTCCGCACCGCCCCTCCCGGCTACCCGTCTTCGTGTTTTTTAATTGTTTTACCGCTTTGTGTCCCGTGTGTTTGTGTAACTTTCTTGAATAAAAACGGGCGGATGGCCCAGCCGAGCCCAGCGCTGCCTCCTCTCCTTCCCCGGGGTCTTGGGGGGGGAGGGGCGGGGAGGGAGGGAGGGGGCGAGGGCAGGGAACCCGGAAGCGCCGGACTCTTGGGCTCTCACGGCCAGGCAGAGGCGCATGCGCAGTGGTCGCCTGGGTGGACGGGCGGCGGAGCCGTTGTCCCCCCCCCCGCGTGCTCGAATAGCACGGACAGCGCAGCCACAACAGAAAAAAAGGCTCAGCCCTTCCAGGTGGGCGTGGCTTCGGAGCTTCAGCAGGCGACATCCGGTCACGTGCCGGGAGACGGCGGGCAGCGCTTCCTTCCTCCCCCCCCAATACGGGAAGATGTCGACGCCCAATCGCGGCGGGAACCGAGGGGGACGAAGGAGCCGACGGCCTCCCGGCGGGGAAACACCAGCGCTGCCGCTTGATCAGACGCGCGTCGCGGAAGGAGGCCGACAGAGCCGCCTCCCCGATCCGTACAAGAAGATGGCGGCGCGGGGCCTCCGCTTCCGGTCCTGCGCAGTGGGCGCGGAGGCAAGAGGCGAGTCCTGGGCGAGGCGAGCGGAATCGAAACTCGAGGCGCGGGAGGAGCGGCCGTCGCGCTCGCCCCCCCCAGGAGGAGACCGGACGGGGCGCCGCTGCAGGCCGCTCCCGGTTCCCGGACGGGGCGCCGCTGCCCTCCCGCCCCGCCGGCCATGAGCTCCCCGCCGCCCGCCTGCATCATCGTCCTGGACGAGGACAGCGACCCGTCCCCGCCGACGCCCCCCGCCGCCCCCGCCGGCGAACCCTCCCCGGGGCCCCTGAACGGCAGCGCCGGCGAAAAGGGGCTCCGCGCCGAGAACCAGCGGCTCTTCCGGGAGGTGAGACGGGGGAGGGGAGGGGAAGCGGCGCGGTTCTTCCTCTTCCTCCTCGGGCCGTTGGGGGTCCCCGTCCGGGGAAGTCCGGGGTCTCCGCCTCCCTTCCAGCCGGTCTCTCCCGAGGGAGGGAGGGAGGGGGAGAAGCGAAAGCAGGAAAGGCCCCGTCCCCCTCCCGTGGCTGCTGTTGTGGGACCCTCGGGAGTACCTCAAAGATCATCTAGTCCACCCCACCGCCGGGCCCGGAGGGTCGCTCAGGGATCTCCCCCCCCTCCCTTTTTTGGGAGGGAGGCAGAGCAGCCCCCCCCAGGCCAGCTGGTGGGTGGAGGGGTTGGGGGCTTCCCCCTCCTGTCTTCTCCCCCCATTTCCCAGAATACCCCCCCCAATTCGGGAATTGCATGGCAGCTGGCTGGATGAAAGTCAGAGACACCAACTATTGTTTTATATATTTATACATTTAACGTTTACATTCCCAGCAGACAAGATAGGAACGCAGGAATAGAATAGAATAGAATAGAGCTGGAAGGGACCTTGGAGGTCTTCTAGTCCAGCCCCCTGCTCAAGCAGCAGACACGCCTAGGCCAGGGGTAGGCAACCTTGGCTCTTTTATGACTGGCTCAGGAATTCTGGGTTGCCTACCCCTGGCCTAGACCATCTCCGACAGGTCCAGTCTCTTCTCCTCATCCTCCAGCGATGGAGCGCCCACGATTTCTGGAGGCAACTTCTGTTCCACTGGTTGATCGTCCTCACTGTCAGGAAGTTTCTCCTTACTTCCAGGTTGCTTCTCTCGTTGGTCAGTTTCCACCGGTTGTTTCTCATCCTGCCCTCGGAGGCTTTGGTCAACGATCTGCCCCCTTCCTCTTTGTGGCAGCCCCTCAAATACTGGAATACTGCTATCATGTCTCCCCTATTTCTTATTTTCTTCAAACTAGCCAAACCCAAGTCCTGCAGCCGTTGTTTGTATGTTTTGGTCTCCAGGCCTTGGATCATCTTAGTTCAGCAGTTCTCAACCTGTGGGTCGCGACCCCATTTCGGGTCGAACGACCATTTCACGGGGGTCGCCAAATAACGCAGTCCGCCATTTTTTTCCCCTTTTCCCCTCAGCCGGCGCAGGGGGCAGCACCGCGCACGTGCGGGGTAGCACCGCACATGCGTGATGCGGGCCGTCGCGCCGTGCATGCGCGATGCGGGCCGTCGCACATGCGCCGTGCATACGCGATGCGGGCCGTCGCACGTTACACATGTGCGGTGCGGTCCGTCGCGCGCCGCACATGCGTAATGCGGGCCGTCGTGTGCCGCACACGCGCGATGCGGGCCATCATGTGCCGCGCATGCGCGATGCGGGCCGTTGGGCCGCGCATGTGTGGTGCAGGTCAGGGTCACGGCCTGAAAAAGGTTGAGAACCGCTGTCTTAGTTGCTCTTTTCTGAATTTTTTCCAAATTCTCGACATCTTTTTGTGTGTTATGGTGACCAAAATTGGCTGCAGTATTCCTGTTGTGGTCTTAGTAGGATTTTATAAAAGCGGTACATCGCGTGTTCTTGATTCTTCTCCTGTTTATACAACCCAGGATTGTGTTAGCTTTTTTGGCTGCTGCTGCTACACACAGCTGGCTCACGTCGCCCACTAGGACTCCAAGGTCCCTCTCACAGTTGCTGTTTTTAAGCCAGGTCTCGCCCAATCTGTACTTGTGCCTTTGATTTTTCCTGCCTAAATATGAAACTTTGCTTTTCTCCCCGTTAAAATCCATGTTGTTGGATAAGGCCCATTGTTCAGGTTTCTCAAGATCTTTTTGGATCCTGAGTTTGTCTTCTGGGGTGTTGGTGGCTCCTGCCAGTTTGGTGTCATCTGCAAATTGGATGAGTCCCCCTTCAATTCCCTCCTCTGAGTCATTGATGAAGATATTGGGGCCTAAAACGGAGCCTTGTGGTACTCCACTGCTTAGTCCTCTCCATGTGGATGTGGTGATATTGAGGGCTACTCGCTGAGTAAGGCTTGCCAGCCAGCTACAAATCCATCTGGGGGTGATGTTGTCTGTCCCACCTTTTTCTAGCTTACTAAGTAGTAGGTTGTGGTCTATTTTGTTAAATACCTTACTGAAATCTAAGTCTACTACGTCCACTGCATTTCACTGGTCTACTAGTTTAGTCACTTTATCGAAGAACGAGATAAGATTGGTTTGGCATGATCTGTTTTCAACAAACCCATGCTGGCTACTACTTATGACTTTGTTTGCTTCTAAGTGTTCGCAGATTTTTTATTATTATCTTTTCCCCAGGATCTTCCCAGGTATTGATTTTAGACTAACTGGTCTGTACTTTCCTGGGTCTGTTTTTTCTCCTTTCTTTTCCTTGAATAACAGCATGAGGGAAATGTCAGATGGCACACATAACACGCAGCAGAGGGAAAAGGTGGGGGCGGGAAAGGGGGAACTGCCCCCTTTACACCCGCAGCAACCGATCATAGTGCAGATCAGGGGTCCCTGACCGCCACCACCCAGGTCTGTGGACTGCCACCGGTCCGCAGCATGGCCAGGAACCAGTCCGCACAAACAAAGCAAAGCATCACACCCGCAGAATGCAGGCAGTGCATGAACCCCCCCCCGACACACACACCCCTCTGATCCATGGCAAAGTCTCTCTCCATGGAACCAGGTCCCCAGTGCCCCAAAGGTTGGGGGGCCGCTGGCGCAGATCACCTCACGCGAGAGCCAGCCACCCTCCAACCCATCAACTGCCACAGTGTGCGGTTCTGGCCCGTGGCACGCTTTGCTCTTCTGGTGACTAAATGGCGCCTCCTGACGGGGTCTCCTCGGTTACCAGCACTCCACCACCTCCGGAGGTGCAGCCCCACTTTAGAGCCTCCTTTCTCTGTTGGCGCCTCTTCCAAATTTCTCTCTGTGGGATTTTGACCTTCTCCCCCCACCCCTCCGATGGCCGCTGTCTTTCCCTAGCAGGGTCCAGGGGCTTCTGTGCCCTTTCACTCTGTCAGGGCGTTGGGCAGCGGCTGTCCGAATGAAGCAGGAGACGCCGACACAAACTCGTATTCTGTGGGTAGATGTATTTAACATTTA
Organism: Bothrops alternatus; assembly: GCA_034064705.1. Classification (NCBI taxonomy): domain Eukaryota; kingdom Metazoa; phylum Chordata; class Lepidosauria; order Squamata; family Viperidae; genus Bothrops; species Bothrops alternatus. The sequence goes on from JARGCV010000107.1 coordinate 299,334, forward strand.
CAGCAGACGAAAGATATTCAGAACACAGAAACTTCATGAGGTAAATCTCAAGCAGCATACAGAGCACACACCCCAAAAAAAGGCGGGAAAAAAGGAAACCTCCTTCTACACCCGCAGCAACCAATCACAGTGCAGATTGCCTCACACAAGAGCCAGCACTCTCCGACCAATCAATTGCAACTAAATTTAGTATCCTGACAAATTCTCCTCATGGGGGGGGGCTTCTGCGGGGACCTCGCCTTTTAGCCCAGCTCCCGTTTTCTTCCTGATGGGAAGCTGTGGAACCGCAAGGCCGGCCTGGCTCTTCCTTGAGCGACGCCTCTCCTGCCCCTTTTCCCCTGCAGTTCGTGGCCTTCTGCTCCAAGCACACCGAGGACCACCCTGAGGTCATCGCCTACCTGTCTGGCCGGCACCAGAAGACCAGCCCGGAGTACCTGGCCTCTGTGGAGTTCTGCAACGTCCTAAGCCGCTGCCTGACGCAGGTGCAAACCAGCAGAAACAAAATCTACGTCTACATTAATGAACTCTGCACTGTCTTCCGGGCCCATTCGCAAAGGAGAAGGGCTGCGGCCACTGGCCCCGTCGCCGCCCAGGATGCCCCAGACACTGCCCCTGCCTCCCAGACGCCCTCCGAGCCCGCCAAGCCCTGCGTGGGTTCCAAGCGGCAGATCCGCTACCTGGAGAACCTGCTGCGGGTTTACGCCAATGAGATCCAGCGGCTGCAGGAACAGGAGCTGGACTTGACGGAGCTGGACAGCCAGGATTCGGCCTACTTGCAGGAGAGCCGCCTCAAGCGCCGGCTGATGCACGTCTTCAAGCGCCTCTGCCAGCTGAAGAACTGCAGCAGCCTGACAGGCCGCGTCATCGAGAAGCGCATCCCCTTCCGCGGCACACGCTACCCGGAGGTCAACCGGCGCATCGAGCGGCTGATCAACCAGCCGGAGGCCTTCCCGGACTTTGCCGACATCCTCAAGGTGGTGCAGGCGGCCAGCACCCGTCACAGCCTGGGGCTGCCCAAGCACCAGATGGAGTCCATGGCCCGCGACGCCTTCCACAATGTGGGCGTCCAGCTGCAAGATCGGCGTCGCCTCGACCTGGTCTACAACTTTGGCAGCCACCTGACCGATCAGTACCGGCCTAGTGAGTGCTGTGGAGGGAAGGAAGCTCGGGGCCCAAGGGGACTCTTGGTGGCCCCTGGTTCCACCCAGGGGAAGTGCTGGCTTGGGATGACCCCATTGTCACCCCAAATTCAACTCCAGGAGGCCTATTGTGCTGCCTGACGATACCAATTCCAGTCTTGTTTAGGGCGGTCCTGGGGGCCCCCAGTTGGGCACACAAAAGAGGCACCCGACGGTTCTTGTTTCTTGGCTTTCGGGAAGGAAAAAAGGCTAGACTCCTGCCTGGGGCTGCTGTGGGTCCTGCCTAAACCTGTTTTCCAGGCTCGCCTGCTCTGCCTAAACAAGCCCGGATGAAACGGGCTGCACAAACACCTGAGATTCGTTCAGGTTAAGGCTGGCCAAGCCCTTGGCTGATAATCCCAGCCCCACGAGAGCTGGGGCCCACACACCCACCTCTCCCTCTTAGACCCCCCCTTGCCCATCTCGTCCAGGGCGGGGGGGGGAGAGACAATGGTGCTGAGCTTCGTCTGGGGGCTTCTGGCAAGAATCCCGGGTGGGGCCTTTGAGGCCGCTCCCCATGAAACTGAGTGGAGGAGGCACCTAGCTGTGCCCCACCAAAGCACCTTGGCCATGTGGGGGGTGGGTGGGCTGAGGCTAGGATAGACCCCAGAGGGTGAGGTTCGGGCAGAGAGCGGGCAGGAGCCTGTCAGGTGAGGGAAGGGCTGGTTTTCCAGCTTGGCTTTACTGGCCCCGGGGCCTTAGATTGGGGCTCCTTTGCCACAGCCCCCCCCACGGGGGCCGGAGGAAGCTCTCCAGGACCAGACCAGCTTTCCAGGGGCTGGGAGAGAATCCAGCCTTTCGGGGGGGGGGCTTTGACACGCCCCCCTATTTTCCAAGGGCATCACCACGATCCTCCACGGAAGGGAGCACCTTCTCCCGGGGCGGGTGGGGGGCAGGCGGGCTCCCCCTCACCACCCCTGTCCTTCTGCCCGGCAGACACTGACCCAGCGCTGGGGGACCTGGAGTTGGCCCGGAGCCTGCAGCGCAACCAGGCGCTGGGCGTGCAGCGCCTGGAGGAGGTGATCACCCACTTCGCTCAGCTGCAGGACAAGAACGAGGAGGAGCAGCTGGGGGGGAGGGCCCCCCGGCAGGACAGCGGAGGGGCCCAGCCCAGCAGTGCCACGGAGGGGGAGCCAGCCTCCCCGAAGGAGTCTGTCTCGGGGGCAGCCGCCAAAGAGGTAATGGGGGGACAGGAGGCCGTGGAGCCCTCGGCTGCCCCTGTGGGGATCTGGAGCCGGGGGGCATCCAGAGGGCCGGGCACTCGGCGTGGGGGGGAGGACTTTTGGCACCCCCTCCCTTTGGGGGGCCTGCAGAGCCCACCAGAGGGGTCGCATCAATGGGGGGGGGGCTCTTAGGCTGAGGCAGGGAGTATCCCAGCCCCCCTCACCCCAAAGAGGGTAGAGATGGTGTGAAGAAGGGGATGAGTCCGGCTCTTCCCAGATCCGGTGGCCTCCCAATTCGGCCCGCTTCGCAGGGCTAAAGTATCCAGTTCCCTTGTTCTGTGTGTGTGTGGGGGGGAGGTCCTCTGGTCACCGTGGGGCACCCAGGGCCAGTGGAAACCCACCCCCCCACCTCTGCACTAGGACAGCGCAGGCCCCAAGGAGGCCAGTAAAGGAGAAGGGTCGTGGGAAGAGGAAGAGGAAGAGGAGGAGGAAGAGGAGGAAGAGGAAGAGGAAGAGGAGGAAGACGACTCCTCGGAGTCAGACCTGGACACAGAGCTGGCCCACTGCCTGGTTGGCGGAGAGGAGGAGGAGGAAGAGGAGGAGGAGGAAGCAGCGGCAGTGGCAGGTACCCTTGGTGGGCGGGTGGGGGGCTAAAGTGGCACCTGGGGGGGGCTGCCTTCTCTCGCAGACTCCTGCTTCATTCTTGTGGCAGTGAGTTCTGCAGGTTCAGTCCGCACTGATACCCTGGAGTTGTCTTCTGCCAGCCCCAGTTCTGGGGGAAGCGGGGGGGGGCCTCCTGCCAGCCCTCCTCTTCCCACACTTCCCGCCCTCCCTCCCCCTACAGCTGAGGACCCCCCTGCAGTGGACCAGGAGGAGGAGGAGGAGGAAGAGGAAGACCGCCCTCCCCAGCATTTGCTTTTGCAGATCAAGGAGGCCGGGCTGCTGGAGGGGGAGGACAGCCCAGCCCCATCCCCCTGCCCGCTTCCGGAGAAGTGGGAGCCTGCCCGCCCGGCCCCCGGGTCCCCCCCGCCCCCCAAGCTCAGCCACTCGCTGGAGAACGGGGAGCTGAACGGGCAGCCGCCCAGCAAGAGGAGACGCGGTTGGGGGCAGACCCCGGTTTCCAGCAGGTACGGGGTGGGGGGTTTGGCGGGGGAGAAGGGTGGGGGGCGCCCCCCCATCTCTCACGCTGGCCTCTCTCTCCCTGCCAGCACCAGCACCAGCACCAGCACTGGGGAGGGCTACATCCAGGTGCCCAGCTCCGGCTCGGAGGGGGAGGAGGAGGCGTGGCCGCCCTGCCAGAGCCCGGCCCCCCTGGCCGACTCTAGCCGCCCGGACTCCCCCGGCCTGGGTCTGGTCTCCAGCAGCCAGGGCAGCCCCCGCTGGGCCCCCCTGCAGCAGCAGCAGCACCAGCCCTTGCTGGAGAAGGAGCAGCTGCTCACCAGGGTGGGTGCTGGGGGGAGGCAGGGGTGGGGGCGCTGGGGAAGGCGGCAGTGGGGGAGGGGCTGCAGGTGGGGGGGCGGGGGAGGCGTCGGTGGGGGAGGGGCTGCAGGCTGGGGAGCAGCTTCCCCCCTGGGAACTAGAAGCGGGGGAGGGGCGGGGAGGACTCCTGGGGGGGGGCCGCTGACCGCTCTCCCTCTCTCTCTTCCCCCCCCCTCCAGAACAGCGTGGCCACCCAGTGCGACCCGGAGGAGATCATCGTCCTCTCCGACTCGGAGTAGCCGCGGCCGGCCGGCGGACTTTCTACGCGGGGGGTGGGAGGGGGGCGGGGCGGGGTTGGAGAATAAAAGCGACTATTTTTCTGCACGGAGCCCGCCCGCAGCCTTCTTTTTCCCGCGGGGGGAGGGAGGTCGAAGGAGGGAGGGGGGGAGAGCTCGGGGTGGGCCTCCGACGGGCGGGGGCGGGGCGACGCGTGCGCAGAAGGCGCGGCAGGCAGCGAGCGAGCGAGCGGGGCGGGGGCGCCGTGGAGGAGCCCCGGGGCCGGCGGGCGGGCGGGCGGCATGGCGGCGGCGGCGGAGGCCGGGGCGGTGCAGGTGGCCTTCCCGGAGGCGACGAGCGCCCTGCTGGAGGCGCTGAACCAGCAGCGGCTGGAGGGGCAGCTGTGCGACCTGGCCATCCACGTGCAGGGCCGGGTCTTCCGCGCCCACCGGGCGGTGCTGGCCGCCTGCTCGCCCTACTTCCACGACCAGGTGCTGCTGAAGGACATGAGCGCCGTGGTGCTGCCCAGCGTCATGGACCCGGCCGCCTTCGAGCTGGTGCTGGGCTCGGCCTACACGGGCCGCCTCCGCATGGGCCGCGACGAGATCGTCAACTTCCTGACGGTGGGCAGCGTCCTGCAGATGTGGCACATCGTCGACACGTGCACGCAGCTGCTCAAGGAGCGGCAGCGCCGCCCGGACCGCGCCCAGGCCGCCTCCTCCTCCTCGGGCGCCTCCCGGGGCTCCGGCGGGCGCGGCGGCGGCGGCGGCGGGGGGGAGAGCCAGTCGCCCAGCAGCAGCAGCTACTTCAGCCCCCTCCGCGACGGGCCCGAGCAGCCCCGAGGAGGCGGCGGCGGCGGCGGCGCCCGCGGGGGCGGCGAGCGTGACGAGGACGGGCTCTGCCGGGCCGCCCCCCGACGCCGCCCGCCCGCCCCCTCCGCCCGCGCCGGCAGGAGCGCGCCCGAGCCGGACGACGGCGCCCCCGGGGAGCCCGGCAGCAGCGAGGCCCGCCGGCCGTCCTCCCTGCGGCCCGGCCTCGTCCCGCCGCGCCAGTGGCCGCCGGTGAAGAAGGAGCGCGGCGGGCTGGAGGAGGAGGAGGAGGACGACGACGACGAGGAGGAGGAGGAGGAAGAGGAGGACCTGGTGCTGACCTGCGAGGAGGACGAGGAGCCGGCTGAGCCCGCCGCCGCCCTGAGCATCAGCGACGTCCGCACGCTCAGCGGGCCGCCGCCGCCGCCGCCGGAGGAGCAGGTGAACTTCTGCGAGTCCTCGCAGGACGTGGCGGCCGCCTTCGAGGAGCCCTTCCCGCCCTCCCGGCCGCTCCTGCCGCTGGACGTGCGGGGGCCCCCGCTGCTGCTCTTCCCGGGGCCGTCGGGGGCGCCGTCGGCCGTCGGGGCTGCCCCGCCGTCGTCGGTGGAGCACGGGGCGGTGCAGCTGTCGGGGGGCTCCGGCGAGGGCAGCAAGATCTTCCTGTGCCACTGCGGGAAGGCCTTCTCGCACAAGAGCATGCGTGACCGGCACGTCAACATGCACCTGAACCTGCGGCCCTTCGACTGCCCCGTCTGCAACAAGAAGTTCAAGATGAAGCACCACCTGACGGAGCACATGAAGACCCACACGGGCCTGAAGCCCTACGAGTGCCACGTCTGCGCCAAGAAGTTCATGTGGCGCGACAGCTTCATGCGCCACAAGGGCCACTGCGAGCGGCGCCACCGCCTGGGAGGAGGAGGAGGAGGAGGGGGGCCCGCTGCCCTCTGCGGGGCGGCCAAGAAGGAGGAGGAGGAAGGGGCGTCCCCCTCCTGCATCCCCGGAGAGGCCGAGTGGGCCACGGGCCGATCCCCCCGCAGCGAACTGGGCTTTGCGGGCGGCAGCAAGATGTGAGCCGCAGAACTGACGCCTCCCCTGCGAGGAAGGCCCTCCCGGCCCTCCGATGAGCCTCCTTCCCTGGAGGGGCCCTGCGGACTCCCCTGGGGGGTCTTCTTTCTGCAGGGTGGGGGCTGTGAAGGGCTCCTATCTCCCCCCCCCATTTGGCTTGGTCTTCCCATCATGCGATGGGCCCGTCCCTGGGAGGGGGTCTCTTTGCCTCTAGAGCCAGCCGGGTGGGGGCTGCCCCAGGCCCTCCCTTGCAACCCCAGGCCTAAATCCCTCTTTTGGGAGAAAAGAGTGACACTAAAAGCCCCCCCCCCGACCGATTTGCAGAGGGGGGGTTTCTCGTTGATGTAACAGCCGCTTCCTCTCCCCCTGCCTCCCCCTCCCCCCTTTGTGTCTGCTTTGGGGTGCAGACTTTTTGGCAAGAGCCCCTCCTTCCACCCCCCCCCCAGGCAGTTTGCAAGGGACAGTTCTGAGATGTCCAGATGCTTGACTGTGTGCCCAGAGAAGACACATGCACGCACACACACACACACACACACACACACACAGAGAGCTTTGGGGGGGAACTCACGTCAGTCCTCCTGGATACACCTCCCCCCCACACAAAAAAAGCCTGGAGACAAGGAGAAGCCCCCTCCCTCCATTGGTTTCTTCGGTCGCGATGAGAAACGTCCTTCAATTTGGTTTCGACCTTTTTCTAAAGGAAAGCCAGAAATTCTCTTATAAATATTTATTGCTGTTTAAGTTAATAGTGTTGATATTATTATTATTATTATTATTATTAAAGTTGGAAGGGACCTTGGAGGTCATCTAGTCCAAACCCTTGCTCAGGCAGGAAACCCTATACCACTTCAGACAAGTGGCTGTCCAGTCTCTTCTTAAAAACTTCCAGTGTTGGAGCATTCACCGCTTCTGGAGGCAAGGAGTTCCACTGGTTAATTGTTCTGTCAGGAAATTTCTCCTTAGTTCTAGGTTGCTTCTCTCCTTGATTGGTTTCCATCCGTTGCTTCTTGTCCTGCCTTCAGGTGCTTTGGAGAATAGCTTGACTCCCTCTTCTTAACTTAACTGTCTCACTTAGTGGCAGAAATGTTGGCTGCCATAAGTCAAGGACTTCCCGCATAGCATAGCTTTCATTATTATAATAATAATAACAATAAAGATTCAGTTTTTGGCTTAATGTCATGGTTCTGACAGATGAAACTTTTCAAAAGAACTTTGAGGCATTGTTTACCTGAAAGAATCTTTTATTTGGGAAACAAAGCATCAGCACTACATAGTTAAAAGTGAAAAACTGAACATCCCCCCCCCACAAAGTAACCGCACAATGCCCTCCTCCAATTAACAGTCATACATCACATTCCCCAATTCGCTTGAAGCTGTGGGCTTCCTCCCCAGCTCTCCAAAACTTTATCAGCTCTGGGCGCAATGACTTTGGATTCCCACAGCTGAGTTGTTGTTATGACTGGCTGGACTCTCATCCACATCCCCCCCCCAACATCATCTAACTCTAAAAGGGAAAGAGAAAAGATGGCTACATTTCCATCTGTTGTCAAAGCAAGAACATCCAATGTTAGCAGTGTTGACATCATCATCATTATTATTATTATTATTACTATTATTACCAAAGTTGGAAGGGACCTTGGAGGTCATCTAGTCCAAACCCTTGCTCAGGCAGGAAACCCTACACCACTTCAGACAAGTGGCTGTCCAGTCTCTTCTTAAAAATAGCTTGACTCCCTCTTCTTTGGGGCAGCCCCTGAGATACTGGAAGACTGCTATCGTGTCACCGGTCATGTTCATTTTCCTGTAGCCTTTTGCAAGCTCCGCCCTGGCCTTGCTGGGATCCAGCGGTAACTTTATTGGGGGCTGTGCTGGAGACCAAACCGGCTTGCTGGGGGGGGAGGAGAGCCCACCAGTAGCACCAGTTTTGCTGCCCCCTCCCCTCCCCATTCCAGCAGATGCTCCCTTCGCCCTCTCCCATTCCCTCCTCAGTGGGGGTCTCCCTTTGGGCCCACCTGGCCCTCGTGGTTGTGGGGAAGGTTTTCAGGGGAACGGGGCCGTATGGGTGGTGCGAAGGCGTAAATACAGACGTGCCAGTCACACTGATTCATTCCAAGCCACCATCCCCGTTTGAACAGGTCCTTTTTTCGTGGAAGCTTTCAGGGACACACACACACACACCAACGCAAGTCCACTTGCACGGAGGAAGCGGAAATTCTCATCGTCCCACTCTGGGTCCTGCCCCGTGCCCTTCTCCAGCAGGCTTGGTTGACCTAATTATAGGAATCCTGGGATCTCCCGGTGGTCTCCCATCCCGTGGCCCGCCGCCCTCCTCTTGGGACCAGCCGCGACCCTCTGGCGGCCACTGCCAGCACCAGATCGCCCACCCGGACGGGCAAAGGCTGGACCCCGGCCCCATAGACGGCTTTCTTCCAGAGCTCTGCGGAAGATCCCATCGGGCTGGGTGGAGCCACATGGGCCCTAGGAAGACCCCCCCTTGTAAATACGCGTGACGTCAGAGAACGGGGAGAATCTGTTAGCCAAGGGCAGCCCCTCCCCCTCCGGGAGTCCCCGGCCGAGGGGCTTCCCCACCGCTTCCCTCCGCCTCCCTCTGCCGGGCCGTCGAGGCCATTGGCCGCCCTGGGGCGCCTCCCCTTCCTCCGCCGCCGAAAGTGAAAGCGGCCCCGGCCGGAGCAGATCGCGCAGCGTCCCTCCGCCGCTCCCGGTCCTCGCCTGCCCGGCCGCTCTCCTCGCCATGGACGCCGCCGCCCGGAGCCCCCGCCGCCCGCGCGCCCCCCTCCTCCCCCTCCTCCCCCTCCTCCTCCTGGGTGAGTGCGGGAGGGAGGGAGGGAGGGGCTCCTGCGACCCCCGAGGGGCCCTCCGACGCCACCGACCCCCCCCGGCCGGAGCCCCCCCGCCGCGCGACCTCCGGCAGGGAGGGGGCGACGGCGGCGAGGCGGGCCAGGCTCCGGGCCGGGGATTCCCGCCGGGGCGGGGCCGCTTTCCCTTTCGGGGCTGGGGGGAGGGGCGAGGGGCGGCGGTGGGGCTGAGCGCCTCCTCTCCCCGCAGGAGCCTCCCTGGCCGCCTCCCCCCCGTCGGGCCCGGCCCGGCTGGGCTGCTGGTTCGTGGAGGAGGCGGGCGGCGGCCGCGGCGGGGCCGGCTCGGTCATGCCCAGCGACCTCAGCCAGCGCCGCGCTCTGCTCGTCCTGCCGCCGCCCGGGCAGCGCCTGCCCGACGCCGCCCTGGAGCCCGAGCTGCCCGCCGAGGTGGAGGCCGGCCTGGCCTTCCAGCTGCTGGGTAAGGGGGGCGAGGGGGGGGCCCGGCTCTCCCCGGGCGTTGGACGGGGCGGGGGGCTCCGGGGGGGGCGCCAGCGGCTGACCCCCTGCCCTCCCCGTCCGCGCAGACCCCTCCGGCAGCCTCTGGAGCGGCAAGGAGGCCGGCGCCCGTCCCCGCTGGCAGGGCTCCCGTCTGCCGGGCCGCGGAGAGGCCGAGCCCGCCTGCGAGATCAACCCCTACCAGCCGCGGGAGGCCCACGTGCCCTGGGCGGCGGGGCTGGCGGGGCGGACGGGCTCCCCGCGCTGCCTGGAGGGCCGCTGGGTCATCGCCACCATCCAGAACCCCGAGGCGGGCTTCGGCGTCAGCAGCATCCTGCACCAGGAGGGGCCGTTGCCCGGGAAACCGCAGACGCCCAGGGTCGCCGTGGCAACAGGTACACACACGGACACACACACACACACACACACACGGACACACACGGACACGGCTATCCCTGTTTGGGGGGGTATTGATGGGGGGGTGCCATCCTGGACTAATGTGCAGGGTTTGTCCTAAGCAGGAGCCCCCATGTAGATGGGGGGACCAGATCCGTTCCCCAGCTGGCTGGGGAGGATGGGAGTTGCAGGCCAACCTATCTCCCGGATTGTGGCGGGTAGGAAAGGTTTCAGCAAGAGGAGGCAGCCGGAGGTCCCCAACGAAGCCCCTTCCCAGACCCTCATTTTGAGGAATAAAGGGCCCTCTCCTCCTCCTCCCCCTCCTCCTCCTCCACAGCCGTCCTCTCCGTCTTCACCCGGACGCCCCGCCTGGAGTCCCGCCTGAGGCAGGACGTCCTGCTGGACTGCGGCTTCTCGGCTCCCCCCACGGCCTTCTCGGTCGAGTGGCGCCACCAGCACAGCGGGGCCGGCCGGGTGATCCTGGCCTACGACGGAACCGCCCAGAGCGTCACGGTGTCCGAGGAGGGCGCCCGGCTCTTCCTCGACTCCGCAGGCGGCAACGTCTCACTGCAGCTGCAGGCCGCCCAGGTGCGCCACGAGGGCACCTACATCTGCTCCGTCTACCTGCCCCACCTGCAGGCCCAGCAGGCCGTGGAGCTCAGGATCATGCGTGAGTTGACCCCCCCCAGTGCCCCCTGTCCCCCCCTATGCTGCTGCACGCCCTTCCCCCGGGTTGGGTGGGGCCGGCCCATAGGACGAGGGGTCTCCTCCAACGTCTTCCCGGTTTCCAGGGTAATAATGATGATAATAATAGTAACAGTTGGAAGGGACCTTGGAGGTCATCTAGTCCAACCCTCTGCTCAGGCAAGGAACCCTGACCCTGACCCTCTCTCTCTGCCCCCCCCAGAGCCGCCCAAGGTCACCCTCCGCCCGATCCCCTTCCCGGTGCCCCTGGACACCCACACGGACCTGGCCTGTGAGGTGGCCGGCTATTACCCGCAGAGCATCTCCGTGGTCTGGAAGTGGCGCAGCCCCGGCGCCCCCCACCAGGCCCTCCTGGACACCTGGGAATCGGGGCACCGGCAGGCGCCGGATGGCACCTACAGCTTCACCAGCTTCGCCCGCCTGCCAGCTCTCCGGCCGGGGGACCAGGGGGGCTCGTACAGCTGCCACGTGAGCCACGTGGGGCTGGGCCAGGAGGGGCTCCAGAAGACCATGAAGCTGAACGTGGCAGGTAGGCACAGGGGAGGGGCCCGGCCATGAGTCGGGGGGCTGCACGGAGGGGAGGGTGGAGGGTGCCCTCCCCCACCCTTGGAAGAAGAATGCAAGGGCCAACGGCAACTCTGCCCCCGCCCAAGGCGAGGGGGGGGACCCGGGGCCAGACAAACAGCCCCGGAGACCCACCGCCCCCAATCTGGAGGGGGTAGAACGGTAACTCTTGGGACCTACAAGGGCAAAGTGGGTTGGGTGTGGGTGGTAGCGCTCCCCTCTTGGCACCAGAGGCAGGCCGTGAATCCCAGGTGCACCCCCAAATGTTAGGGGGTACCAGCATCGGCCTGCCTGCAGGAGACGCCAGGAGCAGCACCTTCTCTGTGTGTGTGTGGGGGGGTGTCAGATCTTTCAGGCCGAATCACAGAATCAACTGGGGGGGCTCAGAGAGCGGTCAGCTTGGGGGGGGGGCAATGCCAGCAGCTTTTAAAAGGCCCACAGCCGTAGCCCGCCTGGACAGCTCTGGGCCTTCACTGAGGGGAGGGGTGTCTGGGAGAGCCTACCCCCTCGGGGGGGGGAGTTGATGTCCATCTCCAGGCCTCCCCCGCCTGCCTCCCTTTCCAGGGTCTTCACTCCCCTCCGTGGAGGACGCCATTGGCCTCTTCCTGGTCACTTTCCTGCTGCTGGGCTTCCTGCAGGTGCTTTCCCAGCGAGGTGAGTGAGCGACGGCCGCCTTCCCCCCCCATCCACGCCCCCCCCCCCCACGTCCTCCCTGACTGGCCGTCTTTCTCCCTGGCAGTCTTCGGAGAGAAGAAGGAGACGGCCCAGCCCAGCGCCCAGGGTCCTCCCCCGCCCGGAGACTCGCCGGCCGCGGCTTCTCCGCCCGAGCAGGGCCAGGGGGCCGGAAAGCGGAAGCCCTCTGGAGCCGGGTCCTCGTCACCGGACCCCAACCCGAAGTGACCCTCCTGCCGGATGGTGGAGCCTCCCTCTGGATCCTCCCGGAAGGGCTGCAGATGAACGGGGTGGGGTGTTGGGAGACCCCCCTCCCCCCTGTGGATCTTAGTTGGCAATTGGGGGAGGGGGTGCTGAATTTGGTTAGAGTGCCTGTCTGTCCTTCCCGCCTGCAGGAAGCGGGGATCCCTGTTCCCTCTCCCTCCCACCCCCTTGGCAAGATGGGGGGGCCTCCCTACCTGTTCCTGGGGCCCCTGCCCTCGCTTCCCCCCCAGACGGCTTCCAGAGCAGGGTCCTGTGTGTCCGGCCTCGTACAGACCCCCCCCAAGTGCTGGATCTGGGGGGGCTCTTAGAATAACGGAGCCAGCCTGGCCTGCTCTGGGCCCCCAAGTGGGAGGCCTTGAAAAGCCAGCCGAGCTCCCCCGTCCCCCGCATATGTTGGTTCCCCCTGCAGTGTGAGCCGCTTTGCTTTCCTAGGACTGAAGGGGCTCCCTTAGTTGGGGTGGGGGGACTTTTCTGCCACCCCCCCTCCCCCAGAACTGCAAGACCGACTTGGCCAGGGGTTGGTCACACAGCCGAAGCGTCTGGCTCCCTGTCCTCCTGAGCCCTGCATGCCGGTCGATCCCAAGAAGACGCTGTGGGAGAGGGGGTAAGCAGAACCCGCCCCCCATTGCAGGCTGCCATGCGTGGAGGAGGAGACCCCGGCCGAAAGGGGACACGAGCCCCCCTGCAGCCTCTCGTCCCCCGGAAGATCCGGTCGCGTCAGCAGCGGAAGACTTTTCCTGTGCTGCCACCAGTCACACAGACATCCCCCCCTCCCAAGGCGGTGGGGCTCCTGGCCACTGCCCCATGGGCCACAGGGTGCTACTCGCCCCCCCAGTGCCTGTTGGGGTTCATCTGCTGTCGATTGTCGGCTGCTTCCCTTGCTCTGTGCCTCAGCTTATAAAGATTTCCTTTTGTACGTGTCGTGTGATTGGAGGTCTTTGGGGTGCGGGGCGAGAATGGGGGGCTTGCAGGATAAGGGGGTACCGAGGAGTCCTCCGTCCACCACACCCCCCTCAGGTGGAAACTTCCTGGGCCCCTGTCAGGGGTGGCCGTGGGTGCCAGGAGTGGCCCCCTTGGGGGTCGATGGGCCACTGGCTGTCCCTCCTCGCTCGGGTGTGGATGCCCGCCCTGCGCTGGTGTGGGGCTGCGGGAAGAGGCGCCCCAAGTGCCAGCAGGCGCCAAACGCAGCCGGGCAGAAGGGGAGGCAGGCGCCAAACTGCTGCTCTAGTCCCCACGTCAAAGGGACCCCGGGCTGCAGATTCTTTGGGGGGGATCTCCCCACGAGGTGGTCGAGGGGATGAAACCCAGAGGTTGACCAGGCCCCGGTCTTAATTCCTGGGGGGGCCCTTTTGGTTATCGTGGCTGTTACAGCCTCGGTTCTGGAGCTTTAGGAGGTGACCAAGATAAAACAAAACAGCCCTTGGGGGCCCCTTCCTCCAAAAGATGGAGGTGGGGGAGCAACTAAGGGGAGAGTAACGGAACATACGGGCAGTCCTCGGCTTATGACCGCTAACGAGCCCAACATTTCCATCGTTAAGTGAGACACTTGTGAAGTGACTTTTGCCCCACTTTACGACCGACCGCCATGGTTGCTGACTGAATGGCTGCAGCTGTTGAGTCAGAAACCTGACGGGTCAATGCTTCCCCTTCGACTTGGCTGCTCCAAAGGTCGCCAAAGGGGGTCGCGTGGCCTCCGTCGTAGGAACCGGTCACCCAGACTCTGGATTCTGATCGCGGGACCCTGGGAGAGGCTGACTCTGGTCAGAGCGAGGGGAGGGGACCCCAGGCTCTTTTAGGACTGACTGGTGGACTTCAATTCCCAGAATTCCTGAGCCAGCCATGCTGAGTGAGGAATTCTGGGAGTTGAAGTCCACGAGTCACAAAAGAGCCCAGGTTCCCCACCCGGGTTAGTCACTCTAGAGAAAAGGAGAAATAGGGGGGGGACACGAGGATAGCAGCGTTTCAGTATTTGAGGGGCTGCCACAGAGAAGAGGAGGAGGAGGGGGGGTCAAACTATTCCCCCAAAACACCAGAGAAACAACGGGTGGAAACTGACCAAAGAGAGAAGCAACCTGGAATTAAGGAGAAACTTCCTGACATGGAGGGCAATTAACCAGTGGAACAGCTTGCCACCAGAAATCATGGGTGCTCCATCACTGGAGATTTTTAAGAAGAGACTAGACAGTCACTTGTCTGAGATGGTATAGGTTCTCCTGCTTGAGCAGGGGGATGGACTAGAAGACCTCCAAGGTCCCTTCCAGCTCTATTCCATTCTATTCTCTATTCTATTTTATATTTTATTTATTTATTTTTTATTTTATTTTATTCGGATTTGTATGCCGCTCCTCTCCGAAGACTCGGAGTGGCTTACAACATATATATATAAACAATTGAACAAATCCGAACAACATTAAAAATACAAACCCCATACATACTCATCAATCACACCACAATCAACAATCATCCCCAGGCCTGGGGTCGGAGAAACCCGGACTTCAGGAGGTAGTTGGTTCCAGAGGGCGGGCGCCACAACAGAGAAGGCCCTCCCCCTAGGGCCCGCCAGACGACATTGTTTCGTTGACGGGACCTGGAGGAGGCTGACCCTGTGCGCTCTCACCGGTCGTAGAGAAGTATGTGGCAGAAGGCGGTCCCGTAAGTATCCTGGTCCCAAGCCATGAAGGGCTTTATAGGTAATAATCAACACCTTGAATTGGGCTCGGAGACCAATAGGCAACCAATGCAGCGTGCGGAGAGTTGATGAAATGTGGGCACAACGAGGAAGACCCACAACTGCTCGCGCAGCTGCATTTTGCACTAATTGTAGTCTCCGAACACTCTTCAAGGGTAGCCCCATGTAGAGAGCGTTGCAGTAGTCGATCCTCGAGGTGACAAGGGCATGTGTGACTGTGAGGAGTGACTCCCGATCCAAGTAAGGACGCAACTGGTGCACCAGGCGAACCTGGGCAAATGCCCCCCTCGCCATTGCCGACAAATGATGATCCAATGTCAGCTGTGGATCAAGGAGGACTCCCAAGTTGCGAACCTTCTCTGAGGGGTTTATAGATTCACCCCCCAGGGTAATGGAAGGACAGATAGAAGTGCCCTTGGGAGGCATCACCCACAGCCACTCTGTCTTATCGGGGTTGAGCCTTAATCTGTTAACACCCATCCAAACCCTCACAGCCTCCAGACACCGGCACATCACCTCAACCGCTTCACTGATATGGCCAGGAGTGGAAATGTACAGCTGAGTATCATCAGCATACTGATGGTATCTCACTCCGTGGCAGTGGATGATCTCACCCAGTGGCTTCATGTAAATGTTAAAAAGTAGGGGGGAGAGAACCGACCCCTGAGGCACCCCACACGGGAGTAACCTAGAGGTGGACCTTCGATCCCCCACAAACACCGACTGCGACCGACCAGTGAGATAGGAGGAGAACCACCGCAATACGGTGTCCCCCACTCCCAATCCCTCCAGCCGGCGCAGAAGGATACCGTGGTCAATGTTATCGAACGCCGCTGAGAGGTCAAGAAGCACCAGGACAGAGGACTGGCCTCTATCCCGGGCTCGCCAGAGATCATCCATCATTCTATATTCTATTCTCCTATTCTATTTTGTAATTCTATTCTATTCTATTGTGTATTTCTATTCTATCCTATCCTATCCTATTATTTCTATTCAACTCTACTTTATTTATTTATTTATTTATTTATTTAATTTATTTGGGTTTGTATGCCGCTCCTCTCCGGGGACTCAGAGCGGCTAACAACATATATATAACAGAGAATTACAATATAAAAACCCAAACAAGATATCTAAAAACCAATAAAAAAAACGCTCTATACTCTATTCCAGTCAGAGCTAACTAGCACCTTGCTGCAGGGAGAATGGCTGCCAGCTTGTCGTAATGCAGAAACTGTTTAATCTTAACCACACATGAGAATTAGCCCAGGTGTGTGCTGGAAAACGTTGTGGGCATGGAGACCACAGAACGGTTGTCTGTCTGAGGGGGAGGTGAGGCTGGGGGATGTTTCCAAGAAATGTGGCACAAGCCAGGCCCTGATTGGCACGAAGGAAGGTGTAACGTGACTGGGTAAGGGGCCCAGGCAGGGGTCCGGATGGGAACAAGGTTCACCATTAGCACACTAAAGGCACAATTTTCCCCTCCCCCAAATAAATGAAGAGCCAGGCTGGTCTAGGACCAAACTTTCTGAGACTACCCAAGAAAGGGATCTTGGGGTTTTGGTGGACAGCTCGATGAAGATGTCAACCCAATGCGCAGCAGCAGTAAAAAAAGCAAATTCCATGCTTGGCATGATTAGGAAGGGAATCGAAAATAAGTCAGCAGGTGTTGTATTGCCTCTGTACAAATCGATGGTGAGACCACACTTGGAGTACTGTGTACAGTTCTGGTCACCGCACCTCAAGAAGGATATAATGGAACTGGAAAAGGTGCAAAAAAGGGCAACAAGAATGATCAAGGAAATGGAGCACCTCCCTTATGAAACCAGATTGCAACGCCTTGGTCTCTTCAGCCTTGAAAGACGGCGTTTAAGGGGTGACTTGATTGAAGTGTATAAAATCATGTATGGGATAGAAAAGGTGGATAGAGAAAAATTCTTTTCTCTATCACACAATACCAGGACAAGGGGGCACTCCCTAAAGCTCATAGCTAAGAAAGTGAGGACAAATAAAGGGAAATATTTCTTCACCCAGAGGGTCGTTGATTTATGGAATTCACTTCCTGAAGGGGTCGTGACAGCTGTCAGCCTTGACAGCTTCAAGGCAGGGCTAGATAGATTCATGGATGCAAAGTGTATCGGTGGTTATTAAAACGGATGTCCATGTGCCGCCTCTATGTTGGTTGAGGCAGGCAGGATTCCCTTGAGTACCATTTGTTGGGGGTCAAGGGAAAGGGAGGGTTTTGCCTTCTCTTTCTGCTCAAGATCCCCATGTACAATTGGTGGGCCACTGGGTGACACAGAATGCTGGACTCGATGGGCTTTGGCCTGATTCAGCATGGCTCTTCTTATGTTCTTAGTGGTTAAGGCCCTTGAGCTAGAAGGCCATAGACCCTGAGTTCGAGTCTCATTTTGGCCAGGAAAGCCAACTGGGTGACTTTGGTCAGTCACTCCCTTTCAGCCCAGCCTACCTCACAGGATTGTTGTTTTGGAGAAAAGAGAAGGAAGATTTCTGAGATGGTCTAGGTCCTCCTGCTTGAGCGGGGGGCTAGACTAGAAGACCTCCAAGGTACCTTTCAGCTCTATTTCTATTCCTATTCCTATTCCTATTCCTATTCTATTCCATTCCATTCTATTCCTGTTCTGTTCCTGTTATTTATATTCTATTCTATTCTGTTCTGTTCTGTTCCGTTCTGTTCCTATTATTTCTATTCTATTCTATTCTATTCCTATTATTTCTATTCTATTCTATATTCTATATTTTATTCTGTTCTGTTCTGTTCTATTCTATTCTTTTATTCCATTCTATTCCTTTTTCTATTCTATTCCTTTTTCTATTCTATTCTGTTCTATTTCTTTTTCTATTCTATTCTATTCTATTCCTATTATTTCTATTCTATTCTATATTCTATATTCTATTCTATTCTTTTATTACATTCTATTCCTTTTTCTATTCTATTCTTTATTCTATTCTATTCTATTTCTTTTTCTATTCTATTCTATTACATTCTATTCTATTCTATTCCTATTATTTCTATTCTATTCTATATTCTATATTCTATATTCTATTCTGTTCTGTTCTGTTCTGTTCTATTATATTCTGTTCTGTTCTATTCTATTCTATTCTATTCTATTCTATTCTATTCTATTCTATTCTATTCTATTCTTTTATTCCATTCTATTCCTTTTTCTATTCTATTCTTTATTCTATTCTATTCCTTTTTCTATTCTATTCCATTCTATTCTGTTCTGTTCTGTTCTATTCCTATTATTTCTATTCTATTCTATTCTATTCCTATTATTTCTATTCTATTCTATATTCTATATTCTATATTCTATTCTATATTCTATATTCTATATTCTATTCTGTTCTATTCTATTCTATTGCTATTCTATTCAAGAAGGTGTGATGCAAGTGGGGGGGGGCTGTCCAAGCAGCTGCTACAGACCATTGACTCTTATTGCCACGACTGCCAGGAGGTTGATAAACACTGTCACACACTGACTGCCCTAGCTGGGGGCTGCTCCTCTTTGTTCCTGCAAACCCCTTTGATGATGAGACGCTGCCACCCCTTCAGTTTGAGGGGGGGTCCCTGCTAAAAAGAACATGCTATCAATGGGGTAGAAGGGCCTGGGCTACACGCTACACAAGAAATGAAATTTGCCTGCAAGCAAGAACTGGTGGGACCGCAAAATAGAGGAAGTAGTACAAAATTAAGACGTTAAATTGCTCTGCAACTTTAGAATTCCAACAAACAGGCAGCTGCCACATAATACCCCGGACTTCACAATTGTCGATAAGAGAGAGAAAAAAAGAGAAGCAACCTGGAACTAAGGAGAAACTTCCTGACAGTGAAAACAATTAACCAGTGGAACAACCTGCCTCCAGAAGCAGTGAATGCTCCAACACTGAAAGTTTTTAAGAACAGACTGTCTGAAATGGTATCAAACAAATGGCTGTCCAGTCTCTTCTTAAAAACTTCCAGTGTTGGAGCATTCACTGCTTCTGGAGGCAGGTTGTTCCACTGATTAATTGTTCTAATTGTCAGGAAGTTTCTCCTTAGTTCTAGGTTGGATTCTCTCCTTGATTTAGTTTCCACCCGTTGCTTCTTGTCCTGCCTTCAGGGGCTTTGGAGAATAGCTTGACTCCCTCTTCTTTGGGGCAGCCCCTGAGATATTGGAAGTCTGCTATCCTGTCCCCCCTCGTCCTTCTCTTCATTAAATTAGACCTACCCAATTCCAGCAACCGTTCCTTGTATGTTTTAGCCTCCAGTCCCCTGATCATCTTTGTTGCTCTTCTCTGCACTCTTTCTAGAGTCTCAGCATCTTTTTTACATCGTGGTGACCCAAACTGGATGCCGTATTCCAAGTGTGGCCTTACCAAGGCCTTGTAAAGTGGTATTAACACTTCACCTGATCTTGATTCTGTCCCTCTGTTGATGCAGCCTAGAAGCACTCTGTTGGCCTTTTTGGCAGCTGCATCACACGGCTGGCTCACATTTAAAGGATCGTCCATTAGGACTCCGAGGTCCTTCTCACAGAGGTACATCCTATACTATATCGGCTGGGGGGAGGGGCAGCCCGGTGGGGGAAATGACCGCAGTGGCGTTCATCAGCATCCTTCTGGACCCCTGGACACGGAGCACCTTCAGGCACGCCAGTCTCCGTCCCTCCCTCCCTCCCTGGGAAGCCAGAGGCCTCACCACTTCCCCCAGGCTCGGCTGCAGCTGCCGTCGACCCCAGCGCCCTCTGTGTGGATGGCGTAATAAGGCTTCTGCCTTGACCAGGGAGGTGGATGGGCTAGAAGACCTTTCGAGGCCCCTTCCGTCCATGTCTCGCAAGACCCAGAAGGCTGAGCCAGGAAGGGCATCCCAGGCGCCGCCTTCCGAGCCTGCCAGCAATGAAAATCTTGGGGGGTGGGGTGGCAGGGTGTCCCCCTCCACTTGCCAGTCAGGGCTGGAACAGCAACCTCTGCATTCTCAGCGGTGACCCTTTCACTGGCTGGCTGCTGGCAGAGCCCCCCAATGGGGGGGGGAAGCGATCAGAAGGGGGAAGCGAGCGGCAGAACTTAACAGCAGTTCATTTAATGACCGTTCAAAGTTACAACAGCACAAAAAATGTGACTTAGGAGCGCTTTTTAGAATAGAGCTGGAAGGGACCTTGGAGGTCGTCTAGTCCAGCCCCCTGCTCGAGCAGGAGAACCTATGGAAGTCTTTAAGAACAGACTGGACAGCCACTTGTCTGAAATGATATATGCAGAGGTTGCTGTTTCCCGTCTGAGCAGGGGGTTGGACTAGATGACCTCGAAGGTTCCTTCCAACTTTATTTTTGTTATTAATTATACCATCTCACACAAGTGACTTTCCAATCTCTTAAAAATCTCCAGTGATGGAGCAACCATGATTTCTGGTGGCAAGCTGTTCCACTGGTTCAGGGGTAGGCAACCTTGGCTCTTTTATGACTCGTGGACTTCAACTCCCAAAATTCCTCACTCAGCATGGCTGGCTCAGGAATTCTGGGAGTTGAAGTCCACAAGTCATAAAAGAGCCAAGGTTGCCTACCCCTGCACTGGTTAATTGCCCTCCCTGTCAGGAAGTTTCTCCTTAATTCCAGGTTGCTTCTCTCTTTGGTCAGTTTCCACCCATTGTTTCTCTGGTGTTTTTGGGGAATAGTTTGACCCCCCCTCCTCCTCCTCTTCTCTGTGGCAGCCCCTCAAATACTGAAACGCTGCTATCCTCGTGTCCCCCCCCCTATTTCTCCTTTTCTCTAGAGTGACTAACCCGGGTGGGGAACCTGGGCTCTTTTGTGACTCGTGGACTTCAACTCCCAGAATTCCTCACTCAGCATGGCTGGCTCAGGAATTCTGGGAATTGAAGTCCACCAGTCAGTCCTAAAAGAGCCTGGGGTCCCTGCCCCTCGCTCTGGCCAGAGTCAGCCTCTCCCAGGGTCCCGCCATCAGAATCCAGAGTCTGGGTGACCGGTTCCTACGACGGAGGCCACGCGACCCCCTTTGGCGACCTTTGGAGCAGCCAAGTCGAAGGGGAAGCATTGACCCGTCAGGTTTCTGACTCAACAGCTGCAGCCCTTCACTCAGCAACCGTGGCGGTCGGTCGTAAAGTGGGGCAAAAGTCACTTCACAAGTGTCTCACTTAACGATGGAAATGTTGGGCTCGTTAGCGGTCATAAGCCGAGGACTGCCCGTATGTTCCGTTACTCTCCCCTTAGTTGCTCCCCCACCTCCATCTTTTGGAGGAAGGGGCCCCCAAGGGCTGTTTTGTTTTATCTTGGTCACCTCCTAAAAGCTCCAGAACCGAGGCTGTAACAGCCACGATAACCAAAAGCCCCCCCCCAGGAATTAAGACCGGGGCCTGGTCAACCTCTGGGTTTCATCCCCTCGACCACCTCGTGGGGAGATCCCCCCCCAAAGAATCTGTAGGCCGGGGTCCCTTTGACGTGGGGACTAGAGCAGCAGTTTGGCGCCTGCCTCCCCTTCTGCCCGGCTGCGTTTGGCGCCCGCTGGCACTTGGGGCGCCTCTTCCCGCAGCCCCACACCAGCGCAGGGCGGGCATCCACACCCGAGCGAGGAGGGACAGCCAGTGGCCCATCGACCCCCAAGGAGGCCACTCCTGGCACCCACGGCCACCCGACAGGGGCCCAGGAAGTTTCCACCTGAGGGGGGTGTGGTGGAGGGAGGACTCCTCGGTACCCCCTTATCCTGCAAGCCCCCCATTCTCGCCCCGCACCCCAAAGAGCTCCAATCACACGACACGTACAAAAGGAAATCTTTATAAGCTGAGGCACAGAGCAAGGGAAGCAGCCGACAATCGACAGCAGATGAACCCCAACAGGCACTGGGGGGGCGAGTAGCACCCTGTGGCCCATGGGGCAGTGGCCAGGAGCCCCACCGCCTTGGGAGGGGGGGATGTCTGTGTGACTGGTGGCAGCACAGGAAAAGTCTTCCGCTGCTGACGCGACCGGATCTTCCGGGGGACGAGAGGCTGCAGGGGGGCTCGTGTCCCCTTTCGGCCGGGGTCTCCTCCTCCACGCATGGCAGCCTGCAATGGGGGGCGGGTTCTGCTTACCCCCTCTCCCACAGCGTCTTCTTGGGATCGACCGGCATGCAGGGCTCAGGAGGACAGGGAGCCAGACGCTTCGGCTGTGTGACCAACCCCTGGCCAAGTCGGTCTTGCAGTTCTGGGGGAGGGGGGGTGGCAGAAAAGTCCCCCCACACCAACTAAGGGAGCCCCTTCAGTACTAGGAAAGCAAAGCGGCTCACACTGCAGGGGGAACCAACATATGCGGGGGAAGGGGCAGCTCGGCTGGCTTTTCAAGGCCTCCCACTTGGGGGCCCAGAGCAGGCCAGGCCGGCCCCCCTTATTCTAAGAGCCCCCCCAGATCCAGCACTTGGGGGGGGTCTGTACGAGGCCAGACACACAGGACCCTGCTCTGGAAGCCGTCTGGGGGGGGAAGCGAGGGCAGGGGCCCCAGGAACAGGTAGGGAGGCCCCCCCATCTTGCCAGGGGGGTGGGAGGGAGAGGGAACAGGGATCCCCGCTTCCTGCAGGCGGGAAGGACAGACAGGCACTCTAAGCAAATTCAGCACCCCCTCCCCCAATTGCCAACTAAGATCCACAGGGGGGAGGGGGGTCTCCCAACACCCCACCCCGTTCATCTGCAGCCCTTCCGGGAGGATCCAGAGGGAGGTTCCAGCATCCGACAGGACGGTCACTTCGGGGTGGGGTCTGGCGACGAGGACCCGGCTCCAGAGGGCTTCCGCTTGCCGGCTCCCTGGCCCTGCTCGGGCGGAGAAGCCGCGGCCGGCGAGTCTCCGGGCGGGGCTGGCGAGTCTCCGGGCGGGGGAGGACCCTGGGCGCTCGGCTGGGCCGTCTCCTTCTTCTCTCCGAAGACTGCCAGGGAGAAAGACAGCCAGTCAGGGAGGACGTGGGGGGGCCGTGGATGGGGGGGGGAAGGCGGCCGTCGCTCACTCACCTCGCTGGGAAAGCACCTGCAGGAAGCCCAGCAGCAGGAAAGTGACCAGGAAGAGGCCAATGGCGTCCTCCACGGAGGGGAGTGAAGACCCTGGAAAGGGAGGGAGGCGGGGGAGGCTCGGAGATGGACATCAACTTCCCCCCCTGGAGGGGGTGGGCTCTCCCAGACACCCCTCCCCTCAGTGACGGCCCATAGCTGTCCAGGGGGGCTGACTGCTCTCTGAGCCCCCCCAGTGGATTCCGTGATTCGGCCTGAAAGATCTGACCCCCCCCCACACACAGAGAAGGTGCTGCTCCTGGCGCCTCCTGCTGGTACCCAACGTTTGGGGGTGCACCTGGGATTCACAGCCTGCCTCTGGTGCCAAGAGGGGAGCGCTACCACCCACACCCAACCCACTTTGCCCTTGTAGGTCCCAAGAGTTACCGTTCTACCCCCTCCAGATTGGGGGCGGTGGGTCTCCGGGGCTGTTTGTCTGGCCCCGGGTCCCCCCCCCTCGCCTTGGGCGGGGGCACAGAGTTGCCCTTGGCCCTCGCATTCTTCTTCCAAGGGTGGGGGAGGACACCCTCCACCCTCCCCTCTGTGCAGCCCCCCCACTCATGGCCGGGCCCCTCCCCTGTGCCTACCTGCCACGTTCAGCTTCATGGTCTTCTGGAGCCCCTCCTGGCCCAGCCCCACGTGGCTCACGTGGCAGCCGTACGAGCCCCCCTGGTCCCCCGGCCGGAGAGCTGGCAGGCGGGCGAAGCTGGTGAAGCTGTAGGTGCCATCCGGCGCCTGCCGGTGCCCCGATTCCCAGGTGTCCAGGAGGGCCTGGTGGGGGGCGCCGGGGCTGCGCCACTTCCAGACCACGGAGATGCTCTGTGGGTAATAGCCAGCCACCTCACAGGCCAGGTCCGTGTGGGTGTCCAGGGGCACCGGGAAGGGGATCGGGCGGAGGGTGACCTTGGGCGGCTCTGGGGGGGGCAGAGAGAGAGGGTCAGGGTTCCTTGCCTGAGCAGAGGGTTGGACTAGATGACCTCCAAGGTCCCTTCCAACTGTTACTATTATCATCATTATTTCCCTGGAAACCGGGGAGACCTTGGAGGAGACCCCCCCTGTCCTATGGGCCGGCCCCACCCAACCCGGGGGAAGGGCGTGCAGCAGCATAGGGGGGGACAGGGGGCACTGGGGGGGGGCAACTCACGCATGATCCTGAGCTCCACGGCCTGCTGGGCCTGCAGGTGGGGCAGGTAGACGGAGCAGATGTAGGTGCCCTCGTGGCGCACCTGGGCGGCCTGCAGCTGCAGCGAGACGTTGCCGCCCGCGGAGTCGAGGAAGAGCCGGGCGCCCTCCTCGGACACCGTGACGCTCTGGGCGGTTCCGTCGTAGGCCAGGATCACCCGGCCGGCCCCGCTGTGCTGGTGGCGCCACTCGACCGAGAAGGCCGTGGGGGGAGCCGAGAAGCCGCAGTCCAGCAGGACGTCCTGCCCCAGGCGGGACTCCAGGCGGGGCGTCCGGGTGAAGACGGAGAGGACGGCTGTGGAGGAGGAGGAAGGGGAGGAGGAGGAGAGGGCCCTTTATTCCTCAAAATGAGGGTCTGGGAAGGGGCTTCGTTGGGGACCTCCGGCTGCCTCCTCTTGCTGAAACCTTTCCTACCCGCCACAATCCGGGAGATAGGTTGGCCTGCAACTCCCATCCTCCCCAGCCAGCTGGGGAACGGATCTGGTCCCCCCATCTACATGGGGGCTCCTGCTTAGGACAAACCCTGCACATTAGTCCAGGATGGCACCCCCCCATCAATACCCCCCCAAACAGGGATAGCCGTGTCCGTGTGTGTCCGTGTGTGTGTGTGTGTGTGTGTGTGTGTGTGTCCGTGTGTGTACCTGTTGCCACGGCGACCCTGGGCGTCTGCGGTTTCCCGGGCAACGGCCCCTCCTGGTGCAGGATGCTGCTGACGCCGAAGCCCGCCTCGGGGTTCTGGATGGTGGCGATGACCCAGCGGCCCTCCAGGCAGCGCGGGGAGCCCGTCCGCCCCGCCAGCCCCGCCGCCCAGGGCACGTGGGCCTCCCGCGGCTGGTAGGGGTTGATCTCGCAGGCGGGCTCGGCCTCTCCGCGGCCCGGCAGACGGGAGCCCTGCCAGCGGGGACGGGCGCCGGCCTCCTTGCCGCTCCAGAGGCTGCCGGAGGGGTCTGCGCGGACGGGGAGGGCAGGGGGTCAGCCGCTGGCGCCCCCCCCGGAGCCCCCCGCCCCGTCCAACGCCCGGGGAGAGCCGGGCCCCCCCTCGCCCCCCTTACCCAGCAGCTGGAAGGCCAGGCCGGCCTCCACCTCGGCGGGCAGCTCGGGCTCCAGGGCGGCGTCGGGCAGGCGCTGCCCGGGCGGCGGCAGGACGAGCAGAGCGCGGCGCTGGCTGAGGTCGCTGGGCATGACCGAGCCGGCCCCGCCGCGGCCGCCGCCCGCCTCCTCCACGAACCAGCAGCCCAGCCGGGCCGGGCCCGACGGGGGGGAGGCGGCCAGGGAGGCTCCTGCGGGGAGAGGAGGCGCTCAGCCCCACCGCCGCCCCTCGCCCCTCCCCCCAGCCCCGAAAGGGAAAGCGGCCCCGCCCCGGCGGGAATCCCCGGCCCGGAGCCTGGCCCGCCTCGCCGCCGTCGCCCCCTCCCTGCCGGAGGTCGCGCGGCGGGGGGGCTCCGGCCGGGGGGGGTCGGTGGCGTCGGAGGGCCCCTCGGGGGTCGCAGGAGCCCCTCCCTCCCTCCCTCCCTCCCTCCCGCACTCACCCAGGAGGAGGAGGGGGAGGAGGGGGAGGAGGGGGGCGCGCGGGCGGCGGGGGCTCCGGGCTTCGGGGGCGGCGGCGTCCATGGCGAGGAGAGCGGCCGGGCAGGCGAGGACCGGGAGCGGCGGAGGGACGCTGCGCGATCTGCTCCGGCCGGGGCCACTTTCACTTTCGGCGGCGGAGGAAGGGGAGGCGCCCTAATGGCCTCGACGGCCCGGCAGAGGGAGGCGGAGGGAAGCGGTGGGGAAGCCCCTCGGCCGGGGACTCCCAGAGGGGGAGGGGCTGCCCTTGGCTAACAGAGATTCCCCCCCCCTTTGGCTCTGAAATGGTATAGGGTTTCCTGCCTGAGCAGGGGGCTGGACTAGATGACCTCCAAGTTGGAAGCTTTATTATTATTATTGTTATTATGATTATTAGTCAACACTGCTAACATCGGATGTTCTTGCTTTGACAACAGATGGAAATGTAGCCATCTTTTCTCTTTCCCTTTTAGAGTTAGATGATGTTGGGGGGGGATGTGGATGAGAGTTCAGCCAGTCATAACAACAACAACTCAGCTGTGGGAATCCAAAGTCATTGCGCCCAGAGCTGATAAAGATTTGGAGAGCTGGGGAGGAAGCCCACAGCTTCAAGCGAATTGGGGAATGTGATGTATGACTGTTAATTGGAGGAGGGAATTGTGTGCTTACTTTGTGGGGGGGGATGTTCAGTCTTTCACTTTTAACTATGTAGTGCCGATGCTTTGTTTCCCCGAATAAAAGATTCTTTCAGGTAAACAATGCCTCAAAGTTCTTTTGAAGGATTTCATCTGTCAGAACCATGACATTAAGGCCAAAGCTGTGTGTTCATGTGCGTGTGTGTTCTATGGGCACACAGTCAAGCATCCGGCCATTGTAGAACCGTCCCCTGCAAACTGTCGGGGGGGGGAGAAGGGGCCTTGCCAAAAAGTCTGCACCCCAAAGCACACACAAAGGGGGAACGGGGGAGGCAGGGGGAGAGGAAGCAGCTGTTACATCAACGAGAATACCCCCCTCCTCTGCAAATGGGTGGATGGGGGCTTTTAGTGTCACCCTCTTCTCCCAAAAGAGGATTTTAGGCCAGGGGGTGCAAGGGAGGGCCTGGGGCAGCCCCCACCCGGCTGGCTCTAGAGGCAAAGAGACCCCCTCCCAGGGACGGGCCCATCGCATGATGGGAACACCAAGCCAAACGGGGGGGGGGCAAGGCAAATGGGAGCTCTTCGCAGCCCCCACCCTGCAGAAACCAGACCCCCTCCAGGGGAGGCCGCAGGGCCCGTCCAGGGAAGGAGGCTCATCCGAGGGCCAGGAGGGCCTTCCTCGCAGGGGAGGCGTCAGTTCCGCGGCTCACATCTTGCTGCTGCCGCCACCGCTGCCCGTGAAGCCCAATTCGCTGCAGGGGGATCGGCCCATGGCCCATTCGGCGTCCCCGGGGATGTGGGAGGGGGTCACCTCCTTCTCCTTCTTGACCCCCCCCCCACAGAGGGCATCACGACAAGCTGGCACCCGTTCACCATGGAGCAACTTGTTTCCCAGGTTTGACTGCAAGAATAGAATAGAATAGAATAGAATAGAATAGAATAGAATAGAATAGAATAGAATAGAATAGAATAGAAAATGGAATAAAATAGAATAGTATGCAGAATAGAATAGAATAGAAATAGAATGGAATGGAATATAGAATAGAATAAAATAGAAGGGAAGGGAATGGAATGGAAATAGAATAGAAAATGGAATACAATGGAATGTAGAATAGAATAGAAGGGAAGGGAATGGAGTGGAATAGAATGGAATGTAGAATAGAATAGAAAATGGAATAGAATAGAATAGCATGCAGAATGGAATAGAAATAGAATAGAAAATGGAATAGAATGGAATGTAGAATTGAATAGAAAATGGAATAGAATAGAAAATGGAATAGAATGGAATGTAGAATAGAATAGAAAATGGAATAGAATAGAATAGAGATATAGAATAGAATAGAAAATGGAATAGAATAGAATAGAAAATGGAATAGAATAGAATAGAGATACAGAATAGAATAGAATAGAATAGAATAGAATAGAATAGAATAGAAAATGGAATAGAAATAGAATAGAAAATGGAATAGAATGGAATGTAGAATAGAATAGAAAATGGAATAGAATAGAATAGAGATACAGAATAGAATAGAAAATGGAATAGAATAGAATAGAAAATGGAATAGAATAGGTCTTTTAGTCCAGCCCCCCCTCCCCCCCAAGCAGGAGGGCCTATTCTACTGTCTCAGACGGGACTGTCCAGTCTCCTCTTAAAAGCTCCCACGATTTCTGCCTTTTTGTTCGGTTTTCTCTCTTCGGCATCCTACAGTTGCATCCCTGCATTTTCTTTTTGCTCTCTCTCTCTCTCTTTTCCTGGTTGTGTTAAAGCAGGGCTTTTTGTTGTTTTTTTTAAACTTTGAGTTGGGTGGACTTCAACTCCCACCATCCCCCTTTCCACTTAGCATAGGGCAGGGTGAGGCCACCTCGGCTCTTTTAGGACTGGTGGACTTCAACTCCCAGAATTCCCGAGCCAGCCTGACTCGGCTTGGAAGCCTCTCCCTCTCCCCCTCAGCGTGGCCGGCGCAGGAATTCTGGGAGTTGAAGTCCACGGGCCGCTTTCAACGCTCCATCGGCCTCCTTCTGGAAGCCCCGCCCACCGGGGGCCATCTCAAGGCAGGGCGGGAGGGCAGCGGAGGATGCCGCAGCCATTTTAAGTCCGGGCGTTCGCGACGGCGGCCAAGGATTCCTTTTCTTCCACCGGTTCTTTTTTTTTTTAATCCCCGCCGCGGAATTGGGATTCACGAGTGGCGCTTCCTCCGCCCCCCCACTCGGAGCCGTTCCGCGCGTCGGAATTTACCCGGGCGGAGGTGGGAGGCGGTCGGGAGGCCGTGCCCTTCTCAAAAATGGCGGCCGCCGCCGCTTCCCCCCCCTCCGTAAATGACGGTTACTGCTGCCTCCCACACCCGCCTCCTGGTTCGTCACTTCCGGCGGACGGCTGAGCGCGTCCCGGAAGCGGCTCCTCCACGTGGGGCGGCGGCTAAGGGGCCATGGCGGGGGGAGAGGCGGGGGGCGCGGCGGGCGAGGCGGCGGCGGCGGCGGGGGGGCCCCGGGGGGCGGCGGCCCCTCCCGCCAGGAGGAAGGTGAGGCGCTGCTCCCCCCCTCCCTGCGCTGGCGGGGGCGCTTGCAGGGCCCGCAGAACTGGGAGGGGGGACCCTGGAGGTCATCTAGTCCAACCCCCCCGCCCGAGCAGGGGACCCCACTGCAGCCCTGCACAAAGGGGGGAGTCCGGCCGCTCCTGGGAAGCCTCCAGGGAGGGGGAGCGCCCCTCCCCCCAATATTCCCCAATCCTCTCGCCCTTCCCTCCCTCCCTCCCTCCCTCCAGGCCGGGCGGAGGCAGCGGCGCTACTGGGACGGGGAGCCGGGCCCGGCCGAAGGCGAGCGGGTCGCCCCTCCGAAGGCCAAGAAGGGCCGGCGGCCGCGGAGGACGGAGCCGGCCGGCAAGAAGCGGATCTCCGGGGTGAGGGGCCGCGGAGGGGGAGGGGGGGTGCGAAGGCGGGAGGGGGAGGGGTGGAAGAGAGAGGGAGGGAGGGAGAGGCGGGGGGAGGGGTGGGGTTGAGGGCGGGGGAGGGTAGGGGGGTGGTGGGCATGGTGGGGGAGGGGAAGGGGGCAGAAGGAGGGGGAGGGGTGGTGGGCAGGGGAGGGGGAGGGGCAGGGCAGGTGGTGATGGGTGGGAGCGGAGGAGGGGTGGGTGGGTGGGGGAAAGGACGGGGGAGGGGAGGCTGGGGAAGGGGGCAGGGCGGGGGAGGGAAGGGTGGAGGAGGGGAAGGAGGGGGAGGGGCAGGGCAGGTGGTGATGGGTGGGAGCGGAGGAGGGGCGGGTGGGTGGAGGAAAGGACGGGGGAGGGGAGGCTGGGGAAGGGGGCAGGGCGGGGGAGGGAGGGAGGGGGGTGGCAGGCAGGTTGTCCATGCCATGCTCTGGGCTTCTCTCCCCCCCCCCCCCGCAGAAAGCCGACCCCTTCCCCGGAGCCGCTGACCCGGTCCCTCCAGAGCGAGTGCAGAAGTTCCAGCGGGGAGCCCCACAGCAGCTGGTGAGCTCTCTGGCCCCCCACATCCCCAGTCGCCCCTGGGCCGTCCTTTCCACCCCCTCCCCCCGTGCTCCTATGATGCCGTGTCCGTGTCCCGCAGGAGGCCGTGTCCAGCGAGCGGCTGAAGCACCGGCTGGCCTCGCAGGAGGAGAAGGCCCGAACGGCCGCTCGCCAGGCGGCCCGGATGGAGCTGCTGCTGCTGGAGGAAGCTGGGTGAGCCCCTCCCCCCTCCTCCTGGCCCTGCCCGCAGAGCGCCCCCCCACCCAGGAAGGCGGGTCTCCACCGCTGACGGGAGGGGCCCTTGGTGCCCTCTTGGGCCGGCCGGTTCTCTCGTAGACGCTCCATGGCCCAAACCAGGAAAAGTTGTCCTATCTATCTATCTATCTATCTATCTATCTATCTATCTATCTATCTATCTATCTATCTCTCTCTCTCTCTCTAATCTATCTAATCTATCTATTTGTATCTGTATCTGTATCTTATCTCTATCATCTATCAATATCTTATCTATCTATCTAATCTATAATCTAATCTAATCTATCTGTATCTCTGCCTGAGCAGGGGGTTGGACCTGATGACCTCCAAGGTCCCTTCCAACATCATCATCGTTATTATTGTTATTATTATCTATCACTATCTATGTCTAATCTAATCTGTATCATCTTTATCATCTATCACTATCTAATCTATATCTTGTGTGTATCTATCAATCTAATCTAATCTATTTATATCTGTATCTTATCTCTATCATCTATCACTATCTTATCTATCTAATCTATATCTAATCTATCTGTATCTCTGTCTGCCAGAGCAGGGGGTTGGACCTGATGATCTCCCTTCCAACTTTATTATTATTATTATTATTATTATTATTATTATTATTATTATTATTATTATCTATCACTATCTGTACCATCTCTATCATCTATCACTATCTAATCTCTAATCTATCTCTAATCTCTATCTATCTATCTATCTATATATCATCTATCTGTCTATCTATCATCTATCTGTCTATCTATCTATCATCTATCTGTCTATGATAGTTACCTAGTTAGGGCAATGAAACATCTGCAGGAGAACCAGCCAGCTTAGAAGGCACCACGGACGCCTCACCCCACCCACCTGCGAACTCATCCTGTGGCAGGCTTTTCCACTGCCCCCCCCCGCCTCCTGATGGGGAGGAACAGAGGGAGGGCCCTCCCCTGAGCCCCCTTTGTCTTTTGCGCAGCTGCATCCTGGTGCTCCCGTGTTGAGGAGGGTCTGCCTGTGCTGCTGCTGCTGCTGCGGTTGTTAGCACTTGGGGGAGGGGAGGGGTCTCTCGGGCGCAGCCCTCCGTCATCTACCCAGAGTGGAGGGGAAGGGGGCGGCCCTCCAGTCCCCGGCCCCTTCTCCACCTCTCCTGTGGGATGCTGGGGGGGGAGGGATGGGGGGGTTGGGGGGGAGGACTTTTTTTTTTAAATATAACATTTTTTATTCATAGATATATATTTGTACATGTAAACCAGGAAAAAATTCAAGTTATTATTATTATTATTATTATTATTATTATTATTATTATTATTATTATTATTATTATTATTATTATTATTAATTCAATTTCTATGCCGCCCTATTCTGGAGAACTCAGGGCGGCTCACAGCATAATAGAAATTACATACATATAAAAAACCCTTAAGTTAAAAAAAAACAAAAAACAAAAAACCAATCATTCCACGAACATACACTGGCTAGGGGCAAGATGTTAGCTGCCCCAGGCCTGCCGGCAAAAGTGTGTTTTGAGTAATTTACGAAAGGCGGAGAGGGTGGGGGCGACACGGATCTCCGGGGGAAGTTGGTTCCAGAGGGTCGGGGCCACAACAGAGAAGGCTCTTCTCCTAGGCCCCGCCAGGCGACACTGTCTGACTGACGGGACCTGGAGAAGGCCGACTCTGTGGGCCCTAACCGGCCGCTGGGATTCATGGGGCAGCAGACGGTCCCGTAAGTAACCTGATCAGATGCCATGTAGGGCTTTATAGGTCATAACCAACACTTTGAATTGGGTTCGGAGACCAATTGGCAGCCAATGCAGCTCGCGGAGTGATGCCGAAATGTGGGCATTTCTGGGCAAGCCCAACACTGCTCGCGCGGCTGCATTCTGCATTACCTGAAGTCTCCGAACGTTTTTCAAAGGTAGCCCCATGTAGAGAGCATTGCAGTAGTCGAGCCTCGAGGTGATAAGGGCATGAGTGACTGTGAGAAGAGACTCCCGGTCCAAATAGGGCCGCAACTGGTGCACCAGGCGAACCTGGGCAAATGTCCTCCTCGCCACAGCCGAAAGATGATATTCCAAATTTAGCTGTGGATTGAGGAGGACGCCCAAGTTGCGGACCTTCTCCGAGGGGGTCAAAAGCTCCCCCCCCAGGCTAATGGACGGATAGATTGAATTATCTTTGGGAGGCAGAACCCATAGCCACTCCGTCTTGTCGGGGTTGAGTTTGAGCCTGTTGGCACCCATCCAAACCCTAACAGCCTCCAGACATCGGCACATCACTTCCGCTGCTTCACTGAAATGACACGGGGTGGAGATGTAAAGCTGGGTATCATCAGCATACTGATATCTCACCCCGTGTCGTCGGATGATCTCGCCCAGCGGTTTCATGTAGATATTAAACAGCAGAGGGGAGAGGACCAATCCCTGAGGGACCCCACAAGGGAGGAGTTAACTGCTATTCAACTTAATACAATCAATTTAAATGTGTAAACCTTCTTCACTTCTTCACTCCGTATATCAAGATCTAACTATAAGCCAGCGTTTGGACCCCCAACGTTGGAGATCTCGACACCTTTTTTGAAAACGGGATTTTGTTTTTGTTGCAAGGACTTAAGCTCCTAAGGGGTCTCGTGTTGCTCTTTCAACAATGGAAAAGGAGTCTGGAGGGCAACGCTGACCCTTCCCCTTCCCTCTCCCTCTCCCCCCCCTGCCCCCCATTTCTCTTCCTCGTGCCAGGTTTCTGGAGGGGGACGAGGAGGAGGACACCTGCACCATCACCCAGGCCGATATCGCTGCTGCCGTGGACCTCGCAGCCGGTGCCAAGGTGGAGGGGGGCGCTCCGAAATGGGGTGCACTGGCAGTTACTGGTTTGGGGGGGTGGCTGGGGCCCCCAACTTCATCACCATCGTGCTGCCTCTTCTCCCACAGCACTTTGAGCTGCGGCTGGATCGTTTCGGCCCCTACCGGCTCAGTTACACACGGAACGGCCGGTGAGCGGGCTTTGCGGAGGGTCTCGGACCACTGAGGTTGGGGGGGTGGGGTCTCCTGCGTCCCGCCCCCTCACCCCAGCCTTGCTCCCGCTTCAGGCATCTCCTCCTGGGGGGGCGCCGGGGCCACGTGGCGGCCCTGGACTGGCACACGAAGGCCCTGATGTGCGAGATGAACGTCATGGAGACTGTCACGGACCTCACGTGAGGAGCATGACGAGGGAGGGGGGGAAATGAACGAGGGAGGGGGGAAGCACGAAGGTTCCCCCCCCACCCACCCAGCAGGGTCTGCAGTCATCGGCCCAACCCTGCTGGCACGGTTCCACTCCGACAGTCACAACTTGTGAGCATTTCAACCCGCAACTGCAGGCTTTGGTTTGGCTGCGGTGTCCGTGTCCACCCGCTCCCCCCCACACACACACACCAAAGGGGGGGCAGGCGGGCCCACTTTCCACCCTGTGCGTTGCAGGTGGCTGCACACGGAGGCCATGTTTGCCGTGGCCCAGCGCAAGTGGCTGTACGTGTACGACAACCAGGGCGTGGAGCTGAACTGCCTGAAGCGCTTCCACGGCGTCCAGCGGATGGAGTTCCTGCCCTACCACTTCCTGCTGGCCACTGCGGTGAGCGGGCACTGGGCCCCACCGGCCAGGCCGCCTCTCCGAAGGGGGTTACCTGGGGGCCTTGACCGGGGGGGGGGCAGAAGCTCCTGTGTAGCAGCTCTCTTGGGTCACACGGACACACACACCCAGTCTTTCTGATTTCACGGCTTGGCTTGAGCTGAGCAGAAAAGCCCCCCCCAACCCCAAAAGGGCAACCAGTGGGTTCCTGAATCTCAAGGTTGGGGGGGATCCTCATGCTCATCTAGACTGACCCCTGGCCAAAGCCAGAGCCCTCCCTCAGCCATCCACCAAAGTTATGTGGGATGGAGAGCAGCGAGGTTTTGAAGCCTGGTATGGGTGGATGTGTGTGTGTCTGTGTGTGTGGAGGGGTCACTTTTCTCCACCTCCCCCCAGAACTCTGTTCTCTGCTCCCCCCCCCACAGAGCGAGTCAGGCTTCCTGCAGTACCTGGACATCTCGGTGGGGAAGGAGGTGGCCACCATCTGCACCAAGGCCGGCCGGCTGGCGGTGATGGCTCACAACCCCTCCAACGCCATCGTCCACCTGGGGCACAGCAATGGTGAGTGAGGCGGGCCGCGTGGGCCTCTCCTTGCCCTCGTCCGGAGCGCCTCCGCCCACCGACCCCGCCACCTTTGCCTCCGCTGCAGGGACGGTGACCCTGTGGAGCCCTAGCACCAAGGCCCCGCTGGTCCGGCTGCTGTGTCACCAGGGGGCCGTGAGGGCCGTGGCCGTCGACCCCTCCGGGAGGTGAGCAAAGGGGCGGCCGGGAGGGGCACGGAGGGAAGGGGGGACACGCGCTGAGCGCAGAAGGGTACTCTCCTTGCCTTCTCCCACAGCTACATGGCCACCTCTGGACTGGACCACAAGCTGCACATTTACGACCTCCGGGCGTATCGACGCCTCCACTCCATGCTGCTGCCCTCCGGGGCTGGGCAGCTGGATTTCAGCCAGCGGGGGCTCCTGGGGGCTGCCTGCCAGGAGGTGGTGCAGGTGAGTGACGCAGGCTGAATCTGGCCCTCCCACAGCCCAGGGCTCCTCCTCCCCGGCTCGACCCCTCGTGAGCTGCCGCCGCCTCTCCTCCAGGTGTACAAAGACATCTCATCCCGCCCGTCGCAGAAGCCCTACCTGTGCCACGGGCTGCCCGGCCCCTCCCACGGCCTCCGCTTTTGTCCCTTTGAGGACGTGCTGGGCGTGGGGCACGAGCAGGGCTTTGCCAGCCTTCTGGTGCCAGGTAAGGGGGAGGGGGGGGCGGGGGAGGGCGGAGTGGGGATGGGTTCACTCCCATTTTGTGAGAGGACTTTCCTCAGCCGGGTTGCCTCCGCAGGTGCCGGCGAGCCGAACTTCGATGCCCTGGAGAACAACCCCTTCCGCAGCCGGAGGCAGAGGCAGGAATGGGAGGTCAAAGCTTTCCTGGAGAAGGTGAGACGACCCCCCCCCCCAGGACTGCGCCCTCATGCTTCCTTCCCCCACTTCAGCGCCCCCCTCATCCCCTGCCTGCAGCTGGGCTCCTCCACAGCCGAGGCCGCTCTCCCTTGGCCCTTATTATTTTTATTATTTCTTAAATTTCTATACCGCCCCTCTCCCGTAGGACTCGGGGCGGTTTACAGCCCAATTAAAACAGATAATAATAATAAATATTTAAAAATAAATTAAATTAATACATGGCTGTTACTAAAACCTATTAAAATCCCAATTCTAAAACCCGAACAACCTTGTTTAAAAAAAATATACATAAGAGATTTACATAAAAAAAAACCCGAGGGGGTCTAGGCCAGGCCGGCTTGATTGAAAAGATGAGTCTTCAATTCTCTTCTGAAGGTGCGGAGATCATGACATGTCCGGAGTTCTGGGGGGAGCTCGTTCCTTGAACCGCCTCTGGAGGCCACGGATCCAAGAGGGGACTCGGGAGGTGCCCCCCTCCCACCCCATTGTTTTTCCTCACGGCCGGTTCTTCTCCTCCGCAGATCCCCTCAGAGCTGATCAGCCTGGACCCCACAGAGCTGGGCAGGGTGGACCCCATTTCCTTGGACCAGCAACAGAAGGAGCGGGCGGAGAGGCTGGTAGGCGTCCCAGGCCGGTGGGCACCGATGGGAGTCGGGGGCACAAGGCTTGGCCTTGCAGAGCTCTGGGTCTGGGGGCGCTGACTCCGTGCCCCCCTTCCCTCCCTGCAGGGCTTCGACCTGGGGGCCAAGGCGCCCTTCTCCCCTCGCCGGAGGCTGAAGGGCCGGGATTCGGCAGGCAGCAGGCTGAAGCGAGCGAAGAAGGTGGCCGCCGAGGAAGAGCGGGTGAGTCTCCTCCGGAGGTTGGCTGCTCCCCCCCCAGCTCCTTCCACCCCCCTCCTCCTCCCTGGATCCCAGCCCCCCACCCCGCCCCGATCCTGCTGAGCCACAACGTGGTTGCCTTACAGTGTTTCTCAACCTTGACCATTTTAAGGCATGTGGACTTCAACTCCCAGAATTCCACAGCCTGGCTGTGGAATTCTGGGAGTTGAAGTCCACATGCCTTAAAATGGTCAAGGTTGAGAAACACTGTTTTAATACATCAGAGGGTAAGAAAACATTCACAATTTGATTCTGGAGTATCCATCTGATGCAGCGGTTCTCAACCTGTGGGCCGCGACCCCTTTGGGGGTCGAACGACCCTTTCACAGGGGTCGCCTAAGACCATCGGAAAGCACCTATTTCCGATGGTCTTAGGAACCGAGACGTCGCTCCTCTGTCCGTCTCAAGGCGGATAAAAACCACACAGAGAACGGTAAGACTGAAAGCATCAAAGGAGCAACTCTCCCCGCCTCTCAGGTAGAGCTAGCGAGGGCCAACGACTCAACCCGCCTTTTCTCCCAGCCTTTTCACCAATCAGAAGCCGCGGCCCAGACATTGGCGTCCGTGACGTATCTTCCCGGGGAATCTGCGAAGCCGGCAGAGCTGCTCCAGATCGCACTTGCGTGCAGCCACTCGCGCCTCAGTGGAAGAGGGGAGACGGGCTGGTGGGGAGCTGGGGGGATGGCGCGGGAGTCGGAGGAGGAGGAGGGAGGGAGGGAAGGGTGGGTTGTTAGCTGTGGAATCAGCACGCCGGAGAGCTTTGCCGTGGGGGTGGGTTCCTTTTGTGTTTTGATTCCCTCCCTTTTGGAGGGAGGAATGGACATGCCTCTGTACGAATCGATGGTGAGACCACACTTAGAGTACTGTGTACAGTTCTGGTCACCGCCCCTCAAGAAGGATATAATGGAACTGGAAAAGGTGCAAAAAAGGGCAACAAGAATGATCAAGGAAATGGAGCGCCTCCCTTATGAAACCAGATTGCAACGCCTTGGTCTCTTCAGCCTTGAAAGACGGCGTTTAAGGGGTGACTTGATCGAAGTGTATAAAATCATGCATGGGATAGAAAAGGTGGATAGAGAAAAATTCTTTTCTCTATCACACAATACCAGGACAAGGGGGCACTCCCTAAAGCTTATAGCTAAGAAAGTGAGGACAAATAAAGGGAAATATTTCTTCACCCAGAGGGTCGTTGATTTATGGAATTCACTTCCAGAAGGGGTCGTGACAGCTGTCAGCCTTGACAGCTTCAAGGCAGGGCTAGATAGATTCATGGAGGCCAAGTGTATCGGTGGTTATTAAAACGGATGTCCATGTGCCGCCTCTATGTTGGTTGAGGCAGGCAGGATTCCCTTGAGTACCATTTGTTGGGGGTCAAGGGAAAGGGAGGGTTTTGCCTTCTCTTTCTGCTCAAGATCCCCATGGACAATTGGTGGGCCACTGTGTGACACAGAATGCTGGACTCGATGGGCTTTGGCCTGATTCAGCATGGCTCTTCTTAGGTTCTTATGATCTGGGGGGGGGGGAAATCTGGTGTCTGTGATCATCTTTTCCTTCTGCCAGCTCACCTTGATGCATTCAGTGCAATTGCTTTTTTAAATAGCGCTTTTGGATTGTATTTCCTTTTTAATTTTAGCTTCTTTTTTTTAAAAAAAACAAGGGTTGGTCTCTGCCCTTGCTTGGGGGGGGGTCGGTTGCAAGCACCTTAATTGAGTCTCCCCACCCCCATCCGTGGGATTTTCCTCGGGGTTGCTAGAAGCTGCGCTTAATTGCCCAGCTGTTGGCGCGGGCGAGAAAGCTAGCAAGCCAGCCGGAATTGCAAGTTTCCCTTCGCCTTTTTCCTCGTGAATCAGGAAGAAGCCAACCTCGGGATTTCCCCTCCTCCCGCCTTTAAAGGGCTTCAAAATCGTTAGGAAAAAGGAAATGCATTGAGAGAGGGACATCCCCAGAAAACATTTAGCTGAGAGTCAGGTACGCTCAGTGCAAGGTGGAAAGGTCGGAAGGAGGGGATGAAATAGCTGGACTCTGGGACAGCTGTGAAGTCGTATCCCTTCTGTTTTGGGGAAACTTCCATGAAAAAGTAGTCCCGTAACCCCTCGCCTCAGCCACAAAATGTTACAGGGCTTCTGATTTTTTTATTGATAACCCTTTTCCTTTCTTCCATTCTCTTGCTGCTTTCCC
The DNA here is from genome assembly GCA_034064705.1 of Bothrops alternatus. Taxonomy (NCBI): domain Eukaryota; kingdom Metazoa; phylum Chordata; class Lepidosauria; order Squamata; family Viperidae; genus Bothrops; species Bothrops alternatus. The sequence continues at coordinate 337,048 of JARGCV010000107.1, forward strand.
TTCCATTGGCCATGTGACCAAAATGTGGCCAACTGGCCTTATTTATGACGGTTTCAGTGTCCCAGGGTCACGTGATTATTTTTAGCCATCTTTTGACAAGCCAAGTCACTGGGGAAGCCAGGTTCACTTAACACAGGGGTTCTCAACCTTGGCAACTTTAAGACTTGTGGACTTCAACTCCCAGAATTCCTCAGCCAGCTTTGCTGGCTGAGGAATTCTGGGAGTTGAAGTCCACAAGTCTTAAAAGTTGCCAAGGTTGAGAACCCCTGATTTAACAACTGTGTTCCTAACTTCATAACTGCAGTGATTCACTTAACAACTGAAGCAAGAAAGGTTACAAAATGGGTGCCACTCACTTAACAACTGCCTTGCTTAGAAAACAGAAACGTTGGGCTCAGTCGCGGTCGTTAAGTGGAACACTACCTGTGGGTTGTGGAATTCCTTTTGTTGGGTGGTTCTATCTTCTGGAGTCTATAGAGTCTGATCCTGCATATCAGATATTTACATTACGATTCATAACAGCGGCAAAATTACAGTTAGGAAGTAGCAACGGAAATACTTTTAATGGTTGTGGGTCACCACAATCATGAGGAACTGCATTAAAGGGTCGCGGCCATTAGGAAGGTTGAGAACCACTGGTGTGATGGTTCACCTGGCTCTGGAGTTTGGAAGGGGGCCCTTGGGGGAGGGGGAGGGGTTTTGCCAATTCCAATTCACACCCACCCACCCACCTTCCTCCCATCAGGCCCTGGTCCGGAAGAGCTTGGCTGCCAAGGCAGAGACAAAGCAGACGGAGACACCCAAAGCCGCAGCCCCTGCAGCCCGCAGGTCAGCGCTGGATCGTTTCCGGAAATAGCGGGCAAAGGAGGCTGACCCCATGGACTTTCCCCGAAACCTGTCAGTTTATTTGGATTCTTGACCTTTGAATAAATACACACTTGCGATTTGTAGATTTTTTTTTGTAGTGTTGTGTGCGGTCTCTCTGGCCCTGTGAAGGAGGAGGGGCTGCCCCCGCTTCCCTCTCTTCCAGCGGGCAAAGAATGGGGGCTCCCGGGGCCCGGAAGCATCCTTGGGATGAGGGGCTAAAGTGGCACCCCAAAAGTATTCTTGGACGTTGGGAGGTGGGGTTATCCTGCAGGCCACAGAGAGCCTTCCCTAAGGGCTGCAGCTCCCCCCCCCCACGTGCACCTGTGGATCTGGGCAACCACAAGGCTCCGTCCCTGTCCCACAGACCTGGCCAGTTGCAGCCTCCCCGTATTCTGGCTTGATGTGACAGTTCTCTCTCCTGCCCCCCCACATCACAAAAGTCTTGTCCCACGGGCTCCCCAAGTCCGTTCAGACCCCACCTGCGGTTTCGGGGAGGGCCTCCGTCCGGGCTGGCAAAATCCACTTGGAGCCGGTTGCGCAAGAGAGGACGGCAGCGCGCTCTCAGCGCTCGGCGGGCAGCCCAAAAGACCGACGGGAGGCCAGGTTGCCTGTGCGCGGCCGCTTGGCCTTTGCTTCGCCCCTTGGCTGAATTCCGTGGCGGAAACAGGTGGGGGGGCCTCGTCCGGCAGTCCGCGGAGGGGAGTCCGTCCAAGGCCAGCCTGGGGGGGGGAGTCACGGGCCGTCCGGCTCCTCGACCGCCCAGGCCAGCCAGGCCAGCAGCTTGCAGCGGCCCAGGCCCAGCAGGCGCTGCCAGGCGGTGCAGGAGGGCTCGGGGGCGGCGGCCACGGCCAGCATCTGGGCGGGCGTCACACGGTGCGCGCTGAAGAGCACCTCCCGGTAGCAGCAGGCATCGGGCGGGAAATGGACGGAGCCGGCCAGGCGGGCCAGGTGGCGCGGGGCGATGCCGGCGTGGCGGGCGCAGAGACCCACGAAGACGTCCTCCACGGGCACCAGCGGCAGGTGGCGGGCGGCGGCCAGCACGGCGGCGGCGGCCGGGGCGGAGAGCGCGTAGACGGTGCCGCTGCAGTAGGGCGGGAAGGAGGCGTTCGGGTAGAGCTGGGCCGGCACGTAGTGGCGGCTGTGCGGGTCGCGGGTGGGCGCCACGTGCCAGTGGACGCGGCCCAGGTAGACGGCAGCGTCGGGTGGGCCGCCCAGCCGCTCCAGCTCCCGCGCCAGGCCGGCCAGGTTCAGGTAGACGTCGTCGTCGGCCTTCAGCAGGAAGCGGGCGGCGGGGCAGCGGGCGGCAGCCCAGCCCAGCAGCGCCAGCGTCTTCAGCGTCAGGTTGCCGTAGGTGTCGGCGAAGCGGCCCTGCAGCAGGTCCCCGTGCTCGGCCGCCTCGCGCTCCAGCGCCGCTTGCAGCCCTGCCTCGGCCGGCAGCCCCGCCTCGGCCGGCAGCCCCAGCGCGAAGAGGACGCGCAGCCCGCGCCCGCCGCCCAGCCGCGCCGCGCCCCAGCTCCGCCGCACCGCCGCCCGCCGCGCCGCGTGCCCGGGAGCGCTGGCCACCAGCACCAGCAGCCAGGGGGCCGGCGCGGCGCAGGGCGGCGGCGAGAGCGGGAAGGCGGAGGGCGGCGGCGGCGGCGGCGAGAGCGGGGCGTCCCCGGCCGGCGGGGGCAGCAGGAGCGGCAGCGCGCGCGACAGCAGCTCCTCGTGGCCGCCGCCCGCCAGGAAGGTCAGCGCCAGCAGGACGGCCAGCCCGGCCAGGAGGCTCCCCAGCAGGCGGCGCGGGCAGCGCTTCAGGCGGGGCGGCGCGGCCGGCATCGGGAGGGCCTGCAAGAGAGAAGCGGCGTCAGCCCCGCCGGAGAACCAAGGCGGCCCCGCTGCGCGCCCGGGATGGGGACGCCGGCCGGCAGCCGGCGAGACCGGGCGAGGGAGGGAGTGCGGTGCCGCCCCGGCTTTCTTCCCTCCCTCCCTCCCTCCCGCTTTCCCTCCGCTAAAGGCGGGGAGGCGCCGGACAAACCGACCTGGCTGGGGGGGGCGGCGGCGCTCGCTGTGAGTTCGGCCCGGCTGCCGGTGGCTGAGCGACTATTCCTTTAGCAGCCTCGCTCTCGCCTCTGCGCGCCGCCGGTCAGGCGCCCTGCGCGGCCCTGCAGCTCAGAGAGCGGCCTAGGCCCCGCCGGCCCCGCCCCCGCCCCCTCCCCCCCCCGAGCACTTAAGGGGGCCGGCCTTGCTTTGGTCCTCGCTGCCCAGTCGCCAGCGCTGCCCTCGGCTTCCCCTGCCGGGCGGAAGGTTGCCCGCCCCTGGTGTAGGGTCTTCTGCTTGGACGGTGGGGGGGGGGTGGGGGGGGGAATATTAAACCGAGTAAGAGGAGGAACCGAGAAGCATTGAAAAAGAGAAAAGATCCATTTAGTATCACTTATGGAATTCTTTCCACTCTGTGAGAAAGGAAGAAGTTTAAAAATAAAACGGTCACAATTGGTTAACAATAGAAAGCTTACTTGCGGGACCGTCTTCAGCCTCATGAATCCCAGCGACCGGTCAGGGCGCATAGGGCTGGCCTCCTACGGGTCCCGTCCATCAAACAGTGTCATCTGACGGGTCCTAGGACAAGGGCCTTCTCCATTGCTGCCCCAGCCCTCTGGAACCAGCTTCCCTCGGAGGTGCGTGCTGCCTCTTCCCTCCTAGCTTTCCGTAAGCTTTTAAAAACCCATTTATGCCGTATGAACTTTGTTCTGCCCCCGGGCCGAGGAATCGCCTTCCATTGCTGAGTGTTTATTTGATTGTGTTTGCTTGTTGTATGTGTTGATTTTTTAATTGGATGTAATTATTGTTATTGATTTTTATCTATGTCTATGTTCTTGTTGTGAGCCGCCCCGAGTCCTGGGAGAGGGGCGGCATACAAATTTAATTAATAAATAATAAATAATAAAGATTAGTCAATAGCCAAGCCCTGCACTAGATTCCAGGAGGCTTGGCTAGAAGACACACTCAACAAGACAAAAGGATGACAGAGGGAAGTTCTAAACACTGTAACTGAGGGGGAGGAACATAAGAACATAAGAACATAAGAAGAGCCATGCTGAATCAGGCCAAAGCCCATCGAGTCCAGCATTCTGTGGCACCCAGTGGCCCACCAATTGTACATGGGGATCTTGAGCAGAAAGAGAAGGCAAAACCCTCCCTTTCCCTTGACCCCCAACAAATGGTACTCAAGGGAATCCTGCCTGCCTCAACCAACATAGAGGCGGCACATGGACATCCGTTTTAATAACCACCGATACACTTGGCATCCATGCATCTGTCTGACCCTGCCTTGAAGCTGTCAAGGCTGACAGCTGTCACGACCCCTTCAGGAAGTGAATTCCATAAATTCACTTCGGGTGAATTTGTATTCACCAGAATACAATACAAAGGGATGATGTATTCTTGCTAGGCGAATTGGACAGATTGTGACCCCCCCCGGAAGTCCTCTCAAATGGGACCTAAGGGGAGGGGATGGGGGTGTCGCGATAGGGGTGTATATAATGTTATGTGTTTGAATATTTTTGGTGTGGTCTCTGGGTTTAGAACTTCCTGTTGAAGTCTCTCACCAGGATCCACCGCGCTTTGCAAACCGCTTTTCTATTTTCTGCAGAATAAACTCTTTTTCTTACCAATCCAATTTTGTTGGTATTTTAATCACGTTTCCAACAACTCTTAACAACCATTTCAGCCAAAGTGCCCCGTTTTTCATTTTGGACCATAAGAAGATTCCAAACACGCCGACGCCTTGAATCCATTTGCGGCCGTCAGGAGAAAAAAAACGTTTGGTCGAGTTATAGGCTCCATAACATCAAAGCCTTTGAGGAAATGTCAAATTCTGCATTTTAGGGGTCCGAGTTACATCTCTGCACTGTGAACCTGTGTGTTTTTATTTTAATTTTTTTTCTCAACCGAGGTAGTTTGGACCAGAAGTGAAAGCGCCAGGCTGGAACTGGGAGACTTCGGATTCTAGTCCCTCCTTTGGCATATAAGCTGACTCCGGGGGGGGGGGGCTTTGGGACACACACACACACACACACACATACACACACACTTTCTCTGAGCCCAGCCCACCTCACAAAGTTGTTGTGGGAAAACGAGGAGAAAGGAGTGTTGGGTGTGTTTACTGCCTTATTTCTAAGGGCTAAACATTAGTAAATCAATTTGTGTGGCTTCCGATTTCAACTCCACACAGGACCCACGGCTGTGCCCACAGCTTCCCAGGGGCCAGGCCAGCGCTGGTTCAACCGGTCCGGCCTCCTCAGCCAGCTTAGCCTCTTATGTGCGGTCAGCTTTGCTGGATGGGTTGCTTATGTAATTACACAGAATAAATATAAGGATTTCTTGTCATTCGTTGCTTCCCTTGTTTAGAGGAGTGAGTCCGTCTCTATTCAGCTGAATAAAAACGTAAAACTTAAAGGCACTTTCTGATCTGCTGTATTTCTTTAACCAGCAAAACCTCAGAACCTGCATATCAAGGGGTCCTCACGCTTGGCCACTTTAAGACTTGTAGACTTCAACTCATGCTGGCTGGGGGATTCTGGGAGTTGAAGTCCACAAGTCTTAAAGCGGCCAAGCGTGAGGACCCCTGCTCTAAAGATTAAAAAAATGATCCTTCACACCGTATGGTTGAGAAAGGCGTAGTTTACTCGAAGCCAAGAGATCAACATCCCCATGTAGCTTTTCCCTCCGGAAGGCGGGAGGGATCCCATAATTGGGATCAAATTCGAGGCAAATCAAATTCAAGAGAGATGCTTTTAGAACAGTGACCTGAGGAATGCAGCCGCGCTCATTTCCCAAGGCGTTGACCTCAAGACAGAGAGGACAGGAAACTCTCTCTCCCCCTCTGAAGTAAGCCCCTCCTCTCCTCCCCCATCCCCATTAGGCCCCAGAGAGCAACACCGCTTCTTGAGGAGTAGTAGCAAAGCCCTGGGGTGCGTCACATCCTGTGTGTCAGCAGGGAGGGGAAGGGGGGTGTTTCTGGGAAATCTTGCCATCCCGAGGAGGAGGAGGAGGAGGAAGAGGGTGGCTCCTCCATGGGATGTCTCAGCCCCTCCCCTCCTGCAGGGAACATGCTCTAAGCCCCTCCTCCAGTTAAAGTCCAGAGGCATTAACACCCTCCCATGCACACACACACACACTTTCCTGTCCTGGGGGAGGTGGGCAGAGAAGCACCCAGAATTTCCTAAGCAAGGGGGCTTTTTGCAAACACCTCTGTGTGTGTGTGTGTGTGTGTGTGTGTGTGTGTTGCCCAGGGGCCAGAGAAGAGAACAAAGGAAGCCACACCGGGGGTCTGGCAACGGCTTTTTGGCTCCCCATCTGTTCTGTCCCTTCAACCTCAGCCCGGCCAGCCCAGGGGGTCTCGTGGGGTCTCAGCCTTCCTTGGCTCGGCTTGTGAATCAGCAAGCCTGGAGACCCATAGACACCCCCCCAGCTTGCGCTCCTGAGCCCCTCCCATCCCTGCCAGTCCCCCAAGACCGGGGCCTCCCCACCCCCAAACAAACTGGGCAACAGCAAGAGAAAAACCCGCTTCAACCCCCCACTTTAAGGGTGCCCCCCACCTTCTCGCCTGGGGCGCCCTTCAGTGGGAACCGGGGCGCCGTTTCTTAAGGGGGGGGGAGGAGAAAGCGGAGCTCGCATTCCCCAAGAGGCTCCTTCGGCCCTTCGGAAGGCACCACGGCCGCCCCCTCCGGAGGGACTCCGGTGGGTGGGGCCAAAGGCGGGGAGGGGCGCCTGGTAACTTCTGATGACATGGACAAGGCCATTGGAGCTGTGAGTTCGGCCACCTGTTTACTGGACCCGTGCCCCTCCTGGCTGGTTTCGGCTAGCAGGGCGGTGACACGGAGCTGGGTCCAGGCTGGTGTCAACACTTCACTGAGGGAGGGGTCCTTTCCGGCTCCCTTAAAGGAGGCACTTGTGCGCCCCCTCCTCAAGAAGCCTTCCCTGGACCCGGCAGTTTTAAATAACTATCGTCCAGTCTCGAACCTTCCCTTTTTAGGGAAGGTTGTTGAGAAGGTGGTGTCACTCCAGCTCCAACGGTCCTTGGATGAGGCCGATTATTTGGGCCCTCAGCAGTCTGGGTTCAGCTCCGGTTACAGCACGGAAACTGCTTTGGTTGTGCTGACTGATGATCTCTGGTGGGCCCGGGATAGAGGTTATTCCACTATCCTGGTGCTTCTTGACCTCTCAGCGGCATTCGATACCATCAACCATGGTATCCTTCTGCACCGGTTGGAGGGGCTTGGAGTGCGGGGAACCGTTTTATGGTGGTTCGCCTCCTACCTCTTTGGCCGGTCACAGTCGGTGTTTGCAGGAGGTCAGAGATCGGCTCCGAGGTCTCTTCCATGTGGAGTCCCTCAGGGGGTCTGTTCTCTCACCTCTGCTTTTTAACATCTACATGAAGCCATTGGGTGAGATCATCCATCAACACAGGATGAGTTATCATCAATATGCTGATGATAGTCAGCTCTATATCTCTACCCTGCATCATTACAGTGGAGCAGTGGAAGTGATGAACCGGTGCCTGGAGGCTGTTGAGGTCTGGATGGGTGCCAACAGGCTCAGACTCAATCCCGACAAGACGGAGTGGCTATGGGCTCTGCCTCCCAAGGACAATTCCAACTGTCCGTCCATTACCCTGGGGGGGAGAAGTTTTGTCCCCCTCGGAGAGGGTTCGCAACTTGGGGGTCCTCCTCGATCCACAGCTAAGTTTAGAACACCATCTTTCGGCTGTGGCGAGGGGGGCATTCGCCCAGGTTCGCCTGGTGCGTCAATTGCGGCCCTATTTGGACCGGGAGTCACTCCTCACAGTCACCCATGCCCTTGTCACCTCGAGATTCGACTACTGTAATGCTCTCTACATGGGGCAGCCTTTGAAGAATGTCCGGAGACTGCAGGTAGTCCAGAATGCGGCCGCGTGAGCCGTCTTGGGTCTCCCAAGACATGCTCATGTCACTCCAGCCCTCCGTGAGCTGCACTGGCTACCAATTGGTCTCCGAACACAATTCAAAGTGTTGGTTATGACCTATAAAGCCCTTCATGGCAATGGACCAGGATACTTGCGGGACCGTCTTCTGCCTCATGAATCCCAGCGACTGGTTAGGGCACATAGGGTTGGCCTCCTACGGGTCCCGTCTGTTAGACAATGTAATCTGGCGAGGCCTAGGGCAAGGGCCTTCTCTGTTGCTGCCCCAGCCCTCTGTAACCAGCTTCCCTCAGAGGTTCGTATTGCTTCCTCCCTCCTAGCTTTCCGAAAACTGTTAAAAACTCATTTATGCAGACAGGTTTGGGGCGTGTGAGCTGTGCTCTGCCCCTGGGCCTTTGACTGTGTTTGTGTGGGGTATAAGTGGAATAAATTATCTAGTTTTATATTGTAAATTGTATTTTTAATTTATTATGTTATATTTGTTATACTTATATTCTTTTTTTTAATAATTTTTTTATTATTAGATATGTTTGTACATGTAAACAAAGAAAAAGTTCAAGTACAAGCCATTCAACTTAATACAATCATTTTAAATTTGTAGACCTTCTTCACTCCGTATGTCCAAGTTTAACTTATATTCTTGTTGTGAGCCGCTCTGAGTCTTGGGAGAAGGGTGGCATATAAGTTTAATAAATAAATAAATAAATAAACAAACCTAGCTCTCCTTCAGACTCACTGAGGCTCCAAAAGCAGATTGGGTGTCCCGAACAGGCAGCCTCAGCGAGTCAACAAAGCCGGGTGTGTTTGTCCCACTCTGCCTCTGCATTTTCCTCCACTCCTCTTTTGAGGCACTGGGAGGGGACAAACACACCTCACACGGCAGTGATCAACGCAAAGCCGGAGCCGAAGGTTCGCACCCCAACATCCCCATGTAGCTTTTCCCTCCGGAAGGCGGGAGGGATCCCATAATTGGGATCAAATTCGAGGCGAATCAAATTCAAGAGAGATGCTTTTAGAACAGTGTCCTGAGGAATGCAGCCGCGCTCATTTCCCAAGGCGTTGACCTCAAGACGGAGAGGACAGGAAACTCTCCCTCCCTCTCTGAAGTAAGCCCCTCCTCTCCTCCCCCATCCCCATTAGGCCCCAGAGAGCAACACCGCTTCTTGAGGTGTAGTAGCAAAGCCCTGGGGTGGCGTCACATCCTGTGTGTCAGCAGGGAGGGGAAGGGGGGTCTTTCTGGGAATTCTTGCGATCCGCTTTCCTGTCCTGGGGCAGGTGGGCAGAGAAGCTTGTGTGTGTGTGTGTGTGTGTGTGTGTGTGTGGCGCTGCACTCCCTCGGCAGGTCCGAGTTACATCTCTGCACTGTGAACCTGTGTGTTTTTATTTTATTTATTTTTCAACAGAGGTAGTCTGGACCAGAAGTGAAAGCGCCAGGCTGGAACTGGGAGACTTTGGATCCTTGTAACTCCTTTGGCATATAAGCTGACTTGGGGGCTTTGGGACACACACACACACACACACACACACACACACACACACACACACACACACACACACACACATTCTCTCTCTGAGCCCAGCCCACCTCACAAGGAGCACAGATTTTCAATTCCACAAACGGAGACACTTTGGGACTTTCGTTGTGCATTTCCCTTCGCAAACGTCCTCCAGAATGAACTTTTCATGCCCTGTGGCGGCTCTGGGCCTCTCGCTGCTCCTCCTCCGTGATCTGCCCCTTACTGGCACGTTAGGCAGGCGGGGGCGGTCCCTCCAGATGCCAGCACCGGGCAGGTCCTGCCTGGACCGACTTTTTACGGCAATAAAATGGTTTAAAAGCTGAGAGGTCCCCAGCGTAAAAGGCATCTAATCCGCACACAGAGCCCCCTTGGCCCCAAAGGGCTGAAGGCCGGAAGGGGTGATGGCCGTCAATATGGGGGAGGCCCCTCTGGATGCCCAGAGCCCCCCCTGGGGAAAGAGCCCCTCCCCATGCTGGCTCAGGAATTCTGGGAGTTGAAGTCCACCGGTCGTCAAAGGGCCAAAGTTGGTTACTCCTAGTTTTAATATAGGTGGCCCAAACTCCCCAGAGTTAAAAGTCACAGGAGGGTCTTCAGCTGCAAAGATGTGGGATTTCTCCTGATTTTTGGCTCACGGCTTCCTATAAAGTAAGGAATTGGAAATAAGGAGGGTGCTGGCTGCCCACCCACCCCTTCCCTTAGTGCCCAGCCCGTTTGGGTGGGGAGGGATGCCCCGCCCACACGCGTGGCTCTCTAGGGCAGGGCTGTGCGACCTTGACCACTTTTAAGACTTGTGGACTTCAGCTCCCAGAATTCCTCAGCCAGCTGAAGTCCACAAGTCTTAAAAGTGGTCAAGGTTGCACAGCCCTTGTCAGAACCCGTATCAACAAATCCTCCCGCTTCTACTATTTCTTCCTCCTGACCGGATTCTCACTCTCTTCTGCCATACTCCTAGGCGGGCGGGGGGGGGGGAGGAGTGCTTGAGTGTTTATTGCCTTGACTTGCTCTATCACTCTAATATCACACTTTGCTTTCCTGCATTATTGCCCTGTGAGCTTTCCCATGCCTTACTGTCAGCTAAGAAAAGGGAGGGGAAGAATGGAATGCAACCTCCGGAGTGCAAACATTGTGAAGAGCAAACATCGCAGCTACAGCCCGTTATCTCCCTGATGTTATCTCCCTGTTGGCACGTAACCTAACACCTGGGGATTGGCGTAACCTAACACCTGGGGATTGGGCTGTTACCGTAGAACCGACCAGATGAACTACTATGGGGTGGGGTTTTTGCTTGGGACACTTTTGCCTATCGATCTGAGCGGGAAATGCTCAGATCCTGTCTAGTATGCCTGCTATCAGCTTCTCCTAATAAAAGATCCTTTTGGAAGAAACCGCTCTCACGAGTTCTGCTTTCTTGGGATGAGGTTTTGAAGTGGGCCCTGACACCCCTGCTCTAGAGGACCGGGGGTCTTCCAGGCTCTTCCCCACTCCTCTTGGGGCGTCTGCAGGAGCCTTGGGGCGGGCTGGGGGGGAGCTGGCGCCCCAGGCAGAGCGGCTGCCCCAGACAGACTCGCTTCCTTTGGCTCCCCTTCTGAGGCGCTTTGAGCCCGCGGCTGCACTGCTGCCAGGCCTCTTGCTTGGGGCCATCCCTTGGAGGCTCTTCCTTCGAGGCAAGAGTGACAAAGACTCCTAGGGACCCGGGAGGCCATCCAGTCAAACCCCTGCCCAGAGCAGGAAGGCTCAGCCCCTCCCAGGTCAAGGTTTGTTCAAGTCCTTCGTCTGAATGGGGGCGCTTTGAGAGAGTCAAAATACACCCAGGTCAGGCAACTTGACAATCTTTAGCACCTTCCGGGGGAGGGGGGGAATTGCAGGCAAGGCCGTAACTGCCATACCAGCAGGGAAGCATGGATGTGGTCGTCCTAACCCACAGCTGATGGGGAAGCAGCTGTAAGCTGCTCTCTTGGGCCTGGGCCCCACCCGCCACCCCCTTAGTTGTGGCTGCGGCCGGTGGACGTGTCTTCTGTAGATAAAGAAGGGGGGCTTCCCTGCCTCCTGCGCCCCATCCGACACCCCCTTACTCCAAGCTGCCACAGCAACAGCCACCCGGGGCCTCTAAGCCTCCCCCATAAACACTTGGTGCGGAGCCTCCCTTTGCAGGAGCAGTCCACCCCGAACGGGGCCCTGCTCCGGAGCCGCCCCCAGCGGGTGCAGCTGGCGCCGTCCTGAAACAGCAGGAGGGGCTCGCGTGGCTCCCGCAAAACCTTTGAACAACTTGAGCAGAGACTCCCCCGCCAGTCTTGGGGTGCACCGGCTCTCCGCCCACTGAGCCCGACCCCCCCCCTCCGGCAGCCCTCTCGGAGGCTCCGGGGGGGGCAGCTGCCCCGGGCGCCTTTCCAGGGGGGGCGGGGGGGTGAGCAGGAAGCGCTTTCCCAGGCGACCGCTCTAGGACTCCGCTCGCTGCCCTCCCCCCTCTGTCCGGCGGAGGGCGCTGTCCAGGTGCTGAAGCCCCCGCCTCCCCCTGCGCGTCTTCGGGCGCTGCGGGGCCAGGAGCCGCTGAACCCCCCACGATGTTGGGCTTCCCTGCACGGGACCCCCTGATGGTCCCCGACGCGGTCGATCCCTTCACCGGATCCCCCTTCTCCCAGCACGTGGGGAAGGGGCGCAGACCCCCGGCGGGCCAAGCGAAAGGGGGGGGTCCCGGGCAGTCCTCGGCCTCCGGGGAGGAAGTCCGAGAAGGGGGCTCTGCGGGGTCTTCGCCAAAGCCTCCCCTGAGGGGCCCCCGGGAGGACTGGTTCGAGACCCCCCCGGGAAGCGCGCCCCCTGCCCCAAGCACCTCCATTCCCCCCACTCCCATTCCTGCGAGGGAGGCTCCTCCTCCACTCCGCGAGTTTGAACTGGCCGCCATCTTGACTTTTTTGACCCCTCTTGGAGCGTCGGACGCCAGGAAGTGAATCCCGGACACCTCTACCCACGACAGTGTTATTCCGGGAGGATGAGAGGGGAAATCCCACACAAGGGTGGGCAAGGGATTGGAATAGAATAGAATAGAATAGAATAGACTAGAATAGAATAGAATAGAATAGAATAGAAATAGAATAGAAAATAGAATAGAAAATAGAATAGAAAATAGAATATAGAATAAAATAGAATAGGATAGAATAGAAAATAGAATAGGATAGGATAGAATAGAATAGAATATAGAAATAGAATAGAAAATAGAATATAGAATAGAATAGAAATAGAATAGAAAATAGAATAGAATAAAATAAAATAGAATAGAATAGAAAATAGAATAGGATAGGATAGGATAGAAAATAGAATAGGATAGGATAGAATATAGAAATAGAATAGAAAATAGAATAGAAAATAGAATATAGAAATAGAATAGAATATAGAAATAGAATAGAAATAGAATAGAATTGAACAGAAAATAGAATAGAATAGAATAGGAGCTGGAAGGGACCTTGGAGGTCTTCTAGTCCAGCCCCCTGCTCAAGCAGGAGAATCTATGCCATCTCAGACAGGTGGATATCTAGCGTCTGTTCTTAAAAACCTCCAGTGATGGAGCGCCCACGATTTCTGGTGGCGAGCTGTTCCACTGCTTAATTGTCCTCCAGGCTGCTTCTCTCTTTGCATCAGCTGCCAACCGTTGTTTCTCGTCCTGCCCTCTGGTGCTTTGGAGAACAACCGCCACCCCTCCCGTCCCGCCTTGTGGCAGCCCCTCAAATACCGGAACGCTGCTGTCATGTCCCCCTTATTTCTTTTTTCCCTTAGACTAGCCAGACCCAAATCCTGCAGCCGAATGCTTTAGTCTCCAGGCCCCTGGTCACCTTGGCTCTTTCATGTGGACTTCAGCTCCCAGAATTCCTGAGCCAGGAATTCTGGGAGTTGAAGTCCACGAGTCGTCAAAGAGCCGTGGTTGCCTACCGCTGCCTTAGTTGCTCTTCTCTGAATTTTTCCCCCAAATTCTCGACATCTGCGGAGGCTTCCGGCGTCCATCCCCCACAAGCCCCCCCCCGTGGCCTGCAAAGGCCCGCGAGAGCTCCCGAGAGCCCCCCCGGAGGAGAGCAGCCGGGCGGGAGGGGCAGCTTAGCGCTCCAGGCGGGGGGGGGGGATCTTCCCGAGGGGCTTCCCGCTGCTTCCCCTCCTAGCTGGGAAACCAAACCGAAAACTCAGGCGCCCCCCAGGTTGCTTCTGCGGCCGCTTAGCTCCCCCCGCGGGGGAGGGGCTGCTCTGCGGAGGAGGAGGAGGAGGAGAAAGTGCCGCGGGGGGAGGGGATGCTCTGCGGAGGAGAAAGTGCCGCGGGGGAGGGGCTGCTCTGCGGAGGAGGAGGAGAAAGTGCCACGGGAGGGGGGGCTGCTCTGAGGAGGAGAAAGTGCCGCGGGGAGAGGGGCGCCGAGCGGGGCCCCTCCTCTGCTCCTCTCCGGGCGGGGCTGCCTTTCCGCGCGTGGGAAAGTTGCGTCCCCGGTTCAGACTCCGGGGAAGGGGCGGCCCTCCTCCCCGCCTTTGGCCCCGCCCACCGGAGTCCCTCCGGAGGGGGCGGCCGTGGTGCCTTCCGAAGGGCCGAAGGAGCCTCGCGGGGAATGCGAGCTCCGCTTTCTCCTCCCCCCCTTAAGAAACGGCGCCCCGATTCCCACTGAAGGGCGCCCCAGGCGAGAAGGTGGGGGGCACCCTCAAAGTGTGGGGGGGTCGAAACGGGTTTTTCTCTTGCTGTTGCCCAGTTTGTTTGGGGGGTGGGGAGGCCCCGGTCTTGGGGGACTGGCAGGGATGGGAGGGGCTCAGGAGCGCAAGCTGGGGGGGTGTCTATGGGTCTCCAGGCTTGCTGATTCACAAGCCGAGCCAAGGAAGGCTGAGACCCCACGAGACCCCCTGGGCTGGCCGGGCTGAGGTTGAAGGGACAGAACAGATGGGGAGCCAAAAAGCGGTTGCCAGACCCCGGTGTGGCTTCCTTTGTTCTCTTCTCTGGCCCCTGGGCAACACACACACACACACACACACACACACACAGAAAGAGGTGTTTGCAAAAAGCCCCCTTGCTTAGGAAATTCTGGGTGCTTCTCTGCCCACCTCCCCCAGGACAGGAAAGTGTGTGTGTGTGGATGGGAGGGTGTTAATGCCTCTGGATTTTAACTGGAGGAGGGGCTTAGAGTATGTTCCCTGCAGGAGGGGAGGGGCTGAGACATCCCATGGAGAAGAAGCCCCTCCTCCTCCTCCTCCTCCTCCTCCTCCTCCTCCTCCTCCTCGGATCGCAAGATTTCCCAGAAACACCCCCCTCCCCCTCCCTGCTGACACACAGGATGTGAGGCCACCCCAGGGCTTTGCTACCGTACTACACCTCAAGAAGCGGTTTATTTATTTATTTATTAAATTTTTATACCGCCCCTCTCCCGTAGGACTCGGGGCGGTTCACAACAGAATAAAAACATAAAAACAATAAATATTTAAAAATAATTAAATTAATATTAATACAGGGCTGTTGCTAAAAACCTGTTAAAAACCCAATTCTAAAACCCAAACAGCCTTGTTTAAAAATTTTAAAACCCGAGGAGATCTAGGCCAGGCCGGCTTGATTGAAGAGATGAGTCTTCAGTTCTCTTCTGAAGGTGCGGAGATCATGACATGTCCGGAGTTCTGGGGGGAGCTCGTTCCACATCGTCAGTGACCCCACAGAAAAGGCTCTCCCCCTGGGTGCCACCAGCCGACACTGCCGATGGCACCCTGAGGAGGTCCTCTCTGTGGGAGCGAACTGGTCGATAGGAGGTATTTACTGGCAGAAGGCGGTCTTGTAAATAACTGGGTCCTATGCCATGGAGCGCTTTAAAAGTGGTAACCAGTACCTTGAAGCGCACCCGGAAAGCCGCCGGCAACCAGTGCAGCTCACGCAGGATAGGGGCCATTCGTACCCGCCAGGGTGCCCCCACTACCACCCGCGCGGCCGCATTCTGCGCCAGTTGAAGCCTCCGTGTGCACTTCAAGGGGAGCCCCATGTAGAGAGCATTACAATAGTCCAGTCTGGAAGTGATGAAGGCATGGGTGACCGTGCGTAGCGCGTCCTTATCTAGGAAGGGGCGCAACTGGCGTACCAGACGAATCTGGTAAAACATCCTCCCGGCCACGGCCATCAGATGGTCCTCAAGGGACAGCCGTGAATCTAGGAGGACTCCCAAGTTGCGAGCCCTTCCCGTGGGGGCCACTGACTCGCCCCCAATAGACAGCGATGGAGTCAGCTGGTTGTACCGGGACGACGGTAACCACAGCCACTCGGTCTTGGAGGGGTTGAGCTTGAGACCGTTCTTCCCCATCCAGATCTGCACGGCCTCCAGGCACTGGGTCAGCACGTCAAGAGCTTCATTTGGGTGGTTCGGGGTGGAAATGTACAGCTGAGTATCATCAGCGTACTGATGGAATTCCACCCCAAAACCTCGGATGATCTCACCCAGCGGCTTCACATAAATGTTGAACAACAAGGGCAAGAGGACCGACCCCTGAGGTACCCCACAATCAAGGGGTACTTAAGAGAGGGAGAGTTTCCTGTCCTCTCCGTCTCGAGGTCAACGCCTTGGGAAATGAGCGCGCGGCTGCATTCCTCAGAAGACTGTTCTAAAAACATCTCTCTTGAATTTGATTCGCCTCGAATTTGATCCCAATTATGGGATCCCTCCCGCCTTCCGGAGGGAAAAGCTACATGGGGATGTTGGGGCGCGAACCTTCGGCTCCGGCTTTGCATTGATCACTGCCGTGCGAGGTGTGTTTGTCCCCTCCCAGTGCCTCAAAAGAGGAGTGGAGGAGAATGCAGAGGCAGAGTGGGACAAACACGCCCGGCTTTGTTGACTCGCTGAGGCTGCCTGTTCGGGACACCCAATCTGCTTTTGGAGCCTCAGTGAGTCTTAAGGAGTGCGAGGTTGCACCCTTGAAGGCTTCTGTTCTCCAAGCTAAAAGGGATGACGGAGGTCTTCGGAGGCACAATCTCGCGCTGCTCCAGGCTTCTGTCCCTTTGCAAAACCTTTTGCCACGGAGGACAGAAGCCTACGGGGCCACACTCTCGTGCTGCTTGAGGCCTCCACCCTCTATGCCAAAAGATTTCGCAAAGGGACAGAAGCCTTCAGAGCCACGATCTCGCACCCCTTTGGGCCTCCATCCCTTCGTAAACGTTTTTGGCGTGGAGGACAGAAGCCTTGGGGGCCATGATCCTGCGCTCTTTCTCAGGCGTCCATCCTCTGCGCCAGAAGATTTGGAAAGGGATGGAGGTCTGAATCGGTGTGAGAGTGCCCCTCCGAAGGCTTCCATTCCTTTCCAAAAACTTTTGACATAGAGAACGGAAGCCTTCAGGGATGCGTTCTCACACACCTTCAGACTCACCGAGGCTGCCCGGCACTCCAGAAGCAGATCGGATGTCCTGCACATGCAGCCTTGGGGAGTCAGCCAAACTGGGCAGGAAGCAGTGCTCTCATTGCTCTGCTTTTGGAGGGCCAGGAGCTGGCAGAGTAACCGTGCTGCTGCATGAACCCCATGGTACAGAAGCCGGAGAGGAGATGGCTCGCTTGGGGAGAACTCTGCATCTTCGAAAGCAAGCAATTGGTAACAGGGTGGGCTAACATAGCAGGCCAGTGCCTGTTGGGTCCCTATTGGGGAGGGGGGGAAAGGCAGGAGGAATGTTGCAGTGTCCTAATGGTGAATGACTGCCATGATGCTGCAACATTTGTAACTTTGGGACTATGTCGTAAGTACTTTTGTGGGGGGGGCATAACTGGAGGACTACCTGTTTGGTTGTGTCCTAACTCCGGAGCTTGCAAGAGTCCTCAGGGAAGGGTTTTGCCTGTTCTCTCAGCAGGCCCTGATCCAGAAGATCTACCCAGGCAGATAAGCAGCCAGCAACGCCCGAGGCTGGAGGCCCTGTAGTCTACAGGTCAACGCTGGATCGCTTCCAGAAATAGCTGCCAATGTACGCCAGCACTCCCTCGGTGCATAAAAGGATTGTCTGGATGGTTTTTCTTAAGGGCTGGACTGGCTGGACCTTCCAGAGCCTTGCATTAATACACTGTTGTGATTTGTAGATGTATTGTGTGTAGGGTGTTGATCTTTCAAAAGTGTCTCCTGCTGTGGTGGAGGAGGGGGCTGCTTCTGCTTCTCACTCTTTGGCAGCGGGCAAAGAATGGGGGCTCCCAGGGGCATAACGTATCCTTGGGAGGAGGGGGCCAAAGTAGCACCCCCAGAAGTATTCCCGTGCATTGGACAGTGCAGAGGGTTTCCTGCCCCAGAGGGCCTCCCTTCCCCAAGAGCTGCAGCTCCCCCCCCCATGCACAGGTGGATCTGGGCAATTCCCAGCTAAGAGACCACAGTTGCTGCCTTCACAAGTCCTTCATATTCTGGCTTAATATAATGGATTCCCCTACTGACAAGATGTGGGTCTAGGTCTAGCACAACTCACGCCAGACAGGTCAGCATGGATGGGTGGCGTGACTGGGAGGGTGCAGATGGGTGAGCGTGGCTGGTTGGGTGTGAAGAAGTGGACATGGCCGGCTTGGCTGAGCACCACCGACTTGGCCAGGCCAGCTGGGTGGAGCTAGCTACGTGCAGCTGGGTGCATGTGGCTGGGTCAACGCAAAACAAGTCACACTGGCTAACTGGACCTGGGGACAAATCAGCACCCCACCAGCTCACCTCCCAGAACTGCCTATAGCCAAGCACACAGACACATACTTCACCTGACATGACCACTCCATCACGAGATCTTAACCCAATGTGACCCTCATCTGACGGGACCTCCCCATTGCAAGACCTGTTGACCACACGAAGCAGAGGAACGCCAACATTAACAACCCCTAAAACTACATTGAAGGTGTTACCCAACCTGGTAATGAAACGTTGGGAAACCAACCTGCAAGCTGAACCTCACCCTCACACACATCCCATTCCAATCTTGGGGACTTGCATCATCCTTGCACCAAAAGTTGCCAGTAAGACGCAGATCACGGATGGACAGGAAGAGGCCCAGAGCCAACACAGGGCATGACAAGTTAATTCTGGAGGAAGTTTGCAAAAGGAACACTGAAGGGGGAAATAAACAATGAAAGTCCCAAAGGAGAAATGGCGTATGAGTGTGTGTGTACTTGTGCAAGTGCCCAGCATTCTCCCCGAGTTGTCCCCGTGTCCACTTAGCCAGTGTGAATTGTTCTGCGCCGACCCAACCATGCCCACCCATTTGTGTCCATTTGGCCTCTCGGACCCCACACTCATTCTGTGGAGCAACCTCTCCCTTGTGGCTGATGCTGTGAAAAGTCCACTTTGGCCCCGTTGCTAAACAGAGGATGGCACCCGAATCAGGGATGAACGACCCCTAAAAAACACAAACTAGGCAGGCAATCTGTCCAAGCAGGACCCTTTGTCCTTCAGCTCTTCAGCGTAAGGCCCACGTTGGCCAGACAGTCAACAAGGGCAGCCTGGCACTTCCACAGCTGGCTGAGCCTCGACCCACAGTCCCAAGAGGGAAGCTCAGCTGCCAGGCAGGCAGCCGCAGAATCCTAGACCGAGTTCCCGGCAGTGCTTCTGTGAGTCAGTCGCTCCCTTTGCTTGTCCAAAGACGTGGGTGGGAAGGTGGACAGTCACGGGTTATCCTCCATGGCTAGCCAGGCCAGTAGCTTGCAGCGGGCCAGGCCAAGGAAGCGCTGCCAGGTGGTGCACAGGGGCTCAGATGCCTCCCACATGGCCAGCATCTCGGCAGGCGCCACTTCATGCACACTGAAGAGCACTTCCCGATAGCAGCAGGCATCGAGCGGGTAGTGGGAAGCCCCAGAAAAATGGTCCACATGGCTTGGGGCAATGCCAGCATGGCGGGCACACAGCGCCACAAACACATCCTCCACAGGCAGCAGCGGCAGCTGGCGGGCAGCACCCAGGACAGCGGCAGCAGCTGGGGCAGAGAGCACATAGGTGGGGCCACTGCAGTAGGGTGGGAAAGTGGGTTCCGGATAGAGCGAGATGGGCAAGTAGTGCCGGCTTTGCGGATTGCGGATGGGTGCCACGTTCGAGTAGACCTGGCCCAGGTAGGCAACAGGCAGATTATCCAGCTGCTCCAGGTGTCGCGCCAGGGCAGGCAGGTTGAGGAAGACATCATCATCAGCCTTGACCAGGAAGTGGGCAGCAGGGCAGTGGGCAATGGCCCAGCTCAGCATTGCTAGCGTCTTCAATGTTAGGTTTGCGTAGGTGTCAGCAAAGCGTGCCTGCAACAGATCGCTGTGCTCGGCCGCCTCATGCTCCAGTGCTGCCTGCTCTGCTCCATCCCCGGGCAGACCCAACGTGAAGACTGTGCGCACACGGTGCCCTGCTGCCACCCTTGCAACTGCCCAGCTTTGCCGCACCACTGCCCGTCGGGCTGCATGCCCAGGTGCGCTGGCCACTAGGACCAGTAGCCAGGGGTCGGTTGGGGTACAGGGTGACGGGGACAGTGGGAAAGCATTGGGTGGTGGCAGAAGCAGGTTGCCTCTGTATTGCTGCCCCACACCGCCACCCATCCGGAAGGGCAGCGAGCGTGAGAGCAGCTCCTCATGGTGGCTGCCAGTCAGGAAGCCAAGCACCAAGAGGATGGCCAGGCTGCACAGGAGCCCGACCAGTACCTTGGCTAAGCGGCACAAGCAGCGCTTCCGACAGGGTAGCATGGCAGTCACATGGACAGCAGCAGGGGCTGCGGGAGGGCCTGCAAGAGAGGAGGAGGACATGTCAGCCCTGCCAGAGAACAAAAGGGTGGCTGAGCCTGTTCCACCTCCCGCATTCTACGCAGGAGGCCCCGTGTCCCGCTGCACGCCGAGGGTGGGACAAACCAACCTCCCTAGCAGCCTCTGTAGTCTTCCCAGTGAGCAGCACCTTGTAAAGCTGGCCAAACGAGTGTGGTGCCACTTCGGCAGTAGCACAGTGGTGACCACCTCCTCTCCTCCTTTCCCTCCTTCCACCCAGGCAGGGACGCAGTGGGGCTGCACAGGGCAAATTGACCTTGCTGTACAGGAGGCAACACTCACTCGGTTGTACTGAGTCTGGCCCAGTTGTAGGTGGGCTGCATGTCCACCATGGAGTTCCTGCTGGGAGTGCCCACCTCGCTCTCGCCTCTGTATGCCACCAGGCAGACACTGTCTGCAATGCCTCCAGCTAAGACAGCTGCACCCCTGCCCCACCAGGCCCTGCTTTCCACACACAACCCCAGGGCCAATAGAGTCCCCCAGCACTGCCCCCTCTGAGGAATTAAGGGACCCCGTCACCTTGCCACATTTTGGTCCCATCGGCTCCGTTGCCAGGACTCCCTTGGCCGAATGGAGGACGGCTCCTCGTGCTCCTCATCTGACGGATGGGGGTTGTGGCCAATGACGGGATGGGGGCTGGCCAGGGGAAGGGGGCAAAGCACAGCAATGGCCTTGAGCTGAGACAAGGCCAGGCTCCTGGCTAAGAAGCAGAGATCCAATTCCCCAGGAGAGGGTTGAGGTTGGTCTTGCGAGAGCCACCGGAGAGGTGGGGGAGTTTGTCTCCTGGGAGCCTCGGAGGCCTCTGGGGCAGATCCACCAGGGCCAGCCCGAGGCCGCGACAAAGCGCAGATTCAGAGGGAACGGCTGCACGTGTTCCCAGACTTTGGGAAGCGACAGCTGCACTTGAGACTCCCAAGGCTGGAAGGGGTTTGCCTTCTTCCCTCGGGGTCCCCGACGCGGTTTCCTTCAGGGCAGAGCAGCTTCAGGTCTGGCCTAGAAAAGGGATCCTCAGCCGAGGACAGGAAGCCTGGAGGCAGCAGGTCAGGCCCAGGAACCCTGAACCATGGACCTCTGCCCCCCCCTTCCCTCCTCCTCCTCTTCCCCTCTCTGCTCCACCAAGACCAGCTGCGCAGCCTTGCTGGGGCCTCCGCTAACCCAAGGGAGGCCTTCCCACCCAGCTCAGCCCCGTCAGGGAATTTGGCTGCCTGTGAAGCCAGCTGCTTAAGGTGAGCTCTCTCGGCAACACCCCTCCCACCATTGGAGCCTAGTGCCGATCCTTCAGCCCCAGGATTGTGCCAACCTGCCCTGGAGGCTTCTTCCTGAACCTACTCTAAATCAACCAGCCCAGCAAACTTTCTGCCTGGCAGTGGGGCACCTCCCAGTGACTGGCTGGGGAGCAGACCTGGTTTGGGGCGCCCCTTGTTCCCAGTCCTGAAGGGTGCAAGGATGCCGAGCGTCTGACAACCTGGGCCCCCGGTTGCTGGGGTGCTGGGTGTGGGGTGCTGGGGACTGGTCCAGCAAGAGACCAGCAGTGGCTCTGCAGCCCCACCCCAGCCACCCAGACAGCTGCTCGGGTCCTCTGGAGATCACGGCTGGCCAACCATCTGCCTTCCTGCCTTCTGCTGCCTGTTTGGGTGGATCGGGGCCCTGGGCGTGCCTGAAGCAGGGAGAAGCTTTGGTTCCTGCTGGGTGACTGCCCTCCTCCCGGGGCAGCAGGGGCTGGTGGGTCTTTCTCTTTGGGGAGGCTGCCTGTTCCAGCAGTCTAAAACAGCCTCCCTCCAATAGCTGCCCCGTCCCTGTGGCAGCTGAGCCCTCCCCCCCCCCGGCTGGGGGCACTTAGGAGAGGCCCAGCTTGGCCTAGAGCAGGAAGTGTCCCTCCCCCAAATGAAGGTAACTGAGTCTAAACATACTTGGGATAAAGCTCCCATCGTCTGACAAAAATATTAAAAAAAATAACTCAGAGGGCACTGGGTCTTTTTTCCATCAGCCGATTTCTACATTTCTGTCTTTAGTTAATTTGCACAGGGGAGCCCCACCCATCCTGCCAAGGCGTGCCGCTTGGGCTGACTGTTCCTGTGGAGTGATTATGGGTAGGCCTGTGAAGAGATCTAGGCTTCTCTGAGCGAGGCTGGGCAGCGCCCTCGTGGCGAGCTTCCCTGCTCTCCGCCTGCCTGCTTGCTTGCCTGCCTTCCCTGGGCCCCCATCAAGACAGCCCCAGAAGCTGCCAGAATCATGCCTGGACAGGAGTCCAGGCAGCTCCTGCAGCACCTCTTGGAGGGTCCCCCAGGACCTCTCCAGGGTCCCTGCCTTCAGGCATGGAGGCCTCTGCTCCTGAGTCTGCTCAAGCCCCTTTGAACCTGCCCAGGTTGTGCCCATCCTGGTTTCCCGGGAAAGGAAGTCCCTCACGGGCTGTGGGAGAGAGGTCTCCGGTCAGCTGTCCATCTGTCCGAATGGGAAGCCCCATCTTGAGGCAAACAGGGCTGCTGAGATGCTACGGAAGTGCAGGCTGGCCATGATACCCTTGGGGACATCTGCAAGCCCACCAGCTGCCCTCTCTCCACGGGAAGTGTGGGGAGGGAGAGAAGGGGCAGGTATTCCAGACAGGGAGGGAAGGAAAGCAGGAATCCCTGCTGTGCCTACCCACCCACCCAGCTGGGGTCCTTCAGGGCCCAGGAATACCTTTTTGGGGAGGGGAGTCCGCAGGAGAGAAGAGGAACTGTGTTTCTGGCCTCCTGGCACCGTTGTTGTGCAAAATCTAAACACAGATAACTACCCACACACCCAGGGACGTAGAGAGGGCAGAGCCTGGCCCTGTCAGGGGAGGGGCAAACTTTAGACAATAAAAGTGGCCCTTCCCCGTTTTGCTTTTCTCCCACGTGACTCAGGCTGACCGACTGGACTTTAAGGAAAGTTCCCCTTGAAACCCTCCAGACAGCAGCGCCCGGAGGCGTCCCCGTCCCAAGTCAGCCATCAAAACTACGTAGAAACGAGTCCCCCACCCTCAACCCTCCGCCCAAAAGTGAGAACTGGTTGAATTACCCACAAGTGGCCGTCTTGCGTTTTTGTGGCTGCCTTGCCAAGCGGACAAAACTCTCCAGAAGGCTAAGATGGCACCAGAGGCAACCTCGTGGCCAGGAGGACAAAGGCCACTAAGCACGTGTGGACGCTGATCGTGGGGAAAGGAGCCGCGTGGATTGTAAGCCAGCCGGAGAAACTTTTTGTATAAATACCTGAGCCAGCTTCCGCTCTGGGCCGGAGAAACTTTTTGTATAAATACCTGAGCCAGCTTCCGCTCTGGGCCCTTGAATTTTTCACCTCCGTCCCAAGGGTGAACTTTCTACTTCGGCAGAAACAAAACTTCCCTTCCTGCTTCCAGCAGGAACCCAGCCCAGCTGAGACCTCCGCTCCCTCCCACTCCTTTCCCAGAAATTCCGGTTTGGCACCCCACGGGGAGGGAGGGCTGGGCTGGGGGCGGGAGACCAGCCTTGGGCGGGCGGGAGGAAGGAGGTCCTTCCAGATGCCAGGACGGGGCAGGTCCCGCCTGGAGCAAGCCCTGGCTGTGGCCTCTGTGGGGGAGGGGCCACTCAGATCCCACAAACGGCCCTACCAACCTGTCTCTCTTGTCCAGCAGAAAAAGCCCAGGACCCAGCTAAGGACTCCGGACACTTTACAGCAATAAAACAGCTAAATAAAAAGTTGACAGGTCCTCAGCATAGAAGGCATGTAATTCGCACATAGAGCCCCCTTGACCCCAAAGGCGGAAGGCCGGAAAGGGTGATGGCGCCAATATGGGAGAGAGAGAGGCCTGGAGCCGTCATGGGTGGGGGAGGTGGGGGAGGCAGCCCCCTCCCCCAGTTGGGGCTCTCCTGCTGCTTGTCCCGCCCACCCACAGCTGATTGGGGAGGGCAGGACTCAGCCAGGCCCTTCGGGGCAGTGGCAGGAGGGAAGGAGGGTCCCCCCCTTGCAATGAAGGGTCCCCCGCCCTGGGGGTCTTCCAGGCTCCCCCCCACCGATTGCTGCTCACATCCTCTCAGGGCGCCTGGGGGGGAGTGGGGGGAAGCTGGCGCCCCAGGCAGAGTGGCTCCCCCTCCGAGGCACTTCCCAGCCAGGGAAACCTGGAGAAGAGTCCGGGGCTGCGCTGCTACCAGGCCTCCCGCTTGGGGCCATCCCTTGGAGACTCGTCCCGAGCTGGGTTGGTTTACGGGCGATGCCCTCGCCTCAGGGCGTCAGTGAGGAGAGGGGAGTAATCCCGGCCCAAACCTCCCGCCGCTGGGAGTGTCCAAACGCTGCGCTGGAGACCCAAAGGCTCCTAGGGGGGCCCTGGAGGCCATCCAGTCCGACCCTCTGCCCAGAGCGGGCAGCCTCGGCCCCGCCCACACGAAGGCCCCTGGCTCAGACGTGACCTTTCGGCCAAGGGCGTGAACTACATGGCCCCACCCGACACCCCCGGAGTTCTTACTCCAAGCTGTCACAGCAACAACCACCCGGAGCCTCTAAGCCCCTCTCCCCGCTTGGTGCGGAGCCTCCCCTTGCAGACGCAGTCCACCCCGGACGGGGCCCTGCTCCGGAGCCGCCCCAGCGGGTGGAACTGGCGCGGTTCTTGAAACACCAGGAGGGGCTCGCCTGCCCCCCCCCCAAAAAACTTTACACAACTTGAGCAGAGACTTCCCAACCAGTCTTGGGGTGCACTGTCTCTCCGCCCACCGACCCCGACCCTCCGGGCAGCCCCCTCGGACGCCCGGGGGGGGGGCAGCTGCCCGGTTGCCTTTCCAGGGGGGCGGGGGGACGAGCAGGAAGCGCTTCCAGGGGCGACCGCTCTAGCACTCCGCTCTCTGCCCTCCCCTCCCTCCCTCCCTCCCCCCCCGGTGTCCAGCGGAGGCGGGACGGGCAGAGGGCGCTGTCCAGGTGCTGAAACTCCCCCCCCCGCCTCTCCCCTCCGGCCGCTGCGGGCCCAGGAGCCGCTGAAACACCCCCCCACACGATCTTGGACTTCCTTGCACGGGACCCCCTGATGGTCCCCGACCCGGCCGTGCTTCTTCTACGCCCTGCCCCAGGCCAGGGGATCCCGGTCGATCCCTTCCCAGGATCCCTCTTCTCCCAGCAGGTCTGGAAGGGGGCGCAGACCCTCGTGGGGGGGGGTTTGTCCCGGGCAGCCCTCGGCCTCCGGGGAGGAAGTCCAAGAAAGGGGCTCTGCGGGGTGGCCGCCCTCCTGACTTTGTTGACCACTCCGGGAGCGCGGGGCCCAGAGGCGAATCCTGCGCACCTCACCCAGGAGGCGGAGGGGAGGGAAAGCCCGGGGCGCCCGAGCTCCACGCCTGGTGAGCGAGCCGCGTGGCAGGCTCCGCCCCCAACCCCCCGCGCCGTGGAAAGGCCCGCGAGAGCCCCCTGGAGGAGAGCACCGGGCGGGAGGGGCGGATCAGCGGGGGAATCTTCCAGAGAGATCGCCTCCCGCCTCGCCTCCCAGCTGGAAAACGAAACCGAAAGTTCGGGCGTCTCCCTGAAAGCTGCCTTTCAGCGCGTGGGAAAGCTGCGCCCCCGGTTCAGGCTCCGGGGTGGGGGCGCCCGTCCTCCCCGCTTTTGGCCCCGCCCACCGGAGTCCCTCGCGGGGAAGGTGAGCTCCGCTTTCTCCTCCCCCCCCTTGAGAAACGACGCCCCGATTCCCACTGAAGGGCGCCCCAGTTGGGAAGGTGGGGGCACCCTCAAAGTGGGGGTGGGTTCGAACTGGTTTTTCTCCATGGAGGGCCGGGACCCCAAGAGAGACCCCTGGGCTGAGGCTGAAGGGACAGAAGAGCAGGTGGGGGGGTCCAAGGAAGCCATTGCCAGACCCCGAGGAGACTCCCCTTGTTCTCTTCTTTGGACGCTGGGCAAACCCCCCCCCCAATTTGCAAGAAGCCCCCCGCCCTGCTTGGCCAGTTCTGGTTTCTTCCTTGCCTCACATCCCCCAAGACAGGAAAGTGTGTGTTTTGGTGGGAGTGTTTAATGCCTCTGGTTTTGAATTGGAGAAGGGGCTCCGAGCACGTTCCCTGCACGAGGGGAGGGGCTGAGAAATCCTACGCGCTCCCAGCTGCCCCCCCCCAGAAGCAGCCAACAGATCAGCTTCTCCTCCTTCCAGGTCCAGCGAGGGAGAAACTGGAGCGAAGAGCCCCATGGCGGCCTCAGGGGAGGAGACGGCCTTGGGGCAGCTGCGCCAGGAGGCCACCTGCCCGCTCTGCCTGGACCTCTTCCAGCAGCCGATGGTCCTGGCCTGCGGGCACAACTTCTGCCACGACTGCCTGCCCTTGCTGGGCGCTGAGGCTTCCTGCCCCCAGTGCAGAGCCAGGGTGGAGCCCGGCAGCGCCTACCCCAGCCGGCCCCTGGCCAACATCGTGGGCCTGGTGAAGGGGCTTCAGCTGTCTGGGGGAACCCAGGAGAGGAGCAGTGACCCCCAGCTGTGCCAGGAACACCAGCAGCCCCTGCAGACCTTCTGCTCCAGCGAGAAGCGCCTCCTTTGCGCCGGCTGCCTGGAGGGGCACCAGGGCCACCCCCTCCTCTCCCTGCCCGAAGCTGCCCAGGAGTACAAGGTAGGGAGGGGGCACTGTGGAGGCAGGCACTCCATCAGCTCATTGGGAGAGTCAGGCAGAGGGGTCCCCAGAAAGATGGAAAGATGATTGTGGGAGTAGTCAAAGGCCACGAAAGACTACTGCTCAAAAATGGCTGAGCCAGGCTAATTTTCGGCAGCGAGAGAGGAGACGGGAGGCAGGCAGACTCTCAGCTGCTTCTCTACTCATGAGCCTCTCCCTGGCCAGATTCTCTGCTGGAAGCTCTGGGGCCCAGCAGGGCCTCCCCCTGGAGTGTAGCACGGGGGTCCCTCTGGCCCCTTGCCAGCCTCCCTGGGTGGGAGCACTGCCATCGTGGACTCGGCAATGGCACCGTCTCCTCCCCGCGCAGGACTTGCTGGATGCCCTCCTGGAGTCCCTGAAGAATGAGGAGCAGCAGCTGCTGGAGCAGAGGCAGAGAGAAGAGCAGAGCCGGCAGGAGTGCCAGGTGGGTCTCTCAGGGGGGGCACAGGAGACAGCGCCAGGGATGCTGGTTCTGCAACTGGGAACTCTCCCCCCTCCCCGTCTTCTGCCCCCTCCCAGGAAAAATTAGCCACCGAGAAGCAGAAGGTCGGCCCGGCAGTGGGATCCCTGGTGGAGCTGCTCAAGAAGAGGCAGCTGGTCTGGGTCACCTGGCTGGCCGAGCAGGAGGAAAAGATGGAGGCCGAGTGGGGGTTATACATGGCCCAGCTCTCCGGGGAGGCCTCCCGCCTGCAGCAGCTGATTGCCCAGACGGAGATGAAGTGCCGTCAGCCAGATGGGGAATTCCTGCAGGTGGGCGGGGCTCTCTCTGGCCTCAAGGGGGGGAGAGACAAGAGGTTCCCCTGGGGGGGGACACTGGCCACCCTTGCGAGGGCTGGGACTCATTTCTCTGCTCTCCTCTTTCAGGACATCCAGGGCACTGTGGACAGGTAAGGTTCCATCTTGCCCTTCCCCGCCCCTGTCCTTGTGGGTCAGTTTGTCCTCAGAATTCCTTGTGCGGCTGGATCTCCAAGGATCCCTTTGTCACCAAGAGATGCTAGTCGTGGGGTCCTGGATGCTCTCTGGGCTCGACCGATTCCTTGCAAACGTTTCATTACCCGATTGGGTAACATCATCAGTGCTGGGAGGGAGTGGGGTTCGCTCTCTCTTTACGTGCAGGTAGGCTGCCCTTAGTTTATGGCTTGGTTGCAGAACCAGCCTTAAGCCGTAAGCGTCACAGATTAGGAACCACCAACACAGACAAAAAATCCAACAGTAAACAACAGCCTAATCACGGAACCACCGAGAAGGGGACAACCGTCCCTGCAACATTTGACAGGAGAAGCCGGTAGCACCGGCGGTCCTTGACTTACAGCCACAGTGGAGCCCAAAATTCTGCTGCTAAGTCAGACAGTTGAATCGCCCCAGTTGATAAGTTAGTAATATGGTTGTTAAGTGAATCTGGCTTCCCCATTGACTTTGCTTGTCGGAAGGTCATCAAAAGGGGATCACGTGACCTTGGGACACTGTGACCGCCATAAACATGCATTGGTTGCCAAGCGTCTGAATTTTGATCATGTGACCACGGGGGATGCTGCAACAGTCGTAGCTGCGAAAACAGTCATAGGTCACATTTTTGGGGTGCCGTTGTAACTTTTTTTAAAAAAATATATTTTATTAGTTTTATAATTATAAACAAAAAATCAAATTGAGTTAAATACGACTCAACTGCATACATTCTTTTAAAAACTTGCATAAAATACTTAAGATAACCATGGGTGTTGCTCGGCTGCACCCCCTCCACCACATCTCCCTCCTCCCCCCTATCTCCTCCTTCCCTCCCCCTCCCCCTCCCCTCCCTCCCTCCCTCCCTCCCTCCCTCTCCACTCTCCTCTCCTACAACCCTCCTACTTCCCTCCACTCCTTCACTCCTCCCTCTCCACCCCCACCAGATGTGGTCCAGAGGTACTGCCCGAGCAACCCCTCTTATATCAATAAATATATAAATATATCATTCTTATATAATACAAGTATTACAGTTGATTACATTATTAGACCCCTCCCCCAACCCACCCCCCACGCCCCGACTTCCCAAAGTGAATACAGGGTAGAACAAAAAAAAACCCCGACTAAATTAAACAAGATTATTATGTAAATTAATAAAAACTTAACTATATGCTAAATACAATTTCTTAGATTGATATTTCCCTTGGATATAGTCTATCCATTTTTTCCAGTCCAACATATATTTTTCATTTGAATGATCTTTCAAATATGCAGATACTTTAGCCATTTCTGCCAAGTTTATGACTTTCAAAGTCCATTCCTCGATGGATGGTAATTCTGCCTTCTTCCAGTATTGTCCAACCAGCAGTCTCGCTGCTGTAATCAAGTTCAGAATTAAGTTCATCTCAATGGTGGTACAATCTTTTATAATACCTAGTAAAAACAACTGTGGTGAAAATTCAATACGCTTTTTCAAGATATTATTTATTTATTTATTTATTAATTAATTAAATTTTTATACCGCCCCTCTCCCGTAGGACTCGGGGCGGTTCACAACAGAGTAAAAACATAAAAACAATAAATATTTAAAAATAAATTAAATTAATATTTAATTTTGAAGTATCCACCATATTTTTATCCAAAAAGCCTTAATTTTTCTACAAGTCCACCATACATGAAAATAAGTAGCATCCATACATTCACATCTCCAGCAATTAGGTTTTAAATTAGGGTACATACATGATAATTTCTTCGGATCCAAATGCCATCTATAAAATATTTTATAAAAATTTTCTCTTAAATGTTGCGCTTGTGTAAACTTTACATTTTTCACCCAGATCCTCTCCCAAGTTTCCATCATAATTGGTTGTCCGAAATTTTGTCCCCACTTTATCATACAATCCTTAACTAATTCAGTTTCCGAATCAATTTCTATCAATTCATTATACAATCTTTTAATATGCATTGACCTTTGGTCTCTAATTTGTTTAATTAAATTTTCATCTATTTGAGATAAACCCATCTTCAAATCTCTTTTCCATCTAGTCTGCAATTGTAAATATTGAAACCAAGTAAGAGGTATTCCTTCCTCTCTTAAAATATTCAAGGACTTCAATAATAAAAGATTCCCTTCTTTAATTAGGAGTTTCTCATAAGGCACCACATCTTGTAATTGTATTCTATTTATATTCTCTATTACGTGTCTGGGAACCGTCCAAACAGGAATCTTATCATTTAATTTATATTGGT
Source organism: Bothrops alternatus (assembly GCA_034064705.1). Taxonomy (NCBI): domain Eukaryota; kingdom Metazoa; phylum Chordata; class Lepidosauria; order Squamata; family Viperidae; genus Bothrops; species Bothrops alternatus. Next base: position 366,890 of record JARGCV010000107.1, read on the forward strand.
ACTTTTTCCAAACACGCAGCAGAGCATTTCTCAATAGGTGCTCTTTGAAACTCCTAGCAATAAACTAAATATGCGTGCCAACCATATAATAAACCATACCCTTCAATATTCAATATTCTATCATTAGTTAAGTTGACCCAATCACTTATCGCTACTAACACAGCAGCGTCATAATATAACTTAAAATTAGGCATTTTCAAACCACCTCTTTCCCTTATATCCTGAATAATTTTTAATTTAACCCTCGGTTTCTTGCCATTCCAAATAAATCTATTAATACCCTTCTGCCACTCCTCCAAGTTCGCATCCTTTTTAAGTATAGGTAACATTTGAAAAAGAAATAAAAATTTAGGCAATACATTCATTTTAACTGCTGCTATCCTACCCAACATAGATAATTGTAATTTCTTCCATTTCTCCAACTCTATTTGTGTCTTATTCCACAAAACTTCATAATTATTTTTATACAACTTCCCATTAGAGGCTTCAATATCAATTCCTAAATATTTAATTTTCTTAACTATCTCACATCCCGTTATTTTATCCAATTCCTGTTTTAAATTAATATTTAAATTTTTAACTAACATCTTTGTCTTGGATATATTTAATTTAAACCCTGATACCCTACCATAATTTTTAATTATCTCCATCAATCTCTTAGCTGACTGTATTGGTTGAGTTAGTGTCACAACCAAATCATCAGCAAAAGCACGTAATCTGTAATCTTGTTGTCTAATCTCTATACCTTTTAAATCATCTGCTCTTCTTATCCTATTCAATAAAACTTCTAAAGTTAAAACAAACAACAATGGGCATCCCTGTCTAGTACCTTTCTCTATATTAAATGACTCTGTTAAGTCCCCATTCACAATAATCTGTCCTGTTTGTTTCTGGTAAATCGCCAATATAGAATTAATAAACTGATCCCCCATTTCCATCCGAGCGATTAATTTTTTCAGAAACAACCAATTCAGTCTATCAACGGGGTGCCGTTGTAACTTTCAATGGTCACTAAATGAAGAGTTGTAAGTCAAGGACTACGTGGACATTAAATGAGAGCAAACCCCACCCCCCTGTGGCACTGGTGGTGTTACTCAGTTGGGTAATGAAACGTCTGCACGACAAGAGCCAAGGACCCTCAGCTGCAGACATTCTCTTCTCTTCTTGGACCTCGACTTCCTCCGCAGCCCTTCCGGTCCCTGGGCAGAGTGTCCGGTTGGGGCTGAGGGAAGCGGTGTAAGCTCAGTTGTTGCAGGAAACCGGTTTTCCTTACGTGGGACACCTTCATCCTTGGTGTAGTAGGATCGCAATCACATTTGACTTTTGTGTTTGTGTTTTGTTTGTGTCTTTCCTGACTTCTTTACTGAACTCTACCCTGGTTCAGTGCACAGAGTCGGTTGCGATCAAAGCAATGTACGTGCTTACATAACAAAAAAGCCAGGAGTTGTACCACACCCTAAACTGGGGTTTGCAAAACCCGAGTCCTGTATTCATTTGGCAAGATGCTGGAATGAGCTGGCTTCTTTCACGCATCCCACGCAGCTGGCTAACCCAGCCCCCGTGTTGTGGGGAGAGAGCCGGGTACCTGTTTGAGGCCGCACTCCTTGTGTTCCAGGTGCCAGAGTTATGTGGTGGGTTGCGTGGAGAGCGCCTCCGTGAGGCTGCAAGGCAGACTCAAGAACATCTTGGGGAATAACACTTCTGTAAGACAGGTTGTGGACAATTACAAAGGTGCGGGGCTCCTTGGAGGTGGGTCTGGGGGGACCTGGGCGTTGCTTCTCCCCTTCCTACTGGGGAATCTTGGGGAAGCCAGTCCCCATCCTGCTCGGGCTGGTAGGTGAAGGGGAGGCCTCCTCCACTCCATCTGTCAGCCCCCCTGAACCATGGTACTTGGGGGAGAGGGTGTCACTGTGCACCTGGCAGGGACCAAGACGTTCGCTTCTGCGCGGCCATCACAGGAGGGTTTCTCACCTCGCTCTCGTTTATTCTTTTCCTCCTCCGAATTTCAGCCTCCCTGGAGACGACTCTGACCAGGAAGAAGCTGGAGCGACCTCTGGCCACGGGTAACTTCATGGGGCTGGGGAGGAAGGGGGCAGTGGGGGGGGGAGGCATGCAAACCGCCTGCCTTTGCCAGGCCCCACACCAGCGGTTTCCCCAAATGGCCAGGAGTGGCGCCTGCCAGGGGTGGATTTCTCTGCAAGTTGGAGGGCCCAAGGGATACTCAGAGTCTGGGGGGGTCCCAAGGGCAGCATCTGGGGGAGGGGGCAGGGGTCTGTCAGCCGCCACATGGATCCGTCCCTTCCCCGCCACGTCTTAGCCCTTCCAGAAAAGAGTACGCTTGAGGGCACCGGGCAGGGTGGCTGGGCAGGCCTTTCAGGGACATGGAAGGTCCAATGGGGGGGGGGATGGTGGCTCCATTTTAAATTCTGCCCTGTAGGAAGTGGGGGAGGGGGCTTCTTCAGAAAGAGTAGCCTGATTTTAACACTTGTCTCCCTTTCTTCCCCAGTACCTGTCCCACAATATAGACAAGGTTTACAACCGCTTAAAGGTAACAACACACTGTGGAAAAGCCCTGGGGGCGGAGAGTGGCTTTCCATAGAGCTGTGGTAGCGAACCTATGAGACCCACAGTGCCCCAGGTGGCACGCAGAGCCCTCTTTGTGGGCAGGCGCGCCATCGCCCCAGTCCTAGGCCTTCAGTCCCGTCCATGAGCAGTCTGCATCAATACCCATGCAGGGTAAGGTTGCCGCGCACACCCCCGCCTCCCCAAGCGTTTTTTTTTTACTAACCTGCCTTTCAGTTGCATTCTGTTTCTCCGTTTGCTTCTTAGCCTTCGCTGCCTGTTTGTGGGACTAGGAGTAAAAAAGATCTCAAGAAGTTAGAAGTCTGATGGAACTTTTTTTTTTTTTTACCGATAGTCCCACAAACACGGCGAAGGAAGAAGCGAATGGAGAAACGGAATGCAGCTGAAAGGTAGGTTAGTAAAAAAAAACACTTGGGGAGGCGGGGGTGTGTGTGGCAATCTTACCCTGCATGGGTATTGATGCAGATTGCTCATGGACGGGACTGAAGGCCTAGGACTGGGGCGATGGCGCGCCTGCCCACAGAGAGGGCTCTGCGTGCCACCTGTGGCACAGGTCTCATAGTAAAATGCTTGCGGGAAGCGAGGGCATCTGGGCGAGGGCGGGCGCGGCAACCTTACCCTGTATGGTGGCGGGAGGGTGGGGCATGTGCCCTTCCCATGTCAGGCCAGCCCTGCAGCCCCGGGGTGGCCGTGCTGGACAACGGTGGGCAGGGTGTTGAGGTGGGGGCCGGCAGGCCAACCAAAGGAGCAGGTGGAGTGCCAGAGGCTCAGGGAGGGAGGGAGGGCGCTGAAGTGGGCTGTCAGGCCATCTGCAAGAGCAACGCGTCTGAGCCTCGGAACAAGTGGGGCAGGTAAGGAAAGAAATCCTCGCTCCCCCAAGAAATTTCCTTTCTCTTCTTACCTGACGTCCAGCCCCGTGCCCTTTCTCTTTCACAATCCACCACTGCCGCCGCGTGCAAGGAAACAAAGGTTTTTTTGGGGGGGGAAAGGTCAGTCAATCAATTCCAACTTCTCCTGAAAGATCGCGAAGTTGGAATTGATCGATTGACCTTTCCCCCCCCCCAAAAAAACCTTTCTACTTCCTTGCATGCGGCGGCTGCGGCGGATTGCAAAGGAGAAATGACACAGGGCTGGAAGTCACATAAGGAAAGAAAGGAAATAGATGCCTTTTTTAATTCCCGTGAAAGTTGGGCACTCTGCACATGCCCAGAGACGCCGGCTCCAAGCTAAAGAAAAAAAAGCACCACCTCCAAAGACCATTCCAAGGCATTACCAATGAGTAACGTTCGTGCATGTGTCCGGGAGTGGGGCAGGTCACCTGCAGCCCCAGGGATCCTCCTCCTCCTCCTCCTCCTCCTCCTCCTCCTCCTCCTCCTCCTCCTCCCAATCACACGTGCCCCCCCTCCACACCTTCAGTGAGTGGCACTGGAAAGGTTAACGGCAGATACGGCCCCTGAGGAGCTGCGCAAAGCAGGCGGAGGGGACGCCGGGCAGAAAGCAGGAGGTCTGCAGGCCCCAAAGCAGCCACCCAAATGTGGGCCTGGGGCAATAGCAGGCAGGTCCCTGATGGCAGCCCTGCCCCATCTCTCTGGAAGGGGGCTACACCCACAACCAGCAATAACAGTAACTCGGGAGAAGCAGGAATTGGGGGAGTGCTCAACTTACGACCACAACTGAGAGCAGCATTTCCATTGCTGAGCGAGGCACTTGATAACTTTGCCCCATTTTACGACTTTTCTGGGCAATGAGTCGTTGTAGTTGTTAGCAACACAGTTGATAAGTGAACCTGGCTTCCCCGTTGACTTTGCCAAAGGGGGTCACATGACCTCAGGATACTGCGACTGTCATAAGTACCACGCCAGTCAGCCCAGCATCCACATTTTGATCACGTGACCCTGGGGGATGCTCCAGTGGTCGTAAGTGTGAAAAACGGTCATAAGTCTTTTTTACAATGCCGTTGTAACTTTGAACCATCCCTGTAGTAAGTCGAGGACTGCTGTCTCCAGCTGCCCTGGACAATAAAAGTAAATGCAGCACGATCCCTGGGTCGGACCCCCTGGCCCGTCTTGTCCTGCCCTCTGTCCTCCCAGTGACCCACCCACTGCCCAGCCCCCCCCACCCTCCAGAGGCAGAGACCCTCCCCTGACCTCAGGCTGCAGAGACCCGCTGTATTTGGGAATTGGTCCCACCCCTTTTTGGAAGCTCACCAGGCACCGCGTCTCAGGGGACCCCAGAGACAACAGAGAACGGCCCAGTTTCCTCCCCCTTTGGAATCCGGCTGCTCTCCGGCCAGTAAGCAGGGACAGCGGCCACTCGCCCTGTCCTTCCCTGAGGTTAGCCGCCTCCTCAGGGAGCCAGCCCTGCCCTGCCCTGCCTTGCCCTCCCCTGTTCCCAGCCCGCCTAAGAGCTTCTCTTCTCCCTCCTCTTCAGTCTTCGTCACGCTGGACAGCTCGACCACCCACCCGCGGCTCCGGTGCCAGGGAACCACTCTGAATTTGATCGACCAAAACCAGAGTCTCCCGGATCTGCCAGCGAGGTTCAACCAGGAATTGTGCGCCCTGGGCTGCGGGGAATTCTATATGTGGTGCTATTGGGAAGTGTCCGTGCTGGGGGCAGGCAACGCCCCTGTGTGCGGCAGAGCAGTCTGGGCTGTTGGGGTGGCCATAGAGTCTGTACGCAGGAAGGGGAGCTTCCGGCTGAGCCCCCAGGAGGGAATCTGGGCCGTGGGGAAGAGTGTGAAGGGGGAGACGGTCGCTTTCTCCAAGGTTCACGAGAAGCTCAGCTTGCAAAGGCCGCTGAGGAAGCTGCAGGTGCGGCTGAACTACAAGGCAGAAGAGGTGGAGTTCCTGGATGGGGAGACTTTGGATCCCCTCTACACCTTCCAGACGGGGCCCTTCCTTGGGGAGAGGGCCTACCCTTTTTTCTACCTGGGCCAGCAGGGGGTCACCCTTCAGTGGGAGGCATATCAAAATCCTACTGCAACACATTACAGTTACAGATAGAGGTGGCTGGTGGGCACTCCTACGGTGCGGCAGTCCGCATTAAGGCACCACCTCCCCGATTCCTGCTTGTTAAAGGGGAAACATGTTAAAAGTGCTCTTCCTCAGATTCCGCACAATCCCCCTTGTCCAATTGTGGTACCTTGAACCGGAGGAAGAGGGGCTGTAGAGGGGGTCACTTAGCTCAGCCCCACTTCCTGGTGCCTTCCGAGGCTGCATCTGGCAAGATATTGTCCTTTGTCCTCTGGGACAAAGTCCTTCCAACCCTCCTGTTCTAGTCTGCTAGAGTTACTTGGTGGTCTCCCTTCCCCGTGCCATGTTCAACTCTATATAATTTTGCCACCATCGTCCAGGCTGCTTGGGGAAGCCCCTCCCCCCATTTATCCCACCACTTGGGGAAGACGCAGCGATGCCTCCTGGCCCCTCTGAGCCCCCTTTTGAAGTGCCCCTTGCTTGGGCAAAACCCTTGATGCCTCCTCGTGCTAGGTGTAGCAACCTTATTGTGCGTTAACACAGTGTTTCCCAACGATGGAAGATGGAAGATGGGTGGACTCCCAGATTTCCAGAATTTTGGTGTTGAAGTCTACACGTCTTCCAAGTGCCACAGTTGAGAATCCCTGCCTTATTGTGGCTTGCAGTGTAGATCATAGTTAGATGTTTAAAGGACCTTTTTATTAATAAACATCATATCTTAATATCTGCATGTTATTCTACACCAGGGGTCTTCAAGATTGGCCCTTTTATGAGTTGTGGACTTCAACTCCCAGAATTCTGCCTGGCTGAGGAATTCTGGGAGTTGAAGTCCACAACTCATAAAAGGGCTAAGTTCGAAGACCCCTGTTCTACGTTTATGTTATTCTAAATTTTATTCCGTTGTTACTCCACTGTTACACCCACGTTTCCTATTAAAGCAACATGTTTATCTTTTATTTGTAGACATTGAATATGTTTATAAGATTACTCTTCAAAGCCCTTGAAGTGGGGACAGTGGGGGGGAGGGGTTGTCCCAGGGTGTGGGGAGATCCTCACAGAGAGACCTTCAGCCGCCCCTAAGGGGAGGGGGGACCCCTTGGTTGCTGTTCTGTGGCCCTCTAGGGTGGACGGACAGACGGTTTGGGAAAGGCGATCCCTGAAGACATCCTGGCCACAGAGGGCTTTAAACAACCCACAAATTGCACTCGGAGGTGCTGCAATCTCAGTGGTGTGATGGGGCCACACCAAGGCTGGCCAGGGAGCACAAGCAGGATGGGCGCTGCGCTCTGGAGCAGCCAAAATTTCAGGGTAGACTTCAAGGGCAACTCTCCCCCCCATAAAGTAGTAGTCTAATTAGGACACAACTGACAAGAACTAACAGGTGGAAGTTTGTTGGAGAGAGCTCCAACTTGGAAGAAAGAAGAAACGTCCTGACCGTGAGAACAATTAATCAAGGGAAAAGCCTTTTCAAGGAGAAACTGGACAGCCACTGGCTGGATGGTATAAGGTCTTCTGCCTTGAGCAGGGGGTTGGACTAGAAGGCCTCTGAGCTCCCTCTTCCAGCCCTAGCATTCTCTGCCGGCAGGCCTGGGGATGATTGTTGATTGTGGTGTGACTGAGGAGTATGTGTGGGGTTTATTTTTAATGTTTTTTTTCGGATTTATATTGAATTGTTTATTTGTATGTTGTGAGCCGCTCTGAGTCTGCAGAGAAGAGCAGCATACAAATCTGAAAAATAAATAAATAAATAAATTTCTTGATATGGGTTCTGACAAGCATAGCTGGCTGAGGAATTCTGGGAGCAGACGTCCACAAGTCTTAAAAGTGGTCAAGGTTGCACACCCCTGCCCCAGACAGCCACGCATGTGGGTGGGGCATCCCTCCCCACCAGAAGAGGCGGGGCGCTAAGGGAAGGGTGGGGTGGGCAGCCAGCACCCTCCTTATTTCTAATCCCTTACTTTATAGGAGCCGTGAGCCAAAAATCAGGAGAAATCTTAACTCCCAAACACTCTTGTGACTTTTGGCCGCATATATTAAACTAGGGGCAGGCAACCTTGGCCCTTTTATGACTGGTGGACTTCAACTCCCAGAATTCCTGGGCCTCCATGGCTCAGCTTGGAAGCCTCTCCCTGTCCTCCCTCCCTGGCCCCTCAGGAATTCTGGGAGTTGAAGTCCACCAGTCATGAAAGGGCCAAGGTTGTCTACCCCTGGTGTAGGGTCTCCTGCCCCTCCCCGCAGTCGGAGGCCATTTCTCCCATGTGGAGCACTGAGCCACTGCTCCCGCTCGGCTACTCTCCCCTGGGGGCCCCTTGCGAGCCTTTCCACTGCACGGGGGAGCTGGGGGGAGCCAGCCACACGCAATGCTTCCTGAAGCAGGACCCCTTGTCCACCCACGGGTGAGGTTTGCCCTCTCATTCTCCCAGAATAAGACCCTCGGGGGTGGAGGTGCCTGAGATTCGCTTGGTGGCCCCCCACGCTCCCGGAGGGCTCAAAAAAGTCAAGAGGGCAGCCAGCCCAAACTCCTGGGGGAGCGAACTCAGCTTCACAGGACGCTTTTCGGGTGGGGCCCAGGAGGGCCGGACGGAGCGAGTGGCAGGCAAAGCCCCCCTCCCCCCTCTTGACCTACAGGGGACATGCCCACCAGTCATAGAGACACGGGGTCTACATCTACACGTGATGGAGCGAGACGGGGAGGGCGCCCCTCTGCAGCTGCACCTGAGAGGGCTCCGGGCACCAACCTCTACTGGGGGGGGGGTGTCTTCCAACGTGGCCCTTTTATGACTTGGGGACTTCAACTCGTGTGCCTAGCTGAGGATATCTGGGAGTTAATGTCCCCAAGTCATAAAAGGGCCACGTTCGAAGACTCCTGGCTTACGTAATCAGAAAGAATAAATACAAGGATTTCTTGTCATTTGGCGGGGGGGGGGGGCTTCTCTCTTTCAGAGGAGCCCGTCTTTGTTCAGCTGAATAAAAACTTTAAGGGAAGTTTAAAGTTTCCTGGACTTTTTTATCAAGCAAAACCTCAGAACTTGCACAAAATCTCCCTGGCGCAGAAACGTGACAGCAGAGGAGGGGGTGGGTGGGAGGGGTTGCCCCCCCAAGGAAGCCCAGGGCCTTCTTCCCACTGGAAGGTGCCCCCTCCCCCAAGAAAGGATGTGGCACAGTGAATGAGCGAGGGAACCCCTGCCCTGAGTTCTGATGGTGCAACAGAGCTGAACCATCAGAAGGGGGGCGGGCAACGTCAAGGGAAGTTGGGCCATGGGGGGGAGGAGGGGAGGGCTGTTCTGGAGCCTCCAGGGTGACGTGTGGGGCAGGCCTTGGCTCCGTTTGGCCTGATCGCAGCCTGTTGGGTCAACCCCCCAGAGACTTTCCCCCCACATCTGCCTCGATGGCCTGGAATCCGAGGCTTTGACCCCGCCCCCCTGCTCAGGCAGGAGACCCGCTCAACCATTCCAGACAGATGCTTGTCCACCCTTGGGGGCAAGACCACCCTTGGGCAGGCAGTGGAGTCCTTCCAGGTGCCAAGACGGGGCAGGTCCCGCCTGGAGGAGGCCATCGCAGACCCCACCCCTCCCCGGACTCTGGCTGTGGCCTCTGTGGGGGAGGGGCCTCTCGGATCCCGCAAAAGGCCTTGAGCGGCCGCAGGACTCTGGCCGGTCAGCCTGCCTCTCTTGTCCAGCAGAAAAAGCCCAGGAGGCGGACAAAGACTCCGGACACCCTCTCGCTTCCTTTGGCTCCCCCTACGAGGCACTTCCCAGCCAGGGCAGCCACAGGGAAGCCTGGAGAAGAGCCCGGGGCTGCGCTGCTGCCAGGCCTCCCGCTTGGGGCCATCCATTGGAGGCTCTTCCCGAGCTGGGCTGGTTTAGGGGCGATGCCCTCGGCTCAGGGCGTCAGTGAGAAGAGCGGAAGTATCCCGGCCCAAACCTCCAGCCGCTGGGAGTGTCCAAACGCTGCGCTGGAGACCCAAAGGCTCCTAGGGGCCTTGGAGGCCATCCAGTCCGACCCTCTGCCCAGAGCAGGCAGCCTCGGTCCTGCCCACATGAAGGCCCCTGGCTCAGATGTGACCTTTCTGCCAAGGGGGTGACCTACGTGGCCCCACCCGACACCCCCGGAGTTCTTACTCCACCTGGAGCCTCTAAGCCCCCACCCACTTGGTGAGGAGCCTCCTCTTGCAGCAGTAGTCCACCCCGAACAGCACCCTGCTCCGGAGCCTCCCCCAGCGGGTGGAACTGGCCTGGTCCTGAAACACCAGGAGGGGCTTGCGTGGCTCCCCAAAAACTTTTAGAAACTTGAGCAGGGATTCTCCCACCAACCACACTCCCCCCCCTGCCGGCACCTCCCTCGGACGTTCAGGGGTGGCAGCTGCCCCAGGTGCCTTTCCAAGTGGGTGTGTGTGTGGGGGGGGTCCTGGGCAGCCCTCAGCCTCCGGGGATGAAGTCCAAGAAGGGGACTGCGGGGTCTTCGTCAAAGAGGTTGGGCCAGTTAGAGGCACGGAGGAAGCGTGCCCCCTTCCCACCCCACTCCTGCGAGGGAGGCTCGTCCTGACCTCGCCTTCCCGTGCCCCCCTTGACTGCCTTCCATGGCAGACCGAAGCAGAAGCCCAGATCCAAGGCCCTTTGCATTTTGCAGTGAGAGGCTTCCAGTCCCGGCTTTTCCAGCCAGGACCCCCTCTGGGATCGTGTTGTGTGCTTCCGAGTGTAATTTGTGGGTCTGTGGGCTCCTTTTAAAGCCCTCCATGGCCAAGATGTCTTCAGGGATGCCTTTTCCCAAACTGCCCGCCTGTCCACCCTAGATGGGCATAGAACAGCCACTAAGGGCTCCCCCTCCCCTTAGGGGCGGTTGAAGGTCTCTGTCGGGCTCCCCCCACCCCTGGGAAACTCCCCCCCATTGGACCCACTTCAAGGGCTGCCAAAAATACGCCTTTCCCAGAGGGCCTGTGGGGGATGGAGCCTACCATTTAAAATTATTTGCTCCTTTCAAAGGTCGCCTTAAAAACGTATTGAAGTTGTACATAAAAAGCCAGGTCTCCATGAGGACCAAGGTGTAGAGAAATGGCACAAATAAAAGATAAACATGTTGCTTTTTTAATAGGAAACTTGGAGTAACATTTGAGTAAAATTTAGAATCACATAAACTTAGAGTAACATGCAGATATTAAGATGTCGCTTTTATTGATTATAAAGGTCCTTTAACTGTCTCTCTCTCAGCTACACCGCAGGCCACACTGAGGCAGGGATTCTCATCCGTAGACCCGGAAGACGCGTGGACACCCGAATTTTCTAGCCCAGAGGCCAGGGCCAGTCAAATCCCCCCAGGCCATCGGCAGCCCCCAAGCAGCCTGGGCTGATCATGGCAACTAGAAGACCTCTGAGGTCTTCCTGTTCTGTGCTAATTCTATTCTATTCTATTCAGAAGTCGTCCCACACAGATGAACGTGGACATTCCTCAGAATGAAAGGCAGACCCCCTGCTGACCCAGATAGAAAAACGGCCGGACCCTCTCCCCATGGAAGGGCCCTGTCTGGAAGGTGTAGAGGAGAGCCTCAGTCTCCGGTTCCAGGAACTCCACCTTTCCTGCTTCGTAGTCCAGCCGCACCCGCAGCCTCGTCAGCTTCCAGTACAACTTCTGTCGAACGTTGGAGAAAGCGACCATCTCCCCCATCGAACTCTTCCCCAGGGCCCAGATTCCCTCCTGGGGGCTCAGCAGGAGTCTCCCCTTCCTGTGGACGGACTCCTTGGCCACACCAATGGCCCAGTATGCTCTGCCGCACACCGGGACGTTGCCTGGATCCTGCACGGACACTACCCAAAAGTGCCAGCCTGCGGTGAATTCCTCGCAGCCCAGTGCACATAGTTCCTGGTCAAACCTCCCTGGCATATCCGGGACATTCTGGTATTCGTTGGCCCAAGTCAGAGAGGAGTTCGAGCACCGGAGCCGCGGGTGGGCGGTCGAGCTGTCGATCTTGATGTCAACTGAAAAGGAGGGAGAAGAGAAGCTGTAGGTGGGCTGGGAACAGGGGAGGGCAAGGCAGGGCAGGGCTGGCTCCCCGAGGGGAGGAAACTGGGCTGTTCTGTCCTCTCTGGAGCCCCCTGAGATGCGGTGCCTGGGGAGCTTCCCAAAAGGACCAATTCCCAAATATGGCGGGTAAATGGGGCCGCCTCTGGAGGGCAGGGAGGGCCCTGGGCAGGTGGTGGGTCACTGGGACTACAGGACCAGGCAGGCCGGGGGTCCTACCGAGGGAAGGCGCTGCGCTTACTATTATTGCCTAGGACGGCCCCTGGAGATAGCAGAGATAGTCCTCGACTTACGACAATTCCTTGAGTGACGGTTCAAACTTACAACGGCACTGAAAAAGCGACTCGCGACCATTTTTCACACATACGACCGTTGAAGCGATCCCCATGGTGACGTGATCAAAATCTGGACACTTGGCAACTGCCACTGTATTTGTCATGGGGTCCCTTGGGCGACCTTTGTGTCCCCTTTTGCAGTGTCAGTGGGGAAGCCAGATTCACTTAACGACCATGTTGCTAACAACTGCACTGACTCGACAACTGTGCCAAGAACTTCGTAAAACGGGGCAAAATTCGCTTAACAAGTGCCTCGCTCGGCAGTGGAAACTCTGGGGTCAGTTGTGGGGGTATGTTGAGGACTCCCTGTGTTCCTGCTTCTCCTGCGCTGTCACTCTTCTCAGTCCTGGGTTTAGCACTCCTCCCGGAGAGCCCCAGAGCCGAGCGACACAGCAACTCTGTCATCTGGGACCTACCTGGAACAGCTTGTAAGCTGGCCAGATCCTCCCCCTCCCCAAATAGTCATCTGCTGTTGCCCCAGACCCACCCACCGCACTTTGGTGGCTGCTCTGGGATCCTCCCGTTTACAGGCAGCACCAGGCTCGCCTGCTGACCTGTTCAGCTGCTTGTAGGGCTGAATGTTCGGGTAAGGACAAGGGATGCCCACTTGTGCCCCAGGGCACTGCAGATTGACCCCACCCACTACCCCCTACGGAAAGGACCGCCTTCCTCAGTGTGCTGTTACCTTTAGGTGACCTTGGCTTTTGCGGAGCAGGTGCTGGGGAGGAAAGGGGAATCAGTTAAAAATCAGGCTGAGGTGTGTGTGTGTGTGTGTCTGAAGAAGCTCCTCCCAGGCTTCTCACAAAGCACAACTCAAAACTCAGCCCCTCGCTGGACTCTTCCAGGCCCTGAAAGACCTGCTCAGCGCCCTCAACTGTGGCTCCTTTCTGGAACGGCCAAGATGTGGCAGGGAAGGGCCGGCTCCATGTGGCTGCTGAGTCACCCCCTGCCCACCCAGTGCCTGATTTGGGGACCCTCCAGACTCTCGGCATCCCTTGGGGTTTCCCACCCCTGGAGAAAGCCACTCCCAGCAGGCGTCACTCCTGGTGATTTGCGGAAAACATTGTGTGGCGCCAGGCAAGGGTAGCAGGTTTGCAAGCCTTCCCCCCCCACTGCCCCCTTCCTCCCTAGCCCCATGAGGTTACGCGTGGCCAGAAGTTGCTCCAGGTTCTCCCTGGTCAGTGTCCACTGCAGAGAGGCTGAAATTCAGAGAAGGAAAAAGAGAGACTAGAAACAGCCAGCCGTACGTGATGCCCGCGCAGAAGCTACTATGTTGTTTGGAGCAGTGTTTTGGTCCCTGCCAGGCGCCCAGTGACACCCCTCAAGTATCATGGTTTAGGGGGAGATGACAGATGGGGTGCAGGAGGCTCCTCCTGAGAAGGCTCCAGACCCCGCCCCCAGCCCCACCTCAAAGGAGCCCCCCCCCGCACCTTTGTCCAGCATCTGCCTTACGGAAGCGTTTTTCTCCAGGACTGTCCTGCCTTGCAACCTGGGGGAGACTCTCTTTAGACGCCCCACCACGTAACTCTGGCACCTGCAACACAAGGAGAGCATCCTCACACAGCTACCCGGCTCTCTCCCCACAACATATGGGGCTGATGGAAGGTTAGTATTGCCCATTTCCGTTGTGTGTGTAAGAAGCGGGCCCATTCCAGAATCTTGCCACATATAGAGTGTGGTACAAATCCTAGCTTCTTTGTTATGTAAGCATGTACATTGCTTTGATTGCAACCGACTCTGTGCACTGAACCAGGGTAGAGTTCAGTAAAGAAGTCAGGAAAGACACAAACTAAACACAAACACAAAAGTCAAATGTGATTGCGATCCTACTACACCAAGGATGAAGGTGTCCCACGCAAGGAAACCCGGTTTCCTGCAACAACTGAGCTTACACCACTTCCCTCAACCCCAACCGGACACTCTGCCCAGGGAGCGGAAGGGCTGCGGAGGAAGTCGAGGTCCGAGAAGAGAAGAGAATGTCTGCAGCTGAGGGTCCTTGGCTGTTTTCGTGCAAACGTTTCATTACCCAACTGAGTAACATCACCAGTGCCACAGGGGGGTGGGGTTTGCTCTCATTTAACGTCCACGTAGTCCTTGACTTACAACTCTTCATTTAGTGACCACTGAAAGTTACAACGGCACCCAAAAAATGTGACCTATGACTGTTTTCGCAGCTGCGACTGTTGCAGCATCCCCTGTGGTCACATGATCAAAATTCAGACGCTTGGCAACCAATGCATGTTTATGGCGGTCGCAGTGTCCCACGGTCACGTGATCCCCTTTGTATGACCTTCCGACAAGCAAAGTCAATGGGGAAGCCAGATTCACTTAACAACCATATTACTAACTTATCAACTGAGGGGATTCAAGGTGGCTGTAAGTCAAGGACCGCCAGTGCTACCGGCTTCCCCTGTCAAGTGTTGCTGGGACAGTTGTCCCCTTCTCGGTGGTTTCGTGATTAGGCTGTTGTTTACTGTTGGATTGTTTGTCTGTGTTGGTGGTTCTTAATCTGTGTCGCTTACGGCTTAACGCTGGATCTTCAACCAAGCCGTAAACAGCACCCCAACTAAGGGCAGCCTACCTGCACGTAAAGAGAGAGCGAACCCCATTTCCTCCCAGCACTGACGACGTTACCCAATCGGGAAATGAAACGTCTGTAAGGAATCGGTCGAGCCCAGAGAGCACCCAGGACCCCACGACTAGCTTCTCTCGGTGACAAAGGGATCCTCGAAGATCCAGCTGCACAAGGAATTCTGAGGACAAACTGACCCACAAGGACAGGGGCGGGGAAGGGCAAGATGGCGCCTTACCTGTCCACAGTGCCCTGGATGTCCTGAAAGAAGAGAGCAGAGAAATGAGTCCCAGCCCTTGCAAGGGTGGCCAGTGTCCCCCCCCCCAGAGGAACCTCTTCTTTCTCCCCCCCTTGAGGCCAGCGAGAGCCCTGCTCACCTGCAGGAATTCCCTGTCTGGCTGGCGGCACTTCCTGTCTGTCTGGCCAATCAGCTGCTGCAGGTGGGAGGCCTCCCTGTTGAGCTGGGCCAGAGAGCCCACCCACTCGGCCTCCATCTCCTCCTCCTGCTCGGCCAGCCAGGCGAACCAGACCGACTGACTCTCCTTGAGCAGCTGCTGCAGGGATCACAGCGCCAGGCTGACCTTCTGCTTCTCGGTGGCTAATTGCTCCTGGGGGGGCAGAAGATGGGGGACACAGAGGGAGGGGGAAGAGTTCCCAGTTGCAGAACCAGCATCCCTGGAGCTGCCTCCTGTGCCCCCCCCTCCGAGAAACCCACCTGGCACTCCTGCCGGTTCTGCTCTTCTGTCCGCCTCTGCTCCAGCAGCTGCTTCTCCTCCATCCTCAGGGGCTCCAGGAGGGCATCCAGCAAGTCCTGCGCGGGGAGGAGACGGTGCCATTGCCGAGTCCACGATGGCAGTGCTCGCACCCAGGGAGGCTGGCAAGGGGCCAGAGGGACCCCCGTGCTACACTCCAGGGGGAGGCCCTGCTGGGCCCCAGAGCTTCCAGCAGAGAATCCGGCCAGGGAGAGGCTCACGAGGAGAGAAGGAGCTGAGAGTCTTGCCTGCCTCCCGTCATTGGGAATGCCTGCCTCCACAGTGCCCGCCCCCTACCTTGTACTCCTGGGCAGCTTCGGGCAGGGAGAGGAGGGGGTGGCCCTGGTGCCCCCCCAGGCAGCCGGCGCAGAGGAGGCGCTTCTCACTGGAGCAGAAGGTCTGCAGGGGCTGCTGGTGTTCCTGGCACAGCTGGGGGTCGCTGCTCCCCTCCTGGCCTCCCTCCGACAGCCGAAGCCCCTTCACCAGGCCCACGATGTTGGCCAGGGCCCGGTTGGGGCAGGCGCTGCCGGGCTCCACCCTGGCTCTGCACTGGGGGCAGGAAGCCTCAGCGCCCAGCCGGGCCAGGCAGTCGCGGCAGAAGTTGTGCCCGCAGGCCAGGACCATCGGCTGCTGGAAGAGGTCCAGGCAGAGCGGGCAGGTGGCCTCTTGGCCCAGCTGTCCCAAGGCCGTCTCCTCCCCTGAGGTCGCCATGGGGCTCTTCTCTCCCGTTTCCCCCTCGCTGGACCTGGAAGGAGGAGAAGCTGATCTGTTGGCTGCTTCTGGGGGGGCGGGGCAGGCAGGAGCTTTTGGTGGTGGGGGGAGGATTTCTCAGCCCCTCCCCTCCTGCAGGGAACGTGCTCCGAGCCCCTCCTCCAATTCAAGCCCAGAGGCATTAGCCGCCCCCACACACACACTTTCCTGTCCTGGGGGAGGTGAGGCAAGGAAGCAACCAGAACTGGACAAGCGGGGGGGGGGCTTCTTGCAAACGGGGGGGGAGGAGATTCCCCAGCGTCCAGAGAAGAGAACAAGGGAGGCCTCCTCGGGGTCTGGCAACCCCCACCGCTTTTCTGTGCCTCCAGACTCAGCCCAGGGGTCTCTTGGAGAAGGAGCAAGCCTGTAGCCCCATAGACCCCCCCTTCCGCTCCTTCCCTGCCAGTCCCCCAAGACCGGGGCCTCCCCCCAAAGAAACTGGGCAACAGAATAGAAAAACCCGGTTCTTCCCCCCCCACTTTGAGGGTGCCCCCACCTTCCCGCCTGGGGCGCCCTTCAGTGGGAATCGGGGCGCCGTTTCTTAAGGGGGGGAGGAGAAAGCGGGGCTCACCTTCCCCGCGGGGCTCCTTCGGAAGGCACCACGGCCGCCCCCTCCGGAGGGACTCCGGTGGGTGGGGCCAAAGGAGGGGGCGGGGCGTCGCTTTTGGACCTGGGGAGGGCAGCCACCCGGAGCTCCCCCCGCCGCGCTTTCGCCGCCCCCCCTCCGGGCAGAGCAGCCGCCTTTCCCGCCGCCTGGGAAGCGAAGCGAGGGCTCGGCGGCGCCTGCGCAGAAGCAACCAGGGAAAAGACGCCCGAGCTTTCGGTTTCGTTTCCCGGCTGGGAGGCTGCGCGGGAAGAGACGGTCCTGCCCCTCCCGGCGGTGGGAGGCCATTTACACGCCCCCCCACCTAACTCTGGCACCTGCACGGAAGGCCTGGATTCGCACCCAGAGCCCCCTTGAGCCCAAAGGCTGAAGGTCCACAACGACCCTGTGAGGTGGGTTGGGGGGGAGAGAAAGGTGTGAGATTCCTCCTGAACGGGGCTCTGCGGCGTCTTCACCCCAAGTCTCCCCTGAAGGGCCCCCCTCCCCTCCCCACCCCCCCGAGAGGGAGGCTCCTCCTCCGCGCCCCTTGCCCCGAAGGCCCCCCCCCCGCCTAGGAGAGAGAAGCGCCCCATGGAGCTTCACTCCCTCCCCCGGCAGTTGGGGCTGGGCGCCCTCTTGACTTTGTGGACCTTCCGAGGGGCGGCAGGGCCAGCAAGCGAATCCCGGGCCCCTCCAGCCACGGGGGGGTCTTCATCCGGGAGGGGGGGAGGGGGGCGGGCAAGGTTTCTCGGCTTGGCTCAGCGCTCCACGCGGGGGGGAATGGCCTCCCACCAGGACCCTCTCCCCCCGCCCCGCCTCCCAGCAGGGAAAGGAGACCCCCATCTCGACCGCCCCCCACCCCGGTGACTTCTGCGCAGGCGCCGCCGAGCCCGCGCTTCGCTTCCCAGGCGGCGGGAAAGGCGGCTGCTCTCCGCGGAAGGGGGGCGGCGAAAGCGCGGCGGGGGGAGCTCCGGGTGGCTGCCCTCCCCAGGTCCAAAAGCGACGCCCCGCCCCCCCGCCTTTGGCCCCGCCCACCGGAATCCCTCCGGAGGGGGCGGCCGTGATGCCTTCCGAAGGAGCCTCCCGGGAAAGGTGAGCCCCGCTTTCTCCTCCCCCCCTTAAGAAAACGGCGCCCCGATTCCCACTGAAGGGCGCCCCAGGCGGGAAGGTGGGGGCTCCCTCACAGGGGGGGGAAGAACCGAGTTTTTCTCTTTTGTTGCCCAGTTTGTTTCGGGGGGAGGCCTCGATCGTGGGTGGACTGCCAGGGAAGGAGCGCGGCGGGGGGGTGTCTATGGGGCTGAAGGCTTGCTCCTTCTCCAAGGAGGGCCGGGACCCCAAGGGACCCCTGGGCTGAGGCTGAAGGGACAGAAGAGAAGGTGGGGGCCCAAAGAAGCCCTGCCAGACCCCAAGGAGGCCTCCCTTGTTCTCTTCTCTGACCACTGAGTAGCCCCCCCATTTCAAAAAGCCCCCTTGTTTAGCCAGTTCTAACGAGGGGGGGTGTTAATGCCTCTGGGCTTGAATTGGAGGAGGGGCTCGGAGCACGTTCCCTGCAGGAGGGGAGGGGCTGAGAAATCCTCTGCCCCCCCCCCCAGAAGCAGCCAACAGATCAGCTTCTCCTCCTTCCAGGTCCAGCGAGGGAGAAACGGGAGCGAAGAGCCCCATGGCGACCTCAGGGGAGGAGACGGCCTTGGGGCAGCTGGGCCAAGAGGCCACCTGCCCGCTCTGCCTGGACCTCTTCCAGCAGCCGATGGTCCTGGCCTGCGGGCACAACTTCTGCTGCGACTGCCTGGCCCGGCTGGGCGCTGAGGCCTCCTGCCCCCAGTGCAGAGCCAGGGTGGAGCCCGGCAGCGCCTACCCCAACCGGGCCCTGGCCAACATGGTGGGCGTAATGAAGGGGCTTCAGCTGTCAGGGGGAGGCCAGGAGGGGAGCAGCGACCCCCAGCTGTGCCGGGAACACCAGCAGCCCCTGCAGACCTTCTGCTCCAGCGAGAAGCGCCTCCTCTGCGCCGGCTGCCTGGGGGGCCACCAGGGCCACCCCCTCCTCTCCCTGCCGGAAGCTGCCCAGGGGTACAAGGTAGGGGGCGGGCACTGTGGAGGCAGGCATTCCCAAAGGGGGGAGCTGAACAGCCCCAACTGCCTGGGGCACTCCATCAGCTCTTGGGGGGCTCAGGCAGAGGGGTCCCCGGAAAGATGATCGTGGGAGCAGTTAAAGGCCCCCAAAGACTAATGTTGGAAAAATGGCAGAGGAGAGCCAGGCTAATTTTCGGCAGCGAGAGAGGAGACGGGAGGCAGGCAGACTCTCAGCTCCTTCTCTCCTCGTGAGCCTCTCCCTGGCCGGATTCTCTGCTGGAAGCTCTGGTGCCCAGCAGACCCACCCCTGGAGTGTAGCACGGGGGTCCCTCTGGCCCCTTGTCAGCCTCCCTGGGTGGGAGCACTGCCATCGTGGACTCGGCAATGGCACCGTCTCCTCCCTGCGCAGGACTTGCTGGATGCCCTCCTGGAGCCCCTGAGGATGGAGGAGAAGCAGCTGCTGGAGCAGAGGCGGACAGAAGAGCAGAGCCGGCAGGAGTGCCAGGTGGGTCTCTCGGGGGGGGGCACAGGAGGCAGCTCCAGGGATGCTGGTTCTGCAACTGGGAATTCTCCCCCATCCCTCTGTGTCCCCCATCTTCTGCCCCCCCAGGAGCAATTAGCCACCGAGAAGCAGAAGGTCGGCCTGGCGCTGGGATCCCTGCAGCAGCTGCTCAAGGAGAGGCAGTCGATCTGGGCCTCCTGGCTGGCCGAGCAGGAGGAGGAGATGGAGACCGAGTGGGTGGGCCCTCTGGCCCAGCTCAACGGGGAGGCCTCCCGCCTGCAGCAGCTGATTGCCCAGACAGACAGGAAGTGCCGCCAGCCAGACGGGGAATTCCTGCAGGTGGGCGGGGCTCTCGCTGGCCTCAAGAGGGCGGGAGAAAGAGAGGTTCCCCTGGGGGGGGACACTGGCCACCCTTGCGAGGGCTGGGACTCATTTCTCTGCTCTCCTCTTTCAGGACATCCAGAGCACCGTGGACAGGTAAGGCGCCATCTTGCCCTTCCCCGCCCCTGTCGTTGTGGGTCAGTCTGTCCTCAGAATTCCTTGTGCGGCTGGATCTCCGAGGATCCCTTTGTCACCGAGAGAAGCTAGTTGTGGGGTCTTGGGTGCTCTCTGGGCTCGACCGATTCCTTGCAAACGTTTCATTACCCGATTGGGTGACGTCAGTGTCGGGAGGAAGTGGGGTTTGCTCTCTCTTTACATGCAGGTAGGCTGCCCTTAGTTGGGGTGCTGTTTACGGCTTGGTTGAAGATCCAGCGTTAAGCCGTAAGTGTCACAGATTAGGAACCACCGAGAAGGTGGCAACGGTCCCAGCAACACTTGACAGGGGAAGCCGGTAGCACTGGCGGTCCTTCACTTAAGAGCCACAGTGGAGCCCAAAATTCTGCAAGTGAGACAGTTGAATCATCTCAGCTGATAAGTTAGTAACATGGTTGTTAAGTAAATCTGCCTTCCTCACTGACGTTGCTGGTCGGAAGGTCGTACAGAGGGGATCACGTGACCTTGGGACACTGCGACCGCTGTAAACATGCGTCGGTTGACAAGCGTCTGAATTTTGATCATGTGACCACGGGGGATGCTGCAGCAGTTGTAGCTGCGGAAACAGCCATAGGTCACATGTGTTGTGGGGAGAGAGCCGGGTAGCTGTGTGAGGGCGCCCTCCTTGTGTCGCAGGTGCCGGAGTTACGTGGTGGGGCGTGTGAAGAGCGTCTCCCCCGGGCTGCAAGAGAGACTCAGGACCATCTTGGAGAAAAACACTCCTGTAAGGCAGGTTGTGGACAATTACAAAGGTGCGGGGCTCCTTTGAGGTGTGGCTGGTGGGGTCTGGGCCCCTCTTCTTCCCTTCCTACTGGGGGATTTTGGGGGAGCCAGTCCCCATCCTGCTCGGGCTGGGAGGTGAAGGGGGGTACTGCCTCCTCCACCTGTCACCCCCCCAACCCTTGTTCCTTAGGGGGGAGGGTGTCACTGTGAACCTGGCTGGGACCAAGACGTTCACCTCTGCGGCCGTCACTTACGGGCGGCTGTTTCTCACCTCGCTCTCATTTTTTTTCCTTTCCTCCTCCGAATCTCAGCCTCTCTGGACATGACTCTGACCAGGAAGAAGCTGGAGCGACCTTTGCCCCCTCTGGCCAGCAGTGGCGTATTAACAACTTCTCAAGGTCCAAGGGATGCCGAGAGTCTGGGGGGGGTCCCAAAGACAGCATCTGTGGGAGGGTGGCAGGGGTCTATCAGCCGCCACATGGAGCCGGCCCTTCCCGACCACGCCTTGGCCCTTCCAGAAAAGAGCCACGCCTGAGGATGCTGGGCAGGGCAGCTGGGTAGACTTTCCAGGGCATGGAAGGTCCCATCTGGGGGAGGGGAGGGGGTTGCTCAGTTTTTAGTTGTGCCCTGTAGGACGTGGGGGAGGGGGCTTCTTCAGAAAGAGCAGCCTGATTTTAACACTTGTCTCCCTTTCTTCCCCACAAACACCTGTTCGACAATACGTACAACTTCCAGCAGTGCCTAAAGGTAAGAACAGAATCACAGAATCGTAGAGTTGGAGGGGACCTCCCGGGTCATCGAGTCCAGCCCCCTGCCCGAGGCAGGATTCCCTAAACCATCCCAGACAGATGGCTGTCCAGTCTCTGCTTAAAGACCTCCATCGAAGGGGAGCTCACCACCTCCTGTGGCAACCTGTTCCACTGGTCGATCACCCTTACTGTTAGAAATTTTTTTCTAACATCTAGTCTGAATCTTTTCCCCTGCAGTTTCATCCCATTGTTTCTAGTCCTTCCTTGGGCAAGTGAAAACAGGGCTGATCCCTCTGCACTGTGACATCCCCTCAGGTATTTGTAGACAGCTATCATGTCTCCTCTCAGTCTTCTTTTCTGTAGACTGAACATTCCCAATTCCTTTAACCGTTCCTCATAGGACATGGTTTGTAGACCGTTCACCATCTTGGTAGCTCTCCTTTGAACCTGCTCCAGTTTGTCAGTGTCTTCCTTGAACTGGGGTGACCAGAACTGGACACAGCACTCCAGGTGAGGTCGGACCAAGGCAGAGTAGAGGGGAATAATAACTTCACGTGATCTGGACTCTATGCTTCTCTTGATACACCCCAGGATCGTGTTTGCCTTTTTTGCAGCTGCTTCACACTTGCCTCATGTTCAGTCGATGATCCACTAGGACACCGAGGTCCTTTTCACATGTACTGCTGCTCAGCTGGATTCCTCCCATACTATATGCGCTTGACTGCTGTTAATTATTGAATTCCCATCCAAATGCTGACATATATGTTGCTTAATGATTTGTTCAAGAATCTTTCCTGGTATTGGAGTCAGGCTAACGGGCCTGTAATTCCCTGGGTCTGCTTTCTTCCCTTTTTTGAAGATAGGGACAACATTTGCCCTTCTCCAATCATCTGGGACTTCTCCTGTTCTCCATGACTTTTCAAAGATTACAGCTAGTGGTTCAGCTATTACTTCTGCTAATTCCTTCAGTACCCGAGGATGTAATCCATCTGGACCTGGAGACTTAAACTCATTTAAGTTAGCTAAGTGTTCCCTTACTTTCTCTGTGTCGATTTCCTGCCTTAATTCTCTTAGTTCTTCACTAGCACAGTGAAGGTCAGTTGTAATTACCTTATCTTTCTTAGAGAAAACAGATACAAAATAGGAGTTTAGAATCTCCGCCTTCTCAAGATCACTTTTGACCACTTCCCCTTTCTCGTTCTCTAGACTTCCTATAGCCTCTTTAAATTTTCTTTTGCTTTTGACATATCCCCAAAACCCTTTTTTATTGTTTTTAGTCTCTCTTGCAAGCCTCAATTCATTATTAACCTTAGCTTTTCTGATTCTTGCCCTGCAGTTTGTACAGATTGCATTGTAATCTTCCTTAGATATGTATCCCTCCTTCCAATTCTTAAACATTTCTTTTTTCCTTTTTAGCAAGTTTTTAAGTTCTAGGTTTATCCACCCTGGTGTCTTTAGATGTTTCCCATTCTTCCTTCTTTGAGGAATTGTTAAAGATTGCGCTTCTAGTATTGCGTTTCTCAAAATATCCCATCCTTCTTGGACATTTCTATCCCTTAGTACATTCAGCCATTTGATCCCCCCTACCCTCCTCTTGAGTCCATCAAAATTGCGCGTCTGAAGTCCAACTTTGAAGTCTGAGTCCTCTCCGGCTTTCCTTCCCTTATTATGCAGAATTCAAGGATAACATGATCACTATCTCCTAAGGTCCCAGAAACTCTGATTTCCTCGACCATTTCCTCCCTGTTTGTAAGGATTAGATCGAGGATAGCCAATCCTCTTGTTTTCTCCTCCACTTTTTGGTGGATGAAATTGTCAGCAAGAGAGAATAAGAACTTATTAGACTTCTGGCTTTTGCCTGAGAGAGATTCCCAACAAATGTCTGGATAGTTAAAATCTCCCATAATCACTATATCATGCTTTCTTGATAGTTTAGCCATTTGATCTAGAAAGAGGTCATCCGTATCTTCTGTTTGTCCAGGGGGCCTATAATAGACTCCTGCAATAGTATCCTTTCTGTTGTTCTCCCCATGAATTCTTACCCATACAGATTCTATTGAGTTTCCACTCTCTGGATCTCTGAGGAGACAAATGCTTTTTTAACATAAAGTGCAACACCCCCTCCTCTTTTGTTAAGCCTGTTCCACAAAAATAAGTTGTAGCCTTCGATGTCAGTGTTCCATCCATGTGTGTTTTCCCACCAGGTTTCAGTAATACCTATGACATCATATTTATCTTCCTGAATTAAGATCTCCAGCTCTCCTTTTTTATTTCTCATGCTTCTTGCATTGGTGTAGAAGCATTTTAGTTTGTGACTGATACCTATTGCAGACTTGCCTTCTCCACTTTTCTTACAATCTTTTTGCATTTGTTCTTTTGTTCTGTTTCTGAGAGGAAGAATATCACCTGGTTTGATTGGCTGAGTATTTTTGTTTAACTTTTTACTTCCCTTCCCCTTTTGTTTTAGTTTAAAGCTCTCCTGATAAGTGAAGCAAGGCACTTGCCAAATACATTCTTTCCTTTCTTTGTAAGGTGCAACCCATCCCTTGCAAGGAGCCCATCATATAGGTAGTTTTCTCCATGGTTCAAAAATCCAAATCCTTGCTGCTTGCACCATGGACGTAGCCAGTTGTTCACCTCAAGAATCCTGTCCCATCTTCTTTCTCCATGACCATCCACTGGAAGGATAGACGAAAAAACTACTTGTGCTCCGAGTTCCTTCACTTTCCGTCCAAGGTCTTCAAAGTCATGGCAGATGGTTTCGAAGTTGTTTCTTGTGGTGTCATTTGTGCCTACATGTATTAGTAGGAATGGGTTGTAGTCTGTGGGCCTGAAGAGCTTCGTTATGTTATCATTCACGTCTTTGATTCGTGCCCCTGGGAGACAGTACACCTCTCATGAGTTTCTATCGGGTCTGCAGATAGCTGTCTCTGTTCCTCTCAACAGGGAATCTCCCACAACCACCACTCTCCTGTTCTTCTTTTTAGTACCATTTCTTTCTCTTCGTTCAGGAGGTTTCTGGGGGCATAGTGGAGCATTCTTTGTGGATTGTGTAGTCAATTCTTGAGATACATCTGTATTGTTCTCCTGACGAAGTGGTTGGAATCGGTTCTTAAGTTGTAAGGGTGTAGCGTGTCGCCCAATTTTCCTGTTCCTATGTGTCACATGTCTCCATCCCTCAGCTTCCACAGGTACTGCAAGATTTTCTTCTATTCCGTCTTTTTGATGAGTTTCTTCAGTTTTGTCAAGGAAGTTCTCGTGTTCCCTGATCTGTTGCAGTGTGGCCACTCTCTCTTCAAGACTTTTCACCTTTTCTTCTAGGAGAGCCACAAGCTTGCATTTGTGGCAGGTGAAGTTTAGTTTCTGTTCCGGAAGGCTCATGAACATACAGCATACACTGCAGCAAACCATAGATCTCTTCCCCTCTTCCATATTGTGTGGAGCTGCTTGATGTTTTTCTTTGTGATTCCTTTGATTGTTATTCAGTTGTTCAGTCAGTCTCCAGCACTTTCAAATTGCAGTAACTTTTAACTTCTTTACAGTATATGCTATTAATACCTAAGGTATAATTCTTTCTTTTACTACTTTCTCCCTGGTGGGGTTCTGCTCTCTTCAGTATCCCTGGGGCTCCTGTTCTGGGGGGTCTGGGGCACAGCTTGTGGGGTATCTCTCCCCGTCCCCCTGCAACCCAGGGAACCCTTTTCTTGTGTCCTCTCCCGCCGTCTGCTTTCTTGCCTCTTCCCTCTTAGCTCTTTTCTCCTCCCCTCTATTGTTCTGGCTTGCCTGAATCCAGCTCCGTTGGCAGCGTCCGTCCGTCCCTATCCGCCGCTTCAGGCCGCTCCGCTGTCCTCTCGGCTGCTCCACCCTCTGCGGCTCTTCTGGGGGCTCTGTCTAGTTTGGGAGGCCCCCCCAGTTGCCCTCGCCTCTCTTACCGATGTCGCTCTCGCCTCTCTTCTCACCCTTTCTCTGCCGCCCGAGGCCTCTTCCTTGTGTCCGGCTGCCCCGGCCCTCTCCGCCTCCGAGTCCTGCGTCCGGCTCTCACCTCCGCTCTCTCGGTCTTCCTCACCCCCTTAGGCTCGTCCGGGGGCCGTCTTCCGTCGGCAGGCTCTCCCGGCGGCGGCCTCCGTCCGTCTTCAGGGTGATCGTCGCTGCCGTCCGTCTCCCTGGCTAGCTCCGCTCTCGAGGCCTCCCGGCCTCTCTAGGCCCGCCGGCCGGCCGCCCCACCGCCGCCGGCTTCCTCCGCTTCGTTTGTTGTGTGTGGGGGACCCACGGCGGCGATTTACCCTTCTCTAGGATGCGCCGAGGGTCCTCTTCGGGTGCGCTTAGTCTCCGGCGCTCCCCACTCCCGGTATCCCGAATTTTTTAACAAAAAGTTCAGCTACGGTCCGGAGCTTTCCTAGAAGAACACAGTGTGGAAAAGCCCTGGGGTGGGAGTGGGGGTGGCTTTCCATAGAGGGTGGGGTCCAGCAGAAGCCGGAGGTCTGCAGGCCCCAAAGCAGCCACCCAAACGTGGGCCTGGGGCAACAGCAGGGAGGTCCCTGGTGGCAGGCCTACCCCATCGCTCTGGAAGAGCGCTAGACCCACAACCAGCAATAGTGGTAACTCGGGAGAAGGAGGAACAGGGGAGTCCTCAACTTACGACCACAACTGAGCCCAGCATTTCCATCGCTGAGTGAGGCACTTGTTAAGTTAAGCAACGGCCCCTCGCTCCGTCCTTCCCTGAGCTGGGGATCCCTCCTTGGGGAGCCAGTCCTGCCCTGCTTTGCCCTCCCCTGTTCCCAGCCCGCCTAAGAGCTTCTCTTCTCCCTCCTCTTCAGTCTACGTCACGCTGGACAGCTCGACCACCCACCCGCGGCTCTGGTGCCAGGGAACCACTCTGACTTTGGCCAACCAAAACCAGAATCTCCGGGATCTGCCAGCGAGGTTCAACCAGGAATTGTGTGCCCTGGGCTGCCAGGCATTTACAGCAGGCTGGCACTTTTGGGAAGTGTCCATGCAGGAGGCAGGCAACACCCCTGTGTGCGGCAGAGCAGTCTGGGCCGTTGGGGTGGCCATAGAGTCTGTATGCAGGAAGGGGAGCTTCCAGCTGAGCCCCCAGGAGGGAATCTGGGCCATGGGGAAGAGTGTGGAGGGGGAGACGGTCGCTTTCTCCAAGGTTCACGAGAAGCTCAGCTTGCAAAAGCCACTGTGGAAGCTGTGGGTGCGGCTGAACTACGAGGCAGAAGAGGTGGAGTTCCTGGATGGGGAGACTTTGGCTCCCCTCTACACCTTCCAGACGGGGGCCTTCCTTGGGGAGAGGGCCTACCCTTTTTTCTACCTGGGCCAGCAGGGGGTCACCCTTCAGTGTGAGGCATATCGAAATCCTACTGCAACACATTACGGTTACAGGTAGAGGTGGCTGGTGGGCGCTGCTACGCTGCGGCAGTCCGCATTAAGGCACCACCTCCCCGATTCCTGCTTGTTAAGGGGGAAACATGTTAAAAGTGCTCTTCCTCAGATCCCGCACAATCCCCCTTGTCCAATTATGGTACCTTGAACCGGAGGAAGAGGGGCTGTAGAGGGGGTCACTTAGTTCAGCCCCACTTCCTGGTGCCTTCCGAGGCTGCATCTGGCAAGATATTGTCCTTTGTCCTCTGGGACAAAGTCCTTCCAACCCTCCCGTTCTAGTCTGCTAGAGTTACTTGGTGGTCTCCCTTCCCCGTGCCATGTTCAACTCTATATAATTTTGCCACGATCGTCCAGGCTGCTTGGGGGCTAATAAGCGGTTCTGAGACACCAATTGCTGGGAGCCCCTCCCCATTTATCCCACCACTTGGGGAAGACGCAGCAATGCCTCCTGGCCCCTCTGAGCCCCCTTTTGAAGTGCCCCTTGCTTGGGCAAAACCCTTGATGCCTCCTCGTGCTAGGTGTAGCAACCTTATTGTACGTTAACACAGTGTTTCTCAACTATGGAAGATGGGTGGACTCCCAGATTTCCAGAATTTTGGTGTTGAAGTCTACACGTCTTCCAAGTGCCACAGTTGAGAATCCCTGCCTTATTGTGGCTTGCAGTGTAGATCATAGTTAGATGTTTAAAGGACCTTTTTATTAATAAACATCATATCTTAATATCTGCATGTTATTCTACACCAGGGGTCTTCAAGCTTGGCCCTTTTATGAGTTGTGGACTTCAACTCCCAGAATTCCTCAGCCAGGCACACGTGCTTGGCTGAGGAATTCTGGGAGTTGAAGTCCACAACTCATAAAAGGGCCAAGTTCAAAGACCCCTGTTCTACGTTTATGTTATTCTAAATTTTATTCCAATGTTACTCCACTGTTACACCCAAGTTTCCTATTAAAGCAACATGTTTATCTTTTATTTGTAGACATTGAATGTGTTTATAAGATTACTCTTCAAAGCCCTTGAAGTGGGGACAGTGGGGGGAGGGGTTGTCCCGGGGTGTGGGGAGATCCTCACAGAGAGACCTTCAGCCGCCCCTAAGGGGAGGGGGGACCCCTTGGTTGCTGTTCTGTGGCCCTCTAGGGTGGACGGACAGACAGTTTGGGAAAGGCGATCCCTGAAGACATCCTGGCCACAGGGCTTTAAACAACCCACAAATTGCACTCAGAGGTGCCGCAACCTCAGTGGTGTGATGGGGCCACACCAAGGCTGGCCAGGGAGCACAAGCAGGATGGGTGCTGCACTCTGGAGCAGCCAAAATTTCAGGGTAGACTTCAAGGGCAACTCTCCCCCCCATAAAGTAGTAGTCTAATTAGGACACAACTGACAAGAACAGGTGGAAGTTTGTTGGAGAGAGCTCCAACTTGGAAGAAAGAAGAAACTTCCTGACCATGAGAACAATTAATCAAGGGGAAAGCCTTTTCAAGGAGAAACTGGACAGCCACTGGCTGGATGGTATAAGGTCTTCTGCCTTGAGCAGGGGGTTGGACTAGAAGGCCTCTGAGGTCCCTCTTCCAGCCCTAGCATTCTGTGGCTGTTCTGCTCCAGAGAAGGCCACACGATGTGTCGTAAGCTTATACACTTATACAACCACACAATTCGCACAGTGGTGACTCTGGGCAATTTACAGAATTTAAAACACCCACATAAACAACCCATAACCCCACCCGAAGCACACAGGGCAGCAACAACACCACAATCCGATCAACCTCTTGGTCAGCTTCGCTTTGGAAGCCTCTGCCATAAATGGCTGACGGGGGTGTCTCTGAAGGCTCCAGCCAGGGTCCCACGGTCTCCGTGGAAGGGAACAACCACCCGGAGCAGATGCAGGGCTTTCTCCCATCCTCCCCTAATCCAGAGAGGTTTCCCCTGGATGGCCACTGCCTGCCAGACCTTCCCCGGAAGTCCAGAGGTGCCAAGTTCGTGCCAGCCATGAACTCTTAAGAAGAGCCATGCTGAATCAGGCCAAAGCCCATCGAGTCCAGCATTCTGTGTCACACAGTGGCCCACCAATTGTACATGGGGATCTTGAGCAGAAAGAGAAGGCAAAACCCTCCCTTTCCCTTGACCCCCAACAAATGGCACCCAAGGGAATCCTGCCTGCCTCAACCAACATAGAGGCGGCACACGGACATCCGTTTTAATAACCACCGATACACTTGGCATCCATGAATCTGTCTGACCCTGCCTTGAAGCCACAGCTGACTAATGCTGCAACATGCTTGAGAGACAGACACCGTTGTGAACTCAGCAATGGAGCCAAGCAGCTCTTGGGGGGGGGTGCAGGTGTCGCTGTGCCCCCAGGGAGGCTGGCATCCGGTAAACAGGCTCTCCAGCTCCCTCGTGCTCAACTCCGGCATCTGCTGTTTGCCAGGCAGAGCCTCTGAAACGTCTTCGGGCTTTCCGGAGAGGAAAGGAGAGGAGTTACCACAACTCTCCTCCTCCTCCTCCTCCTCCTCCTCCTCCTCCTCCTCCTCTGGGATTGCCGTGATGGGCCTGAGAGGGGAAGGGTTAATGAACTCTCCCCCCCCCAAAAAGCCCACCTGGGCCTCGCTTCCCTGTGTCCATTTGGGTCTCTCAGACGATCTGAGCAAGTCAGAGATCAAGGGCACCAAGCATGCAGTGACATTATGGGGGGGTGATATTGAGGGCCAGAAGGCAGAATCCACCCCCACACCACCCTCTCCAGAGCAGTCCCCCCCCCCCGGAGATTCTGCCCTTTAGCACTGTGAGGCGGAAAGTGACCCTGGCAGGCGTCACAATGAATTCAGCTCCTACTCTGGAGAGAATCTGCTAGTCATTTTTGGAGGGAGGTGTTTGGGAGTGGCTGGGGGGCATTAAGAAGGAAAAGCCCCCCCAAAAAAAGAAGGATCCTGGAGGAGCACTGAGGCAGAGCTGGGAGGGGAGGGCCCACCGCCTGGGGAAGGGAGACGCAGCCCCATAGCCAGTGCAGGATTTTGGAAAACCCACCAGCCAGGCCCAGAAGGGGCGTTAGTCCTGAGGCTCATGTCCCCCCTCCCCCCACACACACACAATCCCAGAGGGGGTCCTGGCTGGAAAAGCCGGGTCTGGAAGCCTCTCTGCAAAATGGGGTGCGGGGGAATGTCCCGAATCCTGGGAGGCAAAGGGCCTCGGATCCGGGCTTCCCGTTTGGTCTGCCACGGAAGGCAGTCAAGAGGTGGGAGGGACGGGGAGGGGAGGGGAGGTCAGGACCATCCCTGCCCTTGGCTGAGGGAGGTTGAGCCATGGGGGGAGGGCTGTCCTGGAGGGGGGGAGCCTCCAGGGCCCCTAGGAGTCTTTGGGTTTTCAAGGTAGCATTTGGACACTCCCGGCGGATGGAGGTTTGGGCCGGGATTCTTCCGTTCTCCTCACTGACGCCCTGAGCCGAGGGCATCGCCCGTAAACCAGCCCAGCTCGGGACAAGTTTCCAAGGGATGGCCCCAAGTGGGAGGCCTGGTAGCAGCGCAGCCCCAGGCTCTTCTCCAGGCTTCCCTGCGGCTGCCCTGGCTGGGAAGTGCCTCGGAGGGGGAGCCAAAGGAAGCGAGTCTGTCCGGGGCAGCCGCTCTGCCTGGGGGGCAGCTGAGCTCCGCCTGTGGCCCCTGCAGACGCCCCGAGAGGGGTCTGATCCTGGGTGGTCAGTGCAGCAACTAGGGAGCCTGGAGGAGCCTGGGGCCCCCTGGAGAGTTGCGCATGTGAGTCCCCCGGACACCCTCTCCCTGCAAGCGTTGGGCACCACGGCTAGAATTCTATCCCTCTTTATTTGTGAGACGTCTTGTAAGGAGAAACACACTCGATATTCCAACAGGAGGGGCCGAGGCTTCCTGCTCAGGGCAGGGGTTTGACTGGATGTCCTCCAAGGTCCCTAGGAGTCTTTTGTCACTCTTGCCCCAAAGGAAGAGCCTCCAAGGGGTGGCCCCAAGCAGGAGGCCTGGAAGCAGCACAGCCCCGGGGTCTTCTTCAGGCTTCCCTGTAGCTGCCCTGGCTGGGAAGCCCCTTGGAAGGGGAGCCAAAGGAAGCAAGTCTGCCCAGGGCAGCCGCTCTGTCTGGGGGGGGGGCCAGCTCCCCCCCTCAAGTCTCCTGGAGATGCTCCGTTCGAAAGGGAGGCCCGGTGTGGTCTGTGCAGCAACGGGGGGCGGGGAAAGAGCCTGGAAGACCCCCGGGTCCCCTAGAGGAGGGGTGTCAGGGCCCATGTCAAAATCTCATCCCAAGAAAGCAGAACCCGTGGAAGCAGTTTCTTCCGAAAGGAACTTTTATTAGGAGAAGCTGACAGCAGGCATAATAGACAGGATCTGAGGGTTTCCCGCTCAGATCGATAGGCAAAAGTGTCCCAAGCAAAAATCCCACCCCATAGTTCATCCGGTCGGTTCAAACGGCCCAATCCCCAGGTGCTAGGTTCCTTGCACCTTCTCTGGGACCCCAGAGATAAAGCAGTTGCCCCCCCGGAGGTTGCATGCCATTCTTCCCCTCCCTTTTGCTAGCTGACAGTAAGGGATGGGAAAGTTCACAGAGAAATAATGCAGGAAAGCAAAGTGTGACATTTTAGAGGCAATAACCCTCAAGCACTTCCCCCCCCCCGCCGCCGCCTAGGAGTATGGGAGAGCCCAGGATGAGAAGAGAGTGGGAATTTGCTTCAGCGAAGAGCAGCAGGCTAAATTGGGAAATTGCCGCTGGAATTAAACTAAACTAAACCAGGAATGATATACATGGAAATTAAAACTAAATGAACTCAAAATTAAATGAACTCAAAACTAAACCAGGAACAACAAACCAGGACTGCCATCGGGAGGAGAATGAAAGCCTAAAACTACAGTTCCTAAGTGAGTTAAATCAGGGCTTGCTTGTTGGAAGTAACAACGGGGAGAGTTGGGTGTGTTCATCGTTCTGGGACTGATATCGCTCTGAATCCGGCCCCAAGGAAGACCAAGATCTTTCTAGTAGTAAGTAAATTTGACTTTGAAAGAGAAAAGGAATTTTTCAGCAGGACGCAAGCTAGCTATTGCAAAGTTGCGCCCATTTTCTCTGCAGTGGAGGGAACCTGGCTTCCTGTCTTGCCGAGGAACGTTTTTGATAGGGAGTGATTCGCTCTTCAGCGTGAGGGAGAAAGTGACTGTGCTTTTACCCTGCCAAGGTGTTGCAGAGGTGGTGGGATAGAACGCAAAACATCAGCTGAGGAGGAAAAAGTATTGTGAACATGCGGCTCTGGATGCCAGCGGCTTCCTTTCCCTCCCATGAGCGAGGCAGAGCCTGTGACTTAATTGGGTTCCAGCTGGGAGGGCGAAAGTTTGTTCTGAGCCTCCGGCGGTGCCTGCTCTGCCTCCTTTTTCCGCCGCTACCCCGGCAGAGTGATTCTCTCCCAAGCAGCTCAACCGGATTGGGCTTAACATCACGTTGGATCAGAGGACACTTACCGTTTATTTCACCATCTGGAAAGCTCTTCAGATCTACAGCTTGTCTTCTTTTAACATGGAAGTCTTTAGCGCCCACATCTTCAGCACCTCCAGCTTGTTCTTCAAACTTTTGGGTTTTGCTTTTACAACTAGTCCTTCTGTGGGTTTGGGCTTTGGACTTTTTAGCTCAAAGCCTATCACGGGTTCTATCTTAGGGAGGACTAATATAGGAACAGTTGCAATTTTTGTATTAAGATTAACATTTGTTATGGTTTTAGATATTTAGATATTTGTTATGGTTTTAGATAATATGTTTATGTGTCCTGTTTTAAATTTTTTAAATTTTAAATTAAATTTTAATTTTTTATTATATTGGGTGGGTAGGGAGATGTATGCATGGGATGGGGGTATGTATGGGGAATGTGTGATGGATGAATGGACAGGCCTGCCGAGCTTGAGGGAGGCCGGGGGGGGGGGGCTGGGGGGATGCGGACTCTGGAGTCACTGAGGGTTGGAGTATACCGGTCATTCAGGGAAGAGGCAGGTATGGCGGGAGCAGGAGGGTAGGCCGCACTCGGGGAACTCGGTCCTGCTGTCTCGTAGCAGTTCCTTGTTCTGGCCCTTCTGAAAAAACTTGCTCTCCCCTTGATCCTGGTGATGGGTGTAGCTCGGGCCCTGGGCTCAGGCTATTGCTGCTTAACGCCAGGTCGGTTAATAATAAGGCCCCCCTCATTCATGATCTTCTCATGGAGGAGGAGACTGACTTGGCGTGTGTGACTGAGACCTGGTTGGGCCCTGAGGGGGGAGTTCCCCTCACGGGCATGTGCCCATCAGGTTATCAGGTATGGCATTAACCGCGACCCCAGGGAAGGGGGGAGGAGTGGCTATTTTGGCCCGGGAGAACTTCAGTCTACGTAGACTCACTGTTTCCGAAATTCCGGGTTGTGAGTCCATCCTTATGACGCTGGACCTAGGGGTCCAGGTGGGCTTACTGCTTACGTACCTGCCTCCCAGCTGCGTGGCATCAGCCCTGCCTGTGCTACTCGAGGAGGTTGCTGGGCTGGCGGTGGAGTTCCCCAGGCTTATAGTCTTGGGGGACTTCAATCTGCCGTCGCTTGGCGAATCCTCGGGATTGGCACAGGAGTTCATGGCCGCCATGACAACCATGGACCTGACCCAAGTAGTGCAGGGTCCGACGCATGAGGGTGGGCACGCCCCGGATATGGTTTTCCTTTCGGAGCAGTTGGGTAATGATCTGGTTTTAAGGGGCTTAGATATCTTGCCTTTGTCATGGACCGATCATTTTCTGCTTCGACTGAATTTTATGGCCCCAATCCTTCCCTGCAGGGAGGCGGAACCGATTAGGTGGTTCCGCCCCAGATGCCTGATGGATCCAATTGGCTTTCAGACAGCGCTTGGGGAATTACCGAGCTCCCTCATTCACAGTCCGGCGGAGTCCCTGGTAGCGGCATGGAATACGGCCGCGAAGGGGGCTATTGACCGGATTGCGCCTTTGCGACCTCTCCGTGGTGCTAGCCCCAGGAGGTCTCCTTGGTTTACTGAGGAGCTCAGGGGGATGAAGCGCCATAAGAGACGTCTAGAGAAGTGATGGAGACAAAGTAAGTCCGGATCTGACCGAACCAGATTGAGCTTATTTATTAAAGCCTATCTGAAGGCGATTAAGGCGGCAAGATCTTCGTATCTTTCTGCTTTGATCGCGTCTGCGGAATCTCGTCCAGCCGCCCTGTTCAGGGTGACCCGATCCCTCATTAACCCAAGGGGTCCGGGCCCACCCTTGCAGGGTAGTGCCGAGGACTTTAATAACTGTTTCGCAGACAAAGTGGCTCAGATCCGGGCCGACCTAGACTCCAATTGTGGAGCAGAGTCGACTGATAATGATTCAGTTGAGGGGACAGGGGCATGTTCTTGTCCGGTCATCTGGGGTGAGTTTGGGGCTGTCACACCTGAGGAAGTGGACAGGGCCATTGGATCTGTAAGTTCTGCCACCTGTTTATTGGGCCTGTGTCCCTCCTAGCTGGTCTCGGCGAGTAGGGTGGTGACACGTACTTGGATCCAGGAGATTGTCAACGCTTCTTTGAGGGAGGGGTCCTTCCCGGCTCCTTTAAAGGAGGCACTTGTGCGCCCCCTCCTCAAGAAGCCTTCCCTGGATCCA
Organism: Bothrops alternatus; assembly: GCA_034064705.1. NCBI lineage: Eukaryota > Metazoa > Chordata > Lepidosauria > Squamata > Viperidae > Bothrops > Bothrops alternatus. The sequence continues at coordinate 401,030 of JARGCV010000107.1, forward strand.
GTAATTTTGACCAACTATCGTCCGGTCTCCAACCTTCCCTTTGTGGGGAAGGTTGTCGAGAAGGTGGTGGCGCATCAGCTCCAGCGGTCTCTGGAGGAAGCTGATTATCTGGGCCCTCTGCAGTCGGGGTTCAGGCCCGGCTACAGCACCGAAACTGCTTTGGCCGCTCTGATGGATGATCTCTGGCGGGCCCGGGATAGAGGCCAGTCCTCTGTCCTGGTGCTTCTTGACCTCTCAGCGGCGTTCGATACCATTGACCACAGTATCCTTCTGCGCCGGCTGGAGGGATTGGGAGTGGGGGACACCGTATTGCGGTGGTTCTCCTCCTATCTCACTGGTTGGTCGCAGTCGGTGTTTGTGGGGGGCCGGAGGTCCACCTCTAGGTTACTCCCGTGTGGGGTGCCTCGGTTCTCTCCCCCCTACTTTTTAACATTTACATGAAGCCACTGGGTGAGATCATCCACTGCCACGGAGTGAGATACCATCAGTATGCTGATGATACTCAGATGTACATTTCCACTCCTGGCCATATCAGTGAAGCGGTTGAGGTGATGTGCCGGTGTCTGGAGGCTGTGAGGGTTTGGATGGGTGTTAACAGATTAAGGCTAAACCCCGATAAGACAGAGTGGCTGTGGGTGATGCCTCCCAAGGACACTTCAATCTGTCCTTCCATTACCCTGGGGGGTGAATCTATAAACCCCTCAGAGAAGGTTCGCAACTTGGGAGTCCTCCTTGATCCACAGCTGACATTGGATCATTTGTCGGCAGTGGCGAGGGGGGCATTTGCCCAGGTTCGCCTGGTGCACCAGTTGCGTCCTTACTTGGATCGGGAGTCTCTCCTCACAGTCACACATGCCCTTGTCACCTCGAGGATCGACTACTGCAATGCTCTCTACATGGGGCTACCCTTGAAGAGTGTTCGGAGACTACAATTAGTGCAAAATGCAGCTGCGCGAGCAGTTGTGGGCCTTCCTCGTTGTGCCCACATTTCATCAACTCTCCACATGCTGCATTGGTTGCCTATCGGTCTCCGAGCGCAATTCAAGGTGTTGGTTATTACCTATAAAGCCCTTCATGGCACGGGACCAGGATACTTACGGGACCGTCTTCTGCCATATACTTCCCTTCGACCGGTGAGAGCACACAGGGTAGGCCTCCTCCGGGTCCTGTCAGCGAAACAATGTCGTCTGGCGGGCCCTAGGGGGAGGGCCTTCTCTGTTGTGGCGCCCACCCTCTGGAACCAACTACCTCCTGAAGTCCGCATTTTTCCGAAAGAATTTAAAAACCTACCTCTGCCGGCAGGCCTGGGGATGATTGTTGATTGTGGTGTGACTGAGGAGTATGTGTGGGGTTTATTTTTAATGTTTTTTTTGGATTTATATTGAATTGTTTATTTGTATGTTGTGAGCCGCTCCGAGTCTGCGGAGAGGAGCAGCATACAAATCCAATAAATAAATAAATAAATAAATTTCTTGATATGGGTTCTGACAAGCATAGCTGGCTGAGGAATTCTGGGAGCAGAAGTCCACAAGTCTTAAAAGTGGTCAAGGTTGCACACCCCTGCCCCAGACAGCCACGCATGTGGGTGGGGCATCCCTCCCCACCAGAAGAGGCGGGGCGCTAAGGGAAGGGTGGGGTGGGCAGCCAGCACCCTCCTTATTTCTAATCCCTTACTTTATAGGAGCCGTGAGCCAAAAATCAGGAGAAATCTCAACTCCCAAACAGTCTCGTGAGTTTTGGCCGCATATATTAAACTAGGGGCAGGCACCCTTGGCCCTTTTATGACTGGTGGACTTCAACTCCCAGAATTCCTGGGCCTCCATGGCTCAGCTTGGAAGCCTCTCCCTGTTGTCTCTCCCTGTCCCCTCAGGAATTCTGGGAGTTGAAGTCCACCAGTCATAAAAGGGCCAAGGTTGTCTACGCCTGGTGTAGGGTCTCCTGCCCCTCTCTGCAGTGGGAGGCCATTTCCCCCGCATGGAGCACTGAGCCACTGCTCCTGCCCGGCTGCTCTCCCCCGGGGCCCCTCGCGAGCCTTTCCACTGCACGGGGGAGCTGGGGGGAGCCAGCCATGCGCAATGCTTCCCAAAGCAGGACCCCTTGTCCACCCATGGGTGGGGTTTGCCCTCTCATTCTCCCAGAATAAGACCCTCGTGGGTGGAGGTGCCTGGGATTCGCTTGGTGGCCCCCCACGCTCCCGGAGGGCTCAAAAAAGTCAAGAGGGCAGCCAGCCCAAACTCCTGGGGGAGTGAACTCCGCTTCACATGACGCTTTTCGGGTGGGGCCCAGGAGGGCCGGACGGAGCGAGTGGCAGGCAAAGCCCCCCTCCCCCCTCTTGACCTACAAGGGACACGCCCACCAGCCGCAGAGACACGGGGTCTACATCTACACGTGATGGAGCGAGACGGGGAGGGCGCCCCTCTGCAGCTGCACCCGAGAGGGCTCCGGGCACCAACCTCTACTGGGGGGGGGGTGTCTTCCAACGTGGCCCTTTTATGACTTGGGGACTTCAACTCGTGTGCCTAGCTGAGGATATCTGGGAGTTAATGTCCCCAAGTCATAAAAGGGCCATGTTCGAAGACTCCTGGCTTACGTAATCAGAAAGAATAAATACAAGGATTTCTTGTCATTTCGGGGGGGGGGGCTTCTCTCTTTCAGAGGAGCCTGTCTTTGTTCAGCTGAATAAAAACTTTAAGGGAAGTTTAAAGTTTCCTGGACTTTTTTATCAAGCAAAACCTCAGAACTTGCACAACATCTCCCTGGCGCAGAAATGTGACAGCAGAGGAGGGGGGCGGGAGGGGTTGCCCCCCCAAGGAAGCCCAGGGCCTTCTTCCCACTGGAAGGTGCCCCCTCCCCCAAGAAAGGATGTGGCACAGTGAATGAGCGAGGGAACCCCTGCCCTGAGTTCTGATGGTGCAACAGAGCCGAACCAGCAGAGCTGGGGGGGCGGGCAACGTCAAGGGAGGTTGGGCCATGGGGGGGAGGAGGGGAGGGCTGTTCTGGAGCCTCCAGGGCGACGTGTGGGGCAGGCCTTGGCTCCGTTCGTTGGGTCAACCCCCCACATCTGCCTCGATGGCCTGGAATCCGAGGCTTTGACCCCGCCCCCCTGCTCAGGCAGGAGACCCGCTCAACCATTCCAGACAGATGCTTGTCCACCCTTGGGGGCAAGACCACCCTTGGGCGGGCAGTGGGGTCCTTCCAGGTGCCAAGACGGGGCAGGTCCCGCCTGGAGGAGGCCGTCGCAGACCCCACCCCTCCCCGGACTCTGGCTGTGGCCTCTGTGGGGGAGGGGCCTCTCGGATCCCGCAAAAGGCCTTGAGCGGCCGCAGGACTCCGGCCGGTCAGCCTGCCTCTCTTGTCCAGCAGAAAAAGCCCAGGAGGCGGACAAAGACTCCGGACACCCTCTCGCTTCCTTTGGCTCCCCCTCCGAGGCACTTCCCAGCCAGGGCAGCCACATGGAAGCCTGGAGAAGAGCCAGGGGCTGCGCTGCTGCCAGGCCTCCCACTTGGGGCCATCCATTGGAGGCTCTTCCCGAGCTGGGCTGGTTTAGGGGCGATGCCCTCGGCTCAGGGCGTCAGTGAGGAGAGCGGAAGGATCCCGGCCCAAACCTCCAGCCGCTGGGAGTGTCCAAACGCTGCGCTGGAGACCCAAAGGCTCCTAGGGGCCTTGGAGGCCATCCAGTCCGACCCTCTGCCCAGAGCAGGCAGCCTCGGTCCTGCCCACATGAAGGCCCCTGGCTCAGATGTGACCTTTCTGCCAAGGGGGTGACCTACGTGACCCCACCCGACACCCCCGGAGTTCTTACTCCACCTGGAGCCTCTAAGCCCCCCCCACTTGGTGAGGAGCCTCCCCTTGCAGAAGCAGTCCACCCCGAACAGGGCCCTGCTAAGGAGCCTCCCCCAGCGGGTGGAACTGGCCTGGTCCTGAAACACCAGGAGGGGCTTGCGTGGCTCCCCAAAAACTTTTAAAAACTTGAGCAGGGATTCCCCCACCAGCCTCGGGGCGCGACTCTCCTCCCATCGACCACACTCTCCCCCCCCCACCGGCAGCTCCCTCAGACTCTCAGGGGTGGCAGCTGCCCCAGGTGCCTTTTCAAGTGGGTGTGTGTGCGGGGGTCCCGGGCAGCCCTTAGCCTCCGGGGATGAAGTCCAAGAAGGGGATTCTGCGGGGTCTTCGCCAAAGAGGGAGGGCCGGTTAGAGACCCCGAGGAAGCGTGCCCCATTCCCACCCCACTCCTGCGAGGGAGGCTCGTCCTGACCTCGTCTTCCAGTGCCCCCCTTGACTGCCTTCCATGGCAGACCGAAGCGGAAGCCCAGATCCAAGGCCCTTTGCATTTTGCAGTGAGAGGCTTCCAGTCCCGGCTTTTCCAGCCAGGACCCCCTCTGGGATCGTGTTGCATGCTTCCGAGTGCAATTTGTGGGTCTGTGGGCTCCTTTTAAAGCCCTCCATGGCCAAGATGTCTTCAGGGATGCCTTTTCCCAAACTGCCCGCCTGTCCACCCTAGATGGGCATAGAACAGCCACTAAGGGGTCCCCCTCCCCTTAGGGGTGGTTGAAGGTCTCTGTCGGGCTCCCCCCATCCCTGGGAAACTCCCCCCCATTGGCCCCACTTCAAGGGCTGCCAAAAATACGCCTTTCCCAGAGGGCCTTTGGGGGGGATGGAGCCTACCTTTTAAAATTATTTGCTGCTTTCAAAGGTCGCCTTAAAAACGTATTGAAGATGCACATAAAAAGCCAGGTCTCCGTGAGGACCAAGGTGTAGAGAAATGGCACAAATAAAAGATAAACTGCAGGGCAAGAATCAGAAAAGCTAAGGTTAATAATGAATTGAGGCTTGCAAGAGAGACTAAAAACAATAAAAAAGGGTTTTGGGGATATGTCAAAAGCAAAAGAAAATTTAAAGAGGCTATAGGAAGTCTAGAGAACGAGAAAGGGGAAGTGGTCAAAAGTGATCTTGAGAAGGCGGAGATTCTAAACTCCTATTTTGTATCTGTTTTCTCTAAGAAAGATAATGTAATTGTAACTGACCTTCACTGTGCTAGTGAAGAACTAAGAGAATTAAGGCAAGCAATCGACACAGAGAAAGTAAGGGATCACTTAGCTAACTTAAATGAGTTTAAGTCTCCAGGTCCAGATGGATTACATCCTCGGGTACTGAAGGAATTAGCAGAAGTAATAGCTGAACCACTTGCTGTAATCTTTGAAAAGTCATGGAGAACAGGAGAAGTCCCAGATGATTGGAGAAGGTCAAACGTTATCCCTATCTTCAAAAAAGGGAAGAAGGCAGACCCAGGGAACTACAGGCCCGTTAGCCTGACTTCAATACCAGGAAAGATTCTTGAACAAATCATTAAGCAACATATATGTCAGCATTTGGATGGGAATTCAATAATTAACAGCAGTCAACATGGGTTTGTAACAAACAAGTCGTGTCAAACTAATCTAATTTCATTCTATGACAAAATCACGGAATGGGTTGATCGGGGAAGTACAGTAGACATAGTATTTCTGGATTTCAGCAAAGCTTTCGATAAAGAATCTCACACCATCCTCATTGAAAAAATGATCAAATATGGGATTGACAGGGTGACTGTTAGGTGAGTTCATAACTGGCTTAGTAACCGTACTCAAAGAGTGGCTATAAATGGCTGCACATCCAACTGGAAGAAAGTCTCAAGCGGAGTGCCACAAGGCTCTGTTCTGGGCCCAGTTATGTTTAATATTTTTATAAATGATTTGGATAAGGGAATTGAGGGGAAACTGATCAAATTTGCAGATGACACAAAGCTAGGAGGGATTGCAAACACCAGAGCAGAGAGAGAAAGGATTCAAAAAGATTTAGAGAAACTCGAACAATGGGCTGCAACTAATAAAATGGTATTTAACAAGGAAAAATGCAAGGTACTACATCTGGGTAAGAAAAATGAAAAAAGCGCATATAGTATGGGAGGAATCCAGCTGAGCAGCAGTACATGTGAAAAGGACCTCGGTGTCCTAGTGGATCATCGAATGAACATGAGGCAACAGTGTGAAGCAGCTGCAAAAAAAGGCAAACACAATCCTGGGGTGTATCAAGAGAAGCATAGAGTCCAGATCACGTGAAGTTATTATTCCCCTCTACTCTACCTTGGTCCGACCTCACCTGGAGTACTGTGTCCAGTTCTGGTCACCCCAGTTCAAGGAAGACACTGACAAACTGGAGCAGGTTCAAAGGAGAGCTACCAAGATGGTGAACGGTCTACAAACCATGTCCTATGAGGAACGGTTAAAGGAATTAGGAATGTTTAGTCTACAGAGAAGAAGACTGAGAGGAGACATGATAGCTGTCTACAAATACCTGAAGGGGTGTCACAGTGCAGAGGGATCAGCCCTGTTCTCACTTGCCCAAGGAAGGACTAGAAACAATGGGATGAAACTGCAGGGGAAAAGATTCAGATTAGATGTTAGAAAAAAATTTGTAACAGTAAGGGTGATCGACCAGTGGAGCAGGTTGCCACAGGAGGTGGTGAGCTCCCCTTCGATGGAGGTGTTCAAGCAGAGACTGGACGGCCATCTGTCTGGGATGGTTTAGGGAATCCTGCCTCGAGCAGGGGGTTGGACTCGATGACCCGGGAGATCCCCTCCAACTCTACGATTCTATGAAAAAGCCAGGTCTCCGTGAGGACCAAGGTGTAGAGAAATGGCACAAATAAAAGATAAACATGTTGCTTTTTTAATAGGAAACTTGGAGTAACATTGGAGTAAAATTTAGAATCACATAAACATAGAGTAAAATGCAGATATTAAGATGTCGCTTTTATTGATTATAAAGGTCCTTTCACTGTCTCTCTCTCTCAGCTACACCGCAGGCCACACTGAGCCAGGGATTCTCATCCGTAGCACCCGGAAGACGCGTGGACACCCGAATTTTCTAGCCCAGAGGCCAGGGCCAGTCAAAGCCCCCCAGGCCATTGGCAGCCCCCAAGCAGCCTGGGCTGTCATGGCAACTAGAAGACCTCTGAGGTCTTCCTGTTCTGTGCTAATTCTATTCTATTTTCTATTCTATTATTCTATTCAGAAGTCGTCCCACACAGATGAATGTGGACATTCCTCAGAATGAAAGGCAGACCCCCTGCTGGCCCAGATAGAAAAACGGCCGGACCCTCTCCCCATGGAAGGGCCCCGTCTGGAAAGTGTAGAGGTGAACCTCAGTCGCCGCATCCAGGAACTCCACCTTTCCTGCCTCGCAGTCCAGCCGCACCCGCAGCATCCTCAGCGGCGATTCCAAGTACAACTTCTCTTGAACCTTGGAGAAAGCGACCGTCTCCCCCGCCGAATTCTTCCCCAGGGCCCAGATTCCCTCCTGGGGGCTCAGCTGGAGTCTCCCCTTCCTGCGGACGGACTCCTTGGCCACACCAATGGCCCAGTATGCTCTGCCGCACACCGGGGTGTTGTCTGGATCCTGCACGAACACTTCCCAAGGGGTGTTGTCTGGATCCTGCACGAACACTTCCCAAAAGTGCCAGCCTGCGGTGAATTCCTCGCAGCCCAGTGCACATATTTTCTGGTCGAACCTCCCTGGCATATCCGGGACATTCTGGTATACGTTGGCCCACGTCAGAGAGGAGTTCAAGCACCGGAGCCGCGGGTGGGCGGTCGAGCTGTCGATCTTGATGTCAACTGAAAAGGAGGGAGAAGAGAAGCTGTAGGCGGGCTGGGAACAGGGGAGGGCAAGGCAGGGCAGGGCAGGGCTGCCTCCCTAAGGAGGAGGAAATTGGGCTGTTCTGTCCCCTCTGGAGCCCCGAGATGCGGTGCCTGGGGAGCTTCCCAAAAGGACCAATTCCCAAATATGGCGGGTAAATGGGGCCGCCTCTGGAGGGCAGGGAGGGCCCTGGGCAGGTGGTGGATCACTGGGACTACAGGACCAGGCAGGCCGGGGGTCCGACCGAGGGAAGGCGCTGCGCTTACTATTATTGCCTAGGAGGGTCCCTGGAGATAGCAGAGATAGTCCTCAACTTACAACAATTCCTTGAGTGACGGTTCAAACTTACAGCACTGAAAAAGCGACTCGCGACCATTTTTCACACATACAACCGTTGAAGTGATCCCCATGGTCACGTGATTAAAATCTGGACACTTGGCAACTGCCACTGTATTTGTCATGGGGTCCCTTGGGCGACCTTTGTGTCCCCTTTTGCAGTGTCGGTGGGGAAGCCAGATTCACTTAACGACCATGTTGCGAACAACTGCACTGACTCGACAACTGTGCCAAGAACGTTCGTAAAACCGGGCAAAACTCGCTTAACAAGTGCCTCGCTCGGCAGTGGAAACTCTGGGGTCAGTTGTGGGGGTATGTTGAGGACTCCCTGTGTTCCTGCTTCCCCTGCGCTGTCACTCTTCTCGGTCCTGGGTTTAGCACTCCTCCCGGAGAGCCCCAGAGCCGAGCGACACAGCAATTGTCATCTGGGACCTTCCTGGGACAGCTTGTAAGCTGGCCAGATCCTCCCCCTCCCCAAATAGTCATCTGCTGTTGCCCCAGACCCACCCACCGCACTTTGGTGGCTGCTCTGGGGTCCTCCTGTTTACAGGCAGCACCAGGCTCACCTGCTGACCTGTTCAGCCGCTTGTAGGGCTGAGGTTCGGGTAAGGACAAGGGATGCCCACTTGTGCCCCAGGGCACTGCAGATTGACCCCACCCCCATCCCCTACAGAAACGACCGCCTTCCCCAGTGTGCTGTTACCTTTAGGCGACCTTGGCTTTTGCGGAGCAAGTGCTGGGGAGGAAAGGGGAATCAGTTAAAAATCAGGCTGAGGTGTGTGTGTGTGTGTGTGTGAAGAAGCTCCTCCCGCGCTTCTCACAAAGCACAACTCAAAACTCAGCCCCTCGCTGGACTCTTCCAGGCCCTGAAAGACCTGCCCAGCGCCCTCAACTGTGGCTCCTTTCTGGAACGGCCAAGATGTGGCAGGGAAGGGCCGGCTCCATGTGGCTGCTGAGTCACCCCCTGCCCACCCAGTGGCTGATTTGGGGGCCCTCCAGACTCTCGGCATCCCTTGGGGTTTCCCACCCCTGGAGAAAGCCACTCCCGGCAGGCGTCACTCCTAGCGATTTGCGGAAAACATTGTGTGGCACCAGGCGAGGGTAGCAGGTTTTCAAGCCTCCCCCCCCCCACTGCCCCCTTCCTCCCTAGCCCCATGAGGTTACCCGTGGCCAGAGGTTGCTCCAGGTTCTCCCTGGTCAGTGTCCACTGCAGAGAGGCTGAAATTCAGATGAGAAGGAAAAAGAGAGGCTAGAAACAGCCAGCCGTACGTGATGCCCGCGCAGAAGCTACCATGTTGTTTGGAGCAGTGTTTTGGTCCCTGCCAGGCGCCCAGTGACACCCCTCAAGTATCATGGTTCAGGGGGAGATGACAGATGGGGTGCAGGAGGCTCCTCCTGAGAAGGCTCCAGACCCCGCCCCCAGCCCCACCTCAAAGGAGCCCCCCGCACCTTTATAACTGTCCAGCATCTGCCTTACGGAAGCGTTTTTCTCCAGGACTGTCCTGCCTTGCAGCCCGGGGGAGACGCTCTTTACACGCCCCACCACGTAACTCTGGCACCTGCAACACAAGGAGGGCATCCTCACACAGCTACCCGGCTCTCTCCCCACAACATGAGGGGCTGATCGAAGGTTAGTATTGCCCAGTTCCCTTGTGTGTGTGCGTGTAAGAAGCGGGCCCATTCCAGCATCTTGCCACATAAATATAGAGTGTGGTACAAATCCTAGCTTCTATGTTATGTAAGCATGTACATTGCTTTGATCGCAACCGACTCTGTGCACTGAACCAGGGTAGAGTTCAGTAAAGAAGTCAGGAAAGACACAAACTAAACACAAACACAAAAGTCAACTGTGATTGCGATCCTACTACACCAAGGATGAAGGTATCCCACGCAAGGAAACCCGGTTTCCTGCAACTGAGCCTACACCGCTTCCCTCAGCCCCAACCGGACACTCTGGCCAGGGACCGGAAGGGCTGCGGAGGAAGTCGAGGTCCAAGAAGAGAAGAGAATGTCTGCAGCTGAGGGTCCTCGGCTCTTGTCGTGCAGACGTTTCATTACCCAACTGAGTAACACCACCAGTGCCACAGGGGGGTGGGGTTTGCTCTCATTTAATGTCCATGTAGTCCTTGACTTACAACTCTTCATTTAGTAACCATTGAAAGTTACAACGGCACCCAAAAAATGTGACCTATGACTGTTTTCGCAGCTGCAACTGTTGCATCCCGTGGTCACATGATCAAAATTCAGACGCTTGGCAACCAATGCATGTTTATGGCGGTCGGTGTCCCAAGGTCACATGATCCCCTTTTGATGACCTTCCGACAAAGTCAATGGGGAAGCCAGATTCACTTAACAACCATATTACTAACTTATCAACTGGGGCGATTCAACTGTCTCACTTAGCAGCAAAATTTTGGCCTCCACTGTGGCTGTAAGTGAAGGACCGCCGGTGCTACCGGCTTCCCCTGTCAAGTGTTGCTGGGACGGTTGTCCCCTTCTCGGTGGTTCCGTGATTAGGCTGTTGTTTACTATTGGATTGTTTGTCTGTGTTGGTGGTTCCTAATCTGTGTCGCTTACGGCTTAACGCTGGACATGCAAACAAGCCGTAAACAGCTCCCCAACTAAGGGCAGCCTACCTGCACGTAAAGAGAGAGCGAACCCCACTTCCTCCCAGCACTGACGTCACCCAAGCGGGTAATGAAATATTTGCAAGGAATCGGTCGAGCCCAGAGAACACCCAGGACCCCACGACTAGCTTCTCTCGGTGACAAAGGGATCCTCGGAGATCAAGCCGCACAAGGAATTCTGAGGACAAACTGACCCACAAGGACGGGCGGGGAAGGGCAAGATGGCGCCTTACCTGTCCACGGTGCCCTGGATGTCCTGAAAGAGGAGAGCAGAGAAATGAGTCCCGGCCCTTGCAAGGGTGGCCAGTGTCCCCCCCTCCAGAGGAACCTCTTGTTTCTCCCCCCCTTGAGGCCAGCGAGAGCCCCGCCCACCTGCAGGAATTCCCAGTCTGGCTGGTGGCACTTCCTGTCTGTCTGGGCAATCAGCTGCTGCCCCCCCGTTGAGCTGGGCCAGAGGGCCCACCCACTCAGCCTCCATCTTCTCCTCCTGCTCGGCCAGCCAGGCGACCCAGACCGACTGCCCCTCCTTGAGCAGCTGCTGCAGGGATCCCAGCGCCAGGCTGACCTTCTGCTTCTCGGTGGCTAATTGCTCCTGGGGGGCAGAAGACGGGGGAGGGGGAGAGTTCCCAGTTGCAGAACCAGCATCCCTGGAGCTGTATCCTGTGCCCCCCCCAGACCCACCTGGCACTCCTGCCGGCTCTGCTCTTCTGTCCGCCTCTGCTCCAGCAGCTGCTTCTCCTCCATCCTCAGGGGCTCCAGGAGGGCATCCAGCAAGTCCTGCGCGGGGAGGAAACGGTGCCATTGCCGAGTCCACGATGGCAGTGCTCCCACCCAGGGAGGCTGACAAGGGGCCAGAGGGACCCCCGTGCTACACTCCAGGGGTGGGTCTGCTGGGCACCAGAGCATCCGGTCAGGGAGAGGCTCACGAGGAGAGAAGGAGCTGAGAGTCTGCCTGCCTCCCGTCTCCTCTCTCGCTGCCGAAAATTAGCCTGGCTCTCCTCTGCCATTTTTCCAGTGTTAGTCTTTGGGGGCCTTTAACTGCTCCCACGATCATCTTTCCATCTTTCCGGGGCCGCCTCTGCCTGACCCCCCCCCCAAGAGCTGATGGAGTGCCCCAGGCAGTTGGGGCTGTTCAGCTCCCCCCTTTGGGAATGCCTGCCTCCACAGTGCCCACCCCCTACCTTGTACTCCTGGGCAGCTTCGGGCAGGGAGAGGAGGGGGTGGCCCTGGTGCCCCCCCAGGCAGCCGGCGCAGAGGAGGCGCTTCTCACTGGAGCAGAAGGTCTGCAGGGGCTGCTGGTGTTCTCGGCACAGCTGGGGGTCGCTGCTCCCCTCCTGGACTCCCCCTGACAGCCGAAGCCCCTTCACCAGGCCCACGATGTTGGCCAGGGCCCGGTTGGGGTAGGCGCTGCCGGGCTCCACCCTGGCTCTGCACTGGGGGCAGGAAGCCTCAGCGCCCAGCAGGGCCAGGCAGTCGCGGCAGAGGTTGTGGCCACAGGCCAGGACCATCGGCTGCTGGAAGAGGTCCAGGCAGAGCGGGCAGGTGGCCTGCTGGCCCAGCTGCCCCAAGGCCGTCTCCTCCCCTGAGGCCTCCATGGGGCTCTTCGCTCCCGTTTCTCCCTCGCTGGACCTGGAAGGAGGAGAAGCTGATCTGTTGGCTCCTTCTGGGGGGGGGGGGCAGCCAGGAGCTCTTGGGGAGGGGGAAGAGGATTTCTCAGCCCCTCCGCTCCTGCAGGGAACGCGTTCCAAGCCCCTCCTCCAATACCCTTCCTCGTTAGAACTGGCTAAGCAAGGGGTCTTTTTGAAATGGGGGGGGCTACTCAGTGGTCAGAGAAGAGAACAAGGGAGGCCTCCTTGGGGTCTGGCAGGGCTTCTTTGGACCCCCACCTGCTCTTCTGTCCCTTCAGCCCCATAGACCCCCCCGTTGCGCTCCTTCCCTGCCAGCCCCCCAAGACCGGGCCTACCCCCGAAACAAACTGGGCAACAGAAGAGAAAAACCCGGTTCTCCCCCCTCCCACTTTGAGGGAGCCCCCCACCTTCCCGCCTGGGGCGCCCTTCAGTGGGAATCGGGGCGCCGTTTCTTAAGGGGGGGGAGGAGAAAGCGGGGCTCACCTTCCCCGCGAGGCTCCTTCGGAAGGCACCACGGCCGCCCCCTCCGGAGGGACTCCGCTGGGCGGGGCCAAAGGCGGGGAGGCGGGGCGTCGCTTTTGGGCCTGGGGAGGGCAGCCAAGAGGACCCAGGGAAGGCCCCCCCGGCGCTCCCCCTGCCGCGCTTTCGCCGCCCCCCTCCGCGCAGAGCAGCCGCCCTTCCCGCCGCCTGGGAAGCGAAGCGTGGGCTCGGCGGCGGCTGCGCAGAAGCAACCAGGGAAGACGCCCGAGCTTTCGGTTTCGTTTCCCAGCTGGGAGGCGGGGCGGGAGGAGACGGTCCTGCCCCTCCCGGCGGGGGAGGCCATTTACACGCCCCCCCACCACGTAACTCTGGCACCTGCATGGAAGGTCTGGATTCGCACACAGAGCCCCCTTGAGCCCAAAGGCTGAAGGCCCACAACGACCCTGTGAGGTGGGTTGGGGGGAAGAGAGAGAAAGAGGTGAGATTCCTCCTGAACGGGGCTCTGCGGCGTCTTCACCCCAAGTCTCCCCTGAAGGGCCCCTCTCCCCACCCCACCCCACCCTCCCCGAGAGGGAGGCTCCTCCTCCGCGCCCCTTGCCCTGAAGGGACCCCCCCCGCCCAGGACAGAGAAGCGCCCCATGAAGCTTCACTCCCTCCCCCGGCAGTTGGGGCTGGGCGCCCTCTTGCCTTTGTGGACCTTCCTAGGGGCACCAGGGCCAGCAAGCGAATCCCGGGCCCCTCCAGCCACGGGGGTCTTCTTCCGGGAGGATGGGAGGGGGGGCGGGCAAGGTTTCTCGGCTTGGCTCAGCGGCTGAGCCCGCGCTTCGCTTCCCAGGCGGCGGGAAAGGCGGCTGCTCTGCGGGGGGGGGCGAAAGTGCGGCGGAGGGTCCTCTTGGCTGCCCTCCCCAGGCCCAAGAGCGGCGCCCCGTCTCTGCTCCGGCCGGGGCTGCCTTTCCGCGCGTGGGAAAGTTGCGCCCCGGTTCAGACTCCGGGGAGGGGGCGCCCCTCCTCCCCGCCTTTGGCCCCGCCCACCGGAGTCCCTCCGGAGGGGGCGGCCGTGGTGCCTTCCGAAGGGCCGAAGGAGCTTCGTGGGGAAGGTGAGCCCCGCTTTCTCCTCCCCCCCTTAAGAAAATGGCGCCCCGATTCCCACTGAAGGGCGCCCCAGGCGGGAAGGTGGGGGCTCCCTCAACGTGGGGAGGTCGAAGCGGGTTTTTCTCTTCTGTTGCCCAGTTTGTTTCGGGGGGAGGCCTCGGTCTTGGGGGACTGGCAGGGAAGGAGCGCAACGGGGGGGGTGTCTATGGGGCTGAAGGCTTGCTCCTTCTCCAAGGAGGGCCGGGACCCCAAGGGACCCCTGGGCTGAGGCTGAAGGGACAGAAGAGAAGGTGGGGGTCCAAAGAAGCCCTACCAGACCCCAAGGAGGCCTCCCTTGTTCTCTTCTCTGACCACTGAGTAGCCCCCCCATTTCAAAAAGCCCCCTTGCTTAGCCAGTTCTAACGGGGGGGGGTTTAATGCCTCTGGGCTTGAATTGGAGGAGGGGCGTTCTCTGCAGGAGGGGAGAGGCTGAGAAATCCTCTCCCCCCCACCAAAAGCTCCTGGCTCCCCCCCCCCCCCCGAAGAAGCCAACAGATCAGCTTCTCCTCCTTCCAGGTCCAGCGGGAAACAGGAGTGAAGAGCCCATGGCAGCCTCAGGGGAGGAGACGGCCTCGGGACAGATGAGTCAGGAGGTCACCTGCCCGCTCTGCCTGGACCTCTTCCAGCAGCCGATGGTCCTGGCCTGTGGCCACAGCTTCTGCCACGACTGCCTGGCCCGGCTGGGCGCTGAGGCTTCCTGCCCCCAGTGCAGAGCCAGGGTGGAGCCCGGCAGCGCCTACCCCAACCGGGCCCTGGCCAACATCGTGGGCCTGGTGAATGAAGTTCGGCTGTCGGGGGAAGACCAGGAGGGGAGCAGCGACCCCCAGCTGTGCCAGGAACACCAGCAGCCCCTGCAGACCTTCTGCTCCAGCGAGAAGCGCCTCCTCTGCGCCGGCTGCCTGGGGGGGCACCAGGGCCACCCCCTCCTCTCCCTGCCCGAAGCTGCCCAGGAGTACAAGGTAGGGGGCGGGCACTGTGGAGGCAGGCATTCCCAAAGGGGGGAGCTGAGCAGCCCCAACTGCCTGGGGCACTCCATCAGCTCTTGGGGGGGTCAGGCAGAGGGCTCCCCGGAAAGATGATCGTGGGAGCAGTTAAAGGCCCCCAAAGACTAACGCTGGAAAAATGGCAGAGGAGAGCCAGGCTAATTTTCGGCAGCGAGAGAGGAGACGGGAGGCAGGCAGACTCTCAGCTCCTTCTCTCCTCGTGAGCCTCTCCCTGGCCGGATCCTCTGGTGCCCAGCAGACCCACCCCTGGAGTGTAGCACGGGGGTCCCTCTGGCCCCTTGCCAGCCTCCCTGGGTGGGAGCACTGCCATCGTGGACTCGGCAATGGCACCGTCTCCTCCCTGCGCAGGACTTGCTGGATGCCCTCCTGGAGCCCCTGAGGGTGGAGGAGAAGCAGCTGCTGGAGCAGAGGCGGACAGAAGAGCAGAGCCGGCAGGAGTGCCAGGTGGGTCTCTCGGGGGGGCACAGGAGGCAGCTCCAGGGATGCTGGTTCTGCAACTGGGAACTCTCCCCCCTCCCTCTGTGTCCCCCATCTTCTGCCCCCCCCCCGGAGCAATTAGCCACCGAGAAGCAGAAGGTCAGCCTGGCGCTGGGATCCCTGCAGCAGCTGCTCAAGGAGAGGCAGTCGGTCTGGGTCGTCTGGCTGGCTGAGCAGGAGGAGATGGAGGCCGAGTGGGTGGGCCCTCTGGCCCAGCTCAACGGGGAGGCCTCCGGCCTGCAGCAGCTGATTGCCCAGACAGACAGGAAGTGCCGCCAGCCAGACAGGGAATTCCTGCAGGTGGGCGGGGCTCTCGCTGGCCTCAAGAGGGCGGGAGAAACAGAGGTTGGGGGGGGGACACTGGCCACCCTTGCGAGGGCCGGGACTCATTTCTCTGCTCTCCTCTTTCAGGACATCCAGGGCACCGTGGACAGGTAAAGCACCATCTTGCCCTTCCCCGTCCCTGTCGTTGTGGGTCAGTTTGTCCTCAGAATTCCTTGTGCGGCTGGATCTCCGAGGATCCCTTTGTCACCGAGAGAAGCTAGTTGTGGGCTCCTGCGTGCTCTCTGGGCTCGACCGATTCCTTGCAAACGTTTCACTACCCGATTGGGTGACGTCGTCAGTGCTGGGAGGAAGTGGGGTTCGCTCTCTCTTTACATGCACGTAGGCTGCCCTTAGTTGGGGTGCTGTTTACGGCTTGGTTGAAGATCCAGCGTTAAGCCGTAAGTGTCACAGATTAGGAACCACCGAGAAGGTGGCAACGGTCCCAGCAACACTTGACAGGGGAAGCCGGTAGCACTGGCGGTCCTTCACTTAAGAGCCACAGTGGAGCCCAAAATTCTGCAAGTGAGACAGTTGAATCATCTCAGCTGATAAGTTACTAACATGGTTGTTAAGTGAATCTGCCTTCCTCACTGACGTTGCTTGTCGGAAGGTCGTACAGAGGGGATCACGTGACCTTGGGACACTGCGACCGCTGTAAACATGCGTCGGTTGACAAGCGTCTGAATTTTGATCATGTGACCACGGGAGATGCTGCAACAGTTGTAGCTGCGGAAACAGCCATAGGTCACATGTGTTGTGGGGAGAGAGCCGGGTAGCTGTGTGAGGGCGCCCTCCTTGTGTCGCAGGTGCCGGAGTTACGTGCTGGGGCATGTGAAGAGCGTCTCCCCCATACTGCAAGACAGACTCAGGACCATCTTGGAGAAAAACACTCCTGTAAGTCAGGTTGTGGACAATTACAAAGGTGAGGGGCTCCTTTGAGGTGTGGCTGGTGGGGTCTGGGCCCCTCTTCTCATAGCTCAGAAAGTGAGGACAAATAAAGGGAAATATTTCTTCACCCAGAGGGTCGTTGATTTATGGAATTCACTTCCAGAAGGGGTCGTGACAGCTGTCAGCCTTGATAGCTTCTGTTGTGGGTGTCTCTAGACCAGCTTGGGAAATGTCAGAGGATGAGGAGGAGCAGCCAGGCCCCTCTGGGTGTTTTCCCCTCCCGGCAGCCGAGACAGACAGTGAGGAGATTTGCATGCAGTCTGGGTCAGAATCTCAAAGCGGGGAGTCAGACTTGGAACAGGAAAATATATGGCTTGATCCGAGATTCCAAAGGTTTGATAGGCGGAGGTTTCAGTTACGTGGAAAAAGGAAGCCATGGGGGAAGTGACGTATCGAAAACTATATTAGAAGGTGAAGGAGGGACTAATTCTTTGTCACGAGCAACGTTAATATCAAGTAGTAGCCTGATACCTCGAGGAGTTAGTTTGAACTCAGTTTTCTGGTGTTTTTGGAATCTACGGAAGATTAATGAGGTCTTGGACAACCTGAGAGATAAAGAGTGAGTTATTGGAAGGGGGGAGAGCATGTTTAAGCTGAATGTAAATAAGTCAGACTCGGCCGTTCAGCAAACAAACTGCCAGCATCTTGCTTTGAAGTGAATCTCTTGAACTGTGTTAAATAAAACTCTTAAAGAAATATTCCTGTGGACTTTACTAAGCTGAGAAGGGCCGGATACAACAGATTGCTCGTGACACAGAATTAGTAAAAAACAAAACCATAGTTCGAGCTTTCAGTACTGCGCAAGTCCAGTGACGTCATGGAGCAGCTTCTAGCTGATAATCCTGCTCTGTATCAACTAGTTCAAGGTCTCCAGCTGCAAATTGGCAATTTGCAGCAGCAGATTCAGCAAGCTGCAGTAGCCCCAGCCCCAGCTCCAGCCCCCCCTCCCAGAAGAAGCAGGTGTTATTTAGCATTGCCTGATAAGTTTACTGGAGAGCGTAGTAAATTTCCAGCTTTTTTAAACATTCATTGCTTCAACTCCAGCAGATTTCCAGCTTGATGAGACTAAAGTGGCTTTTATTTTAAGTTTGCTCTCTGGTCCAGCTGCTGATTGGTCATCTCCTCTGATAGACAGACAAGATCCTGTCCTGCGCAATTATGCAGGATTCTGCCAGCTGATGGAAAGAGAATTTGCTGACCCCCTTCGTAGACAAAATGCCACCAGGCGGATACGTGAGCTACGTCAAGGATCGCGCTGCGTAGCGGAATATATCTCAGATTTTCGCCGCCTAGCTCAAGAAATTAATTGGAATGAAGAGGCTCTCATGGAAATCTTTCAAGATGGCCTGTCTTCCCAGATCTTGAATGGATTGAGACATACTGTAATACCCGCGACCCTGGATGCATTATACCAACATTGTTTGACTATTGAGGCGCAAACGCAAGCCATGGATGCCCGCCTGGTCAAACAGATGGTTCTAGTCACCGGAAGTGCCAAGCCAGTTCCTGCACCACGCAGAGGATTCCAGACCCTACCTATCACTCCACCCATCCCGGCACCCAGACGTATTTTCCAACCACTGCCGGCTTACACTGAGAGGCGTCCTGTACCCATGGCCAGAGATGAACCCATGGATCTTGGTGCAGCCAGATCTCGCTTGACCGAGGCTGAGAAGGCAAGACGGAGAGCTGAGGGATTGTGCCTGTACTGTGGAGAGATGGGTCACTTCGTCATGGCCTGCCCCCAGAAACGACGTGGTACGGCAGGTCCTACTCCTGTTCCAGCTCGGCCTCCCACTCAGCAGTTTCAAGCCACCTTGCCGGGAAACGGCCAGAGCCCGGCCTAATGGAAACGTTGGGTCGGGCAGGCGCCAAACCCAGTTCCAGTTCCGCAGACGAAGACCCTGGTCCTCCGAGACATTTGATCCTAGCAACCCATATACTTCTGGGAAACCATGCCCAGGGCATTCCGGCACACACCTTGTTGGATTCTGGAGCCACCACTAATTTCATGGATGAAGCTTTCGCTCGTCAGCATGCCATACCTTTGTGCTCCGTTAAGCCGCCTATGTTGGTTGAGACAATCGATGGTCGTGAGTTGTTGTCTGGACCGATCAAGTTCATGACCCAGCCCATACGCCTGGTCATAGGACAACATGAAGAAGCCATCCAATTATATGTTACCAAGGGACTTCATTTCCCCTTAGTTCTCGGCCTAGCCTGGTTGAGAACCCATGATCCTTGTGTGGTGTGGTCCCAGAACTTTGTTTCATTTCCCAGTTTGCAATGCGTAGACCACGTACGCCAATTTTGCGCAGCCCAGCTACCATCCCACCCTGACATCACCTTGCCGGCCGACCTAGCGGACTTTGCAGATATATTCAGTGAGAAAGAGGCAGACCAATTGCCTCCGCATAGACCATATGACTGTGCCATTGATTTGCTGCCAAATGCCAAGCTTCCAGGGGGACGCCTTTACTCCATGTCAGAACCCGAGTTGGCCGCATTAAAAGACTTTGTGGACAAAAACTTGGCCAGGGGTTTCATTCGTCCCTCTTCCTCACCTCTGTCAGCTCCTGTGTTATTCGTGAAGAAGAAAACTGGAGATTTACGACTATGCTGTGACTATCGCAAGCTCAATGCCATCACGGTGCGCAATCGGTACCCTCTGCCTTTGATTCCTGATCTCATGGACCGTCTCCGATCAGCGGCCATCTTCACCAAGATAGATCTACGGGGTGCTTACAACCTGGTTCGCATCCGAGAGGGGGACGAGTGGAAGACCGCGTTTGGGACCAGGTATGGTCATTTTGAGTATACAGTCATGCCCTTTGGACTCACCAATGCTCCGGCCGTCTTTCAACATTTCATGAATGACATCTTCCGGGATTTATTAGATCAATTCGTGGTGGTTTACCTCGATGACATCCTGATCTACTCCCCGTCACGAGCAACTCATCTCCAGCATCTCCGGCAAGTTCTGCAACGCTTGAGAGAGCATCACCTTTATGCCAAGTTAGAGAAATGTCAATTCTATCAAACCACCATTGAGTTTCTGGGACATGTGATTTCTCCACAAGGCATCGCCATGGATCCTGGCAAGGTTGAGGCCTTGCAAACCTGGCAACCACCATGTAAAGCAAAAGATGTCCAAAGACTTGATTTGCGAACTATTACCGGCTATTCATTCCGAGGTTTTCTGCCTTGACTGCGCCCCTTACTCGACTGTTAAAGAAAGGCATTAAGTTCCAGTGGGGCGATGCCGAGCAACAGGCATTTCAGACCCTCAAAAAGGCTTTTGTTCAGGAACCCATTCTCAAGTATCCAGATCCTTGTCGTCCCTTTGTAGTGGAGGCCGACGCCTCAGATGTTGCTGTAGGGGCCGTGCTTCTTCAAACACGCCAAGATGGCGGCCCCCTGTTCCCGTGTGCTTATTACTCCAGGAAACTGAGTCTCTCCGAACGCCATTATACCATTTGGGAGAAGGAGCTATTGGCCATCAAGACTGCTTTTGAGACCTGGAGACACCACCTGGAAGGAGCCCGCTACCAAGTTGAAGTTCGGACTGACCATAAAAACTTGGAATTTCTGCAATCTGCCAGGAAATTGAATCAACGTCAGATCCGTTGGTCTTTGTTCTTCGCTCGATTCAACTTCAAAGTCACCTACATTCCGAAAGGGTACAACAAAAGAGCAGATGCCTTGTCCCGTAAACCTGAGTATCTACAGATCAAGGACCCCTTGCCGCTTCGAACCATTCTGCCTGTCGAATCGATCGCAGCCGTGCACGATCCGGTAGATCTATGACGACAGATTCAGGAAGCGCAACAACTAGATGACTTTGTGGCACAGAGGAAGCAAGAGGTGGGTCCCGACTCACCTTGGACCTTGTCCGAGGGTCTATTACGCTTCCGTAACCTGTTATATGTTCCAGCAGGCCCACTCCGTGGTCTCATCCTGACTCAATGCCATGATAACCCGGCGGCGGGTCATTTTGGTCTCTTTAAGACTCTCCACTTAGTATCTCGGACTTTTTGGTGGCCCAGACTTCGCCATGATGTTCATTCTTATGTGACTTCCTGTGTACGGTGCCGCCAGGCAAAACATGCCACAGGAGCCCCTCCGGGATTGTTACAGCCTTTGCCCACGCCGGAGAGACCCTGGGGGGCTATTTCCATGGACTTCTTGACTTGTCTACCTGTTTCTGCCGGCTACACCGTTGTCTTTGTAGTGGTGGACATGCTGACCAAGATGGCACATTTCATTCCTTGCCGAAGAATACCGACAGCCAAGGTCACTGCTCAGCTGTTCATTCAACATATCTTCCGGCTACACGGTTTGCCGGACAAAATAGTGTCCGACCGAGGAACCCAGTTCACCTCGGTGTTCTGGAGAGAACTCATGTCTGCGCTTCAAGTCCAAGTTAATCTAGCCTCCACGCATCACCCAGAGACTGATGGGGGTACAGAGAAAGTGATTGGCATCCTGGAGCAGTATTTGCGTTGTTTCATCAACGACCAACAGAACGATTGGTCCAAATATCTCTCCGTGGCCGAATTCGCTTTCAACAACTCTCAGCACACTTCCACTCAGACCACTCCGTTTTTTGCCAACTACGGCTATCATCCCAGATTTTTCCCGCTCACGCTCCTTGATTCTCCAGTTCCAGTTGCAGAGGACTATTTATCCGAGCTCCAGTCAGTTCAAGAGATGGTTAAGCAGCACTTGACTAAGGCCAAGGAAGACTACAAGAGGGTTGCAGACCGCTCTCGTCGCGACACGCCGCCGTTAGCTGTTGGAGATCGGGTTTGGCTCTCCACCAAGTACTTGTTTCCAGGGAGAATTCACCGCAAGCTTGACCAACGGTTCCTGGGTCCTTTTCCTGTGGAGACGGTCATCAATCCGGTGACCTATCGTTTGACTTTGCCTCGGTCTCTTCGTGTACATCCCGTGTTTCATCGCTCCTTGCTTGTTCCTGTCCACCCTGATTCTCCGCTTCGACCTCCTGATCCGGGCCCGACAGCTCGCCGTGCTCAAGTTCCTGTTTCCCGGTTGGAGGTGTCCGGCATCCGAGATTCCCGATGGCTCAACGACCGCTTCCAATATTTGGTTGATTGGACCGGGGGTGGGCCAGACGCTTGCTGTTGGGTAGATGCTCATGCTATTGAGGCTCCTGGGTTAATTTGGGATTTTCATGCTGCGTTTCCCTACAAACCACATCCCCTGCGACAGACCCGAGGGACGGGGCCTGCGGGGGGGGGATAGTGTTGTGGGTGTCTCTAGACCAGCTTGGGAAATGTCAGAGGATGAGGAGGAGCAGCCAGGCCCCTCTGGGTGTTTTCCCCTCCCGGCAGCCGAGACAGACAGTGAGGAGATTTGCATGCAGTCTGGGTCAGAATCTCAAAGCGGGGAGTCAGACTTGGAACAGGAAAATATATGGCTTGATCCGAGATTCCAAAGGTTTGATAGGCGGAGGTTTCAGTTACGTGGAAAAAGGAAGCCATGGGGGAAGTGACGTATCGAAAACTATATTAGAAGGTGAAGGAGGGACTAATTCTTTGTCACGAGCAATGTTAATATCAAGTAGTAGCCTGATACCTCGAGGAGTTAGTTTGAACTCAGTTTTCTGGTGTTTTTGGAATCTACGGAAGATTAATGAGGTCTTGGACAACCTGAGAGATAAAGAGTGAGTTATTGGAAGGGGGAGAGCATGTTTAAGCTGAATGTAAATAAGTCAGACTCGGCTGTTCCGCAAACAAACTGCCAGCATCTTGCTTTGAAGTGAATCTCTTGAACTGTGTTAAATAAAACTCTTAAAGAGATATTCCTGTGGACTTTACTAAGCTGAGAAGGGCCGGATACAACAGCTTCAAGGCAGGGTCAGACAGATTCATGGATGCCAAGTGTATCAGTGGTTATTAAAACGGATGTCCATGTGCCGCCTCTATGTTGGTTGAGGCAGGCAGGACTCCCTTGAGTACCATTTGTTGGGGTCAAGGGAAAGGGAGGGTTTTGCCTTCTCTTTCTGCTCAAGATCCCCATGTACAATTGGTGGGCCACTGTGTGACACAGAATGCTGGACTCGATGGGCTTTGGCCTGATTCAGCAGGGCTCTTCTTATGTTCTTATGTTCTTCCCTTCCTACTGGGGGATCTTGGGGGAGCCAGTCCCCATCCTGCTCGGGCTGGGAGGTGAAGGGGGGTACTGCCTCCTCCATCTGTCACCCCCCAACCCTTGTTCCTTAGGCGGGACCCCCCCAACCCTTGTTCCTTAGGCAGGAGGGTGTCACTGTGCACCTGGCTGGGACCAAGACGTTCGCCTCTGTGGCCGTCACTTACGGGTGGCTGTTTCTCACCTCGCTCTCATTTTTTCCTTTCCTCCTCCGAATCTCAGCCTCTCTGGACATGACTCTGACCAGGAAGAA
Source organism: Bothrops alternatus (assembly GCA_034064705.1). Taxonomy (NCBI): domain Eukaryota; kingdom Metazoa; phylum Chordata; class Lepidosauria; order Squamata; family Viperidae; genus Bothrops; species Bothrops alternatus. Next base: position 424,086 of record JARGCV010000107.1, read on the forward strand.
GCTGGAGCGACCTTTGCCACCTCCGGCCAGGAGTGTCGTATTCACAAATTCTCAAGGTCCAAGGGATGCCGAGAGTCTGGGGGGGTCCCAAAGGCAGCATCTGTGGGAGGGGGGCAGGGGTCTATCAGCCGCCACATGGAGCCGGCCCTTCCCCACCACGCCTTGGCCCTTCCAGAAAAGAGCCACGCTTGAGGATGCTGGGCAGGGCAGCTGGGTAGACTTTCCAGGGCATGGAAGGTCCCATGGGGGGGAGGGGAGGGGGTTGCTCAGTTTTTAGTTGTGCCCTGTAGGATGTGGGGGAGGGGGCTTCAGAAAGAGCAGCCTGATTTTAACACTTGTTCCCCTTTCTTCCCCAGGAACACCTTTTCCACAATACGCACAACTTCCAACAGGTCTTCCTAAAGGTAAGAACACACTGTGGAAAAGCCCTGGGGTGGGAGTGGGGGTGGCTTTCCATAGAGGGTGGGGTCCAGCAGAAGCGGGAGGTCTGCAGGCCCCAAAGCAGCCACCCAAACGTGGGCCTGGGGCAACAGCAGGGAGGTCCCTGGTGGCAGGCCTACCCCATCGCTCTGGAAGAGCGCTAGACCCACAACCAGCAATAGTGGTAACTCGGGAGAAGCAAGAACGGAGACAGTCCTCAACTTACGACCACAACCGAGCCCAGCATTTCCATCGCTGAGTGAGGCACTTGTTAAGTTAAGCAACGGCCCCTCGCTCCGTCCTTCCCTGAGCTGGGGAACCCTCCTTGGGGAGCCAGTCCTGCCCTGCTTTGCCCTCCCCTGTTCTCAGCCCGCCTAAGAGCTTCTCTTCTCCCTCCTCTTCAGTCTACGTCAAGCTGGACAACTCGACCGCCCACCCGCGGCTCCGGTGCCAGGGAACCGCTCTGACTTTGGCCGACCAAAACCAGAATCTACCGGATGTGCCAGCGAGGTTCAACCAGGAATTGTGTGCCCTGGGCTGCCAGGCATTTACAGCAGGCTGGTGCTTTTGGGAAGTGTACGTGCAGGAGGCAGGCAACACCCCTGTGTGCGGCAGAGCAGTCTGGGGCGTTGGGGTGGCCATAGAGTCTGTATGTAGGAAGGGGACCTTCCAGCTGAGCCCCCAGGAGGGAATCTGGGCCGTGGGGAAGAGTGTGGAGGGGGAGATGGTCGCTTTCTCCAAGGTTCACGAGAAGCTCAGCTTGCAAAAGCCGCTGAGGAGGCTGCGGGTGTGGCTGAACTACAAGGCAGAAGAGGTGGAGATCCTGGATGCAGAGAATGGGGCTCCCCTCTACACCTTCCGGACGGGGCCCTTCCTTGGGGAGAGGGCCTACCCTTTTTTCTACCTGGGCCAGCAGGGGGTCACCCTTCAGTGTGAGGACATCCAATTTCATCTGCGTGGAGCGGCTACTGATTATAATAGAATAGAAAATAGAATAGAATTAGAACAGGAAGGGACCTTGGAGGTCTTCTAGTCCAAGCTGGAAACCCTATATACCATCTCCACAACAGTTCATTCAATAATCAGTTACCACAACACTGAAAGAAGCGACTCGTAGCCATTTTGCATACTTCAGACCCCGGTCAAGGCAATTGAAATTCAGATCCTTGGCAGCTGACTCACCTTTTTGACGGTCGCGTCATCCTGGAATCACGTGGTCCCCTTTTGCGACCCCTCTGATGAGCAAGGTCACTGGGGACACCGGGTTCCCTCAACAACTGTGTGACCAATTTAAGAACTGCAGCGATTCACTTGAAAGAGTCTGGCGAGTAAAGTCGTCAGACGGGGCAAAACAAATTTTTCACTTAAGAACGTCAATTTTAGTCTCCGTTGCGGTTGTAAGTTGGGGACTACCAGTAGGTGCCTGAAGGGCAGCCCTCCAGGGCGCTGGTCCACGTTAGCCACCTCTCCGGTTCCTGCTCATAGGTCTTTTCCCGTGTGTGTGTGGGGAATTCACTTGAAGCACAAGAGGTGGGGCTGCAGCGTAGCCCACTGTGCTCAGCCCAATCTCCTGATGCCTTCAAGAGGCCCAGATGTTGTCCACTGTCCTCCGGGGTGTCCTTCCAACTCCCCTGTCTAGTCTGCCAGGGTTTCTTGGTGGTCTCCCCTTCCCATCCATATCCAGCCTTCCATAATGTCGCCATGATCAGCCCAGGCTGCTTGGTGGGCTGCCAAGCAGTTCTGGGCTGCAGGTGGCCTGGGGGGCTTTGGCCGTAGCCTCTGGGCCAGAAAAGACCCGCTGGTGGTGGGATGGGGGTAGTCCAGCTGGGGAATTTCAGGTGTCCACGCGTCTTCCGGGTGCCACGGATGAGAATCCCTGCCTCGGTGTGGCTCGCAGTGTATATGAGAAAGAGACGGTTAAAGGACTTTTATAATCAATAAAAGCGACATCTTAATATCTGCATATTACTCTACATTTCTGTGATTCTAAATTTTACTCCAATGTTACTCCAAGTTTTCTATTAAAAAAGCAACATGTTTATCTTTTATTTGTGCTGTTTCTCTACACCATGGTCCTCACGGAGACCGAGCTGTTTACGTACAACTTCAATACGGTTTTTTTTTAATTTTTTATTAAAGCAATCAACATTAATCATAATACCATATTAAGAAGCAGTCATAGATCATTAAATACAACCGTAAGTAATAGTCTTTGTAAACGTCAACTTTGGTAAACATTCTTCACTCCTCACGACGAGCCTCAACTATACGCCAGATACATTTTATTTGATTGGTGTTTCTCTTGTATAAAATCTATCCACTGTTTCCAGTCTATCATATATTGTTCATTTGAGCGATCCTTCAAATATGCCGAAATTTTCGCCATTTCTGCCAAATTTATTACTTTCAAAGTCCATTCTTCAATAGGTGATATTTCTGGCTTCTTCCAGTATTGTCCCACCAGCAGTTTAGCTGCTATGATCAAGTTCAGAATTAAGTCCGTCTCTGTGGTAGTGCAATCTTTTATGATCCCTAACTTCAATACGTTTTTAAGGCGACCTTTGAAAGCTTCCATGACAATAATTTTTAAAGGTAGGCTCCACCCCCCCCCAAAGGTGCCAAAAATATGCCAGCCCTTGAAGTAGGGCCAATGGGGGGGAGTTTCCCAGGGGTGGGGGGAGCCCCACAGAGACCTTCAACCGCCTCTAAGGGGAGGGAGGACCCCTTAGTGGCTGTTCTCTGGTCATCCAGGGTGGACAGACAGACGGTTTGGGAAAGGGCATCCCCGAAGACATCCTGGCCACAGAGGGCTTTCAAAGGAGCCCACAGACCCACAAATTGCACTCGGAAGCACAAAACGCAATCCCAGAGCAGGTCCTGGCTGGAAAATCCAGGTCTGGAAGCCTCTCCCTGCAAAATGGAGGGTGATGTCCCGAATCCCGGGAGGCAAAGGGCCTCGAATCCGGGCTTCCCTATCTGTCTGCCATGGAAGGCAGTCAAGGGGGGGGGACTGGGAGGGGAGGTCAGGACCATCCCTGCCCTTGGCTCAGGGAGGTTGGGCCATGGGGGGGAGCTCTTCCCTCCGGTCCAAGGTCAGTTCCTCCTCTGGAGCCTCCAGGGCGATGTGTGGGGCAGGCCTTGGCTGGGTTCAGCCTGAACGCTGCCTGTTGGGGTGAACTCCCCAGAGACTCCCCCCCCCACCACCACATCTGCCTCGCTGGCCTGGAACTTGAGGTTCCAAAGTTGTTTTTAAAAGGGGGGGATCCTGGCCCTGTTAACAGCCCCTTTTTTTTATCTTTTGAGAAAGCCTGTTTTCCTCCTCTTAGCCAAGGCCGTCTCTTCTTCCACATTTTGTTTATCGCATGCCTCCGGCCGCCCCGTCTCTTCTCAGTTGAAGGCGACTGAGCAAGATAAAAAGACGCAAATCTTTCACAACCGTGAATGCAAAACAGGATTGGAATTAACAGGAATTAAAAACAAACTGCAAAAACCCACCAAGGTTTGAAGGAGAGAAGTGGGGACTTTTTCTCTGCTAGGGCACCAAGAGCCGTTATAATAATAATGATAATAAAGTTGGAAGGGACCTTGGTGGTCATCTAGTCCAACCCCCTGCTCAGGCAGGAAGCCCTAGACCAGGGGTAGGCAACAGCTGGCTCAGGAATTCTGGGAGTTGAAGTCCACGAGTCCTAAAAGAGCCAAGGTTGCCTACCCCTGCCCTAGACCATTTCAGACCAATGGCTGCCTGGTCTCTTCTTAAAAACTCCCAGTGTTGGAGCATTCACCGCTTCTGGAGGCAGGTGGTTCCACTGGTTAATCGTTCTCCCTGTCAGGAAGTTTCTCCTTAGTTCTAGGTTGCTTCTCTCCTGGATTGCTTTCCATCCGTTGCTTCTTGTCCTGCCTTTCCTGAAGGCGGTGTGACCACTTGCTTTTTCGGCAACTACACAACAGAGGGCGCATCCTGAAAAGTCCTTACGGGAGGTTCTCCCGGAGGAGTCTGTGCTTCCGTTTTCACCTGCCATCAATGTCTTTTCTGGATGGCTTGCCACTTCTCTGAAACTTGCGCACCGTTTGTCTGTATACCCCATAAAAGGACTACACACACACACCCCTACACTCCCTTAACAAATGCTTTTTGTTTTGCCTGAATTAGTTAGAACAAATAACCAGTGGAACCACCTGCCTCCAGAAGCGGGGAATGCTCCAACAGTGGAGGTTTTTAAGAAGAGACTGGACAGCCATTGGTCCGAAATAGTGTAGGGTTTCCTGCCTGAGCAGGGGGTTGGACTAGATGACCTCCAAGGTCCCTTCCAACCTTATTATTAGTACTAGTACTAGCATTATTATTATTATTATTATTATTATTATTATTATTATTCAGAAGTTCGCATTTGGGGGGGCAAAGAAGCCCCTTTGCAAAGGTCAAAGTCTCTCTTTCCAATCCAGCAATCCGTTTTTTTTTACCAATAAAGGAGAATCTTTGCAGCTCAAGGCCCTGGGTGGTCCCTGAGCTTGGCTGTCTTCTTGCAGACGTTTCGTTATCCAAACTAGCCAATATCGTGAGTGTTGGTTAGGAGTGGGGTTAGTTCTCCATTGAGCAAATTGAAAGACGGATAACCTTTATTGTCTATTTTTTTTTAAACTGTGGGCACAATGGCCCACATTAAAAATGAAATTGAGTTGCTTGCTCTCGAGGTGTACACATACATAACACACACATACATAACACATGTAGGTCTATGAATAGACCTACACGCTTAATCTAAATCAGGGATCTGCAACTCTGACAACTTCAAGACTTGTGGACTTCAGCTCCCAGAATTCCTCAGCCAGCTTCTAGTCCAGCCCACTGCTCCCATTTCAGACAACGGACTGTCCAATCTCTTCTTGACAGCCCTCCGGTGATGGAGCGCCCATGATTTCTAGTAGCCAGCTGTTCCTCTGGTTTTTCTCTCCTTCCATTTCGTGCCAGAGACGAGAGAGGTGAGGAAGCTGAAGCTCCTTGCATATGCAGCCCGCTCATGTCCCGGATGCCGTCTGAAACGTCCGTCGCATGATGATGCGTGTCTGTCTGCCTGCTACACAGTTCTGATAGCATCAGAGGGAGGAAACGAGGACCAACAACATGGACTTTGTGGTCCTGCTGTAGCTGCTAAGGAGCACGGGCTTTCTTGTATTTTAATTCTTGTCATTTATTTTCTACGCAAAGGGGCAGGATGTTTTAATGTCATTTAATATTTCTCCTTTTGTACTATCCTTTGATTGTGTTAGCTATAAAAGGAGAATGCGGATCAGCAGCTCCTTCCTTCCTTCCTTCCTTCCTTCCTTCCTTCCAACCAACCAACCAACCAACCAACCATGACTTTGTTGAACTTTTGTGTTGTTTCTTTTGCAAACCTTTTTTTTTTTTTTTTGCTGCAAAGGTGGAGGGGGGGAACGGGACAGGCCGGGAGAGCAAATCTCTTCATTGGCCTAAGCAGCGTTTCCTTGAAAAGGCTGGGCTGTAAAATAAAATGGCCAGATTTCCTTCCTGCGGACTCCATGGAGGGAAGAGATGTGAGAACAATCAACCAGTGGAACAGCTCGCCACCAGAAATAGTGGGCGCTCCATCACTGGAGATTTTTAAGAGGAGGCTGGACAGTCACTTGTCTGAGATGGTATATAGGTTCACCTGCTTGAGCGGGGGGCTGGACTAGAAGACCTCCAAGGTCCCTTCCAGCTCTATTCTATTCCATTCCATTCCATATTTTCTATTCTATTCCATTCCATTCTATTCTATTCTATTCTATCCATTCCATATTTTCTATTCTATTCCATTCCATTCCATTCCATTCCATTCCATTCCATTCCATTCCATTCCATTCTATTCTATTCTATTCTATCCATTCCATATATTCTATTCTATTCTATTCTATTCTATTCTATTCTATTCTATTCTATTCTATTCTATTCTATTCTATTCTATTCTTTTCTATTCTATTCCTTATTCTATTCTATTCTATTGTGGTGAGCTGTGGTGTACTGTGAGAGGGATTTCGGAGTCCTAGTGGACAATCACCTAAATAGGAGCCAGCCATGTGCTGCAGCTGCCAAAAAGGCCAACACAGTGCTGGGCTGCATTAACAGAGGGATAGAATCAAGATCACGTGAAGTGTTAATACCACTTTACAAGGCCTTGGTAAGGCCACACTTGGAATAGGGCATCCAGTTTTGGTCACCACGATGTAAAAAAGATGTTGAGACTCTGGAAAGAGTACAGAGAAGAGCAACAAAGAGGATCAGGGGACTGGAGGCTAAAACATACAAGGAACGGCTGCTGGAATTGGGGATGTCTAGTTTAATGAAGAGAAGGAGGAGGGGGGACATGATAGCAGTGTTCCAATATCTCAGGGGCTGCCCCAAAGAAGAGGGAGTCAAGCTATTCTCCAAAGCGCCTGAAGGCAGGACGAGAAGCAACGGATGGAAACTCATCAAGGAGAGAAGCAACCTAGAACTAAGGAGAAACTTCCTGACAGTGAGAACAATTCACCAGTGGAACCACCTGCCTCCAGAAGCGGTGGATGCTCCAACACTGAAAGTCTTTAAGAGGAGACTGGACAGCCATTTGTCCGAAATGGTATAGGGTTTCCTGCCTGAGCAGGGGGTTGGACTAGATTACCTCCAAGGTCCCTTCCAACTTTATTATTATTCTTGTTATTGTTATTGTTATTATTTTATTATTACTATTAATATTACTACATTGGTACCCCTTGCTGTAGGTTATTTTAGGCAATGTTTTTTGTTTGTTTCTATTTGCCTGCCACCCAAATATGGAACCATTTCTTTTTTAAATCTGCTTGGCAAAACACAACTGCTGCGCCCTTTAAACGCTAACCGTTCTCTTGCTAAATATCATAGTGGCTCAGCAAACTGTAAGTAGTTTGAGAACCACATGGTTGTTCGGCTCCCTTATTAGCGTTTTTTTTAAAAAGGGGGGATACGGGCACTTCTAACAGGGCAGTCTGGACCACAAATGATAACTTTTAAGAAAACGTGTGTGGTTGTGGTTGTTGTTGGTTTTCTTCCCTTTCCTACCCAAGGTCTTCATTTCTTCGGTATGTGAGAACTTGCCCTTTCAGCAAACTGCAGAAAATGAGAGAAAGCGCTCTGGAAGTCCTTGAATTTTTTATTTATTTTTTATTTATTTTTTTAAAAAACCAACCCAGCTGGGAAAGGAGGATTTAATTGGCCACCTGTGGGAGCTTATCTGTTTTCTCTTGTTCAAAGCCTGGCAGGTGATCAAAGGCTTCATCCCTGGCCGGGCATCTCAAAATGTCTTGTATTGTCTGCTTCTCCCTGTCCTAGTATAAAAGGACTTGACACCCACCCACCCACCCACTCCGGCCCCCCAATAACTGATAGGCTTATGGTCCAACTGGGGAACTGGCCAGGATCCTTCCACCCACCCCACCCCACCCCACTCCTCCCAGCAGGGACTGGCGAAAGGGAATTTGAGGCCTACCTGTAGTAGTAGGGACAGTAGTGGCCAAGAGTGTGGAAACCTTTTGGGAAAAGTGTATTTTTGAGGTTGGATGGCTAATAACACCAAAAAAATTTTTGGGGGGGGAACAGTACCATAAAATTATATATCAATGGAAAGGTCATTTAATCAAGAACATAGTGCAACGAAGTTTGTTCGATTATCTGTACTGTGTTCTATGAAAAGTTACAGCCAAATAACCGGAAAAACGGAAGCACAACTTTCTCAGGTGGATCTCAGGGAGCTTTCCTTCCTCTCATCGTAGCCATCGAGCAGGAGTCATAATAATTAGTAGTAATTAATAATAACCGGAGCACCACCTGAACACCTTCGGCATCGACCAATTCACCGTCCATCAATTGCAAAAGGGGCTTGACTCCGCGCGGTTTCCCATCCTGCGATGAGAGTCGATACACCGTCCCAAGGTCCACACCGTCCCCTCCCAGGACAGAAGCGCCAGAACAGAACAGAACAGAAAAATAGAGTAGAATAAGAATAGAGTAGAGTAGAACAGAATATAGAATAGAATAGAATAGAATAGAATAGAATAGAATAGAATAGAATAGAATAGAATAGAATAGAATAGAATAGAATAGAATAGAATAGATATTGGAATATAGAGTAGAGTAGAGTAGAGTAGAGTAGAGTAGAGTAGAGTAGAGTAGAGTAGAGTAGAGTAGAGTAGAGTAGAACAGAACAACAGAACAGAACAGAACAGAACAGAACAGAATATAGAATAGAATAGAATAGAATAGAATAGAATAGAATAGAATAGAATAGAATAGAATAGAATAGAATAGAATAGAATAGATATTGGAATAGAATAGAATAGAATAGATATTGGAATATAGAGTAGAGTAGAGTAGAGTAGAGTAGAACAGAACAACAGAACAGAACAGAACAGAATATAGAATAGAATAGAATAGAATAGAATAGAATAGAATAGAATAGAATAGAATAGAATAGAATAGAATAGAATAGAATAGAATAAGGGATAGAATAGAATAGAATAGAATAGAATAGAATAGAATAGAATAGAATAGAATAGAATAGAATAGAATAGAATAGATATTGGAATAGAATAGAATAGAATAGATATTGGAATATAGAGTAGAGTAGAGTAGAGTAGAGTAGAACAGAACAACAGAACAGAACAGAACAGAATATAGAATAGAATAGAATAGAATAGAATAGAATAGAATAGAATAGAATAGAATAGAATAGAATAAGGGATAGAATAGAATAGAATAGAATAGAATAGAATAGAATAGAATAGAATAGAATAGAATAGAATAGAATAGAATAGATATTGGAATATAGAGTAGAGTAGAGTAGAGTAGAACAGAACAACAGAACAGAACAGAACAGAATATAGAATAGAATAGAATAGAATAGAATAGAATAGAATAGAATAAAATAGAATAGAATAGAATAGAATAGAATAGAGAAAACGAATAGAATAGAATAGAATAGAATAGAACAGAACAGAACAGAATATAGAATAGAATAGAATAGAATAGAATAGAATAGAATAGAATAGAATAAAATAGAATAGAATAGAGAAAACGAATAGAATAGAATAGAATAGAATAGAATAGAATAAGGGATAGAATAGAATAGAATAGAATAGAGCTGGAAGGGACCTTGGAGGTCTTCTAGTCCAACCCCCCCATTTACAATTAGTAAAAGGATATTTTTATTTTATATTAATATATTTATATTAATATATTTATATTATATTATTTATATTATTATATATAATATAATATATATTTTATAAAAATGCATTGTACTGTATATAAATATTATACGGTGTTTTAATATTTTATAATTTTATACATTCTACTTACTTGTATCTATGTGATACATTTAATAACGTACTTAGATTTGTGCATTCACGTTGGGTTGCAAGGCTGGATTGAACGAGGTGAAATGAATGAAAAAAGATACTTGGGCAAGTAGCCTTTCCCACAATAATTGGGAGATCTGCCGGCTCCCCAAGAATCCTTGGATCGTATCCAAGGCCAGGAAAGCTGGAAAAAAGATTTCTTCAGATTCTCTTAGGCAGAGCCTGCATATTTTATTTTTTATTTTTACACAAGCTACAAAAACGGTTCTCGGATCTGTTTCTGAGAGAGGCTGTTAAATCTATCCTACACGGGTGGTCCTCAACTGACGACCACAATTAAATCCAAAAGTTCCGTTGCTAAGTGAGACATTTGTTAAGTGAGGTTTCCCCCCACACACTCACATTTTTAGGACCTTTCCTGCCACAGTTTTTAAGTGAATCAGTGCTGTTGTTTTGTTAAGGAATGTCAATCTGGTTTCCCCTTGACTTTGGTCGCAAAAGCAGATCACTTGATCCTGAGATGCTACCTAACCGTCATAAAGCCAAGCATCTGGATTCTGGTCACGTGACCACGGGGGATGCCGCGAGGGTCGTTTTAACAGCGAAAAGCGGCCTTTTCCCAGTGCCGTTGTAACTTTGGACCATCGCTAAACAAACCGATATAAGGACTGCTTATATCAATTGATCCATTCGGCACTTAAATTTTGGGGGGGCTCTGATGGACAAAAATATTACACGCAGGAATTAAGGCAGGGGTCTTCCAACTGGGCCCTTGGATGACTGGTGGACTTCGACTCCCAGAATTCCTCAGCCAGGCACGCATCATCCAAGGGCCCAGTTGCGTGCCTGGCTGAGAAATTCTGGGAGTCGAAGTCCGCCAGTCATCCAAGGGCCCAGTTGGAAGACCCCTGGATTTTATGGAACAAATTTGGGGGAAATAAGGGGGAAAGGCCAAGACTATTTCCAGCTCTCCATTCACCCAAGTAATGAAAGGCAATTTCACCCCCTTATTCATTTCATTTCCAGTGAACGAAGTAAACCAACTTTTGCCCTACATCCTGCAAAGATTCAGCTTGTCCTTGGGACAGCGGCAAGTTTACGATAAACCGAATTATAACCGAAGACCCAGATGGCCAAGAGCCAGGAGAGTTGTTATCGTTAGTTTGGAGATCTCGGGGCCCACACACGATTCTTCTCCATTTGTGTGTGGTTTTTTTTTGTTTTTTTTGTTTCTGGGTGTCTTGAAAGAGAAGCCTCACAATACTGAGAGCGGAGGGGGGGGTGTGTTTTGATTTCGTTTTTATTTTTTGAACGGTTCGCTGGTTGGTCTTTTGGGCCAAGAAATGATCTTTTTTATCTTTCAGGGAGCGAGAGATTTGAGTCAGAGGGACAAGGTTTTCTTGGAGGTTTCCGAGAAAAGATGGGGGAGCCGTTCCTCCAGGAAGGACTCTGGCCTTGGGCAAGGGGGTTGGACTACATGACCTCCCAGGCCCCTTCCAGCCCGTGGATTCTGTGATTCTATCTTCTCGCCACCTTTTTTGAATGCTGGCGAGGAGGAATCTTCTCAAACGTTCCCAAGCTGGACAAATAATAGTAATAATAATAGTAAAGTTGGAAGGGACCTTGGAGGTCATCTAGTCCAACCCACTGCTCAGGCAGGAAACCCTATAGCATTTCAGACAAATGGCTGTCCAGTCTCTTCTTAAAAACTTCCAGTGTTGGTTAGCACTTAAGGGTGGATCGCAAAGGTGCTTTTCCAAAAAGGCAACTGATTTTCCTCGAGGAAGAAGCAGCAGCTTCATCGGTTGCGATGGAAAGATTTGGAGTCCAGACAGTTGAGACTGAAGGGGTGTGTGTGTGGGTGTGTGTGTGTGCGCGCGTTGTGGTGTGTGAAGCTCTATTGGCAAGACAGGGTTTTCACCGGTGTTTGAACCGGGGGGTCCTTCTCCCCCGTCTGGTTCCACAAGAGGACATCGTGCCACAGATCGCACGACGCTTTGGGCTGGAATTAGGTGAATCAGGAGAGAGCTGGAAGGGACCCTGGACATCTATGTTGTATATGTGTGTGTGTGTGTATAATGTACATTTATGTTGTATATATAAATGTATGTGTATATAAGTGAGTCCTAGTGGACCATCACTTAAACAGGAGCCAGCCGTGTGCTGCAGCTGCCAAAAAGGCCAACAGAGTGCTTCTAGGCTGCCTGAACAGAGGGACAGAATCAAGATCAGGTGAAGTGTTAATACCACTTTACAAGGCCTTGGTAAGGCCACACTTGGAATAGGGCGTCCAGTTTGGGTCACCACGATGTAAAAAAGATGTTGAGACTCTAGAAAGAGTGCAGAGAAGAGCAACAAAGATGATTAGGGGACTGGAGGCTAAAACATACAAGGAACGGTTGCTGGAATTGGGTATGTCTAGTTTAATGAAGAGAAGGACGAGGGGGGACAGGATAGCAGCGTTCCTGTATCTCAGGGGCTGCCCCAAAGAAGAGGGAGTCAAGCTATTCTCCAAAGCACCTGAAGGCAGGACAAGAAACAACGGGTGGAAACTAATCAAGGAGAGAAGCAACCTAGAACTAAGGAGAAACTTCCTGACAGTGAGAACAATTCACCAGTGGAACCACCTGCCTCCAGAAGCGGTGAACGCTCCAACAGTGGAAGTTTTTAAGAAGAGACTGGACAGCCATTTGTCCAAAATGGTGTAGGGTTTCCTGCCTGAGCAGGGGGTTGGACTAGATGACCTCCAAGGTCCCTTCCAACTTTACTATCATTATAATGTACATTTATGTTGTATATGTGTGTATATAATATACATTTATGTCGCATATATGTGTATATAATATACATTTGTGTTGTATATATAAATGTATGTGTATACAATTTGAGACTGATGTCTTTCCTTCCATGCCAACCCCTCCCCCCTCCCCCTCGGATGGGGAGGGGGAAGCTCCCGGGTTCAAACCGCGCTTTTGTTCAGGTTTGCGTTCCCTGACAGAGAATCCAAGCTCTGCTGGATTCTGCCAAAAAGTAATTACAGCAGCAACCCCATCCACTGTGCGGCCTTGCAGGGAGGGAGCCGTGAGAGGCCTTCTCCTCAGCCAGGGTGGTGGGAGTTGTAGTTCAATCTGTGTGGTGAGCACCCAGCCACCCACCGAGACTCAAGATGGAGACTTTGGCCAGGCAGCTGAGGGGGCTCCCCTCCAAGGCCGCCTCCTCCTCCTCCCCCTCCCCCAGGAGCCCTGCAGCTGCCTGGCAACAGCCCCCTCCCCCAGGGGAGGCTCCCCTTCTTCCCTCAGATGCCGAGACCCCCCCAGAAGAAAAAAGGCGGGAAAACCTCCTAGCTACCGTAGTTCTGAGGGGGAAGAGCCTAAAAAGAGGGAAAATCCTCACACCAGGGGCCAGTTGAGCCTGAGGGGGAGGAGCCTAAAAGGAGAGAAAATCCTCACACAAGAGCCAGTTGAGCCTGAGGAGCCTAAAAGGCGGGAAAACCTCCCAGCCGCTTCTGAGGGGGGGGAGGATCCTAAAAGGAGGGAAAATCCTCACACCACAGGAGAGCCAGTTGAGCCTGAGGGGGAGGAGTCTTAAAAAGGCGGGAAAATGCACCTGAGCAGCAGCTCCTCTTCCCTCCTGCCTGGGAAGAAGCTTCTGGAAACTGCCTCCTGCTGGCCTTATTTACCACCCTTAGTAGAATTCAGCAAGGGGGATGGGAAACAGCAGACACTATGGCTACCGCTGATGGTCAGGTGATTCGCTGGTGGTCAGGTGGTTCATTCATGTCCTATTCTTGGATCGCCTGCAGTTTCCTTGCCAGAGTTTCCCCCAAGTGGTTTGCCATTGCCTCCTTCCTGGAGTCGAGGTAGAGTGACCGGCCTGAAGGTCACCTAGCCAGCTTCGTGCCCGAGGCAGAGTAGAACTCAGTTTCTGGCCTGCTACCTTCACCACAGCACCAAACCGGCTCTCATTTATTCGTTATTTCATAAAATTTGTTCAGTCACCTATTCCACGGTCTCTAGGCAGTTTACAAAACCTAAAACCAGCATTGCTGGCTGGGGAATTCTAGGAATGGAAGTTGCCCAGTTTGGAGACCCCCGAAGTAGACTTCAGCAAAAAGCCCCAACTAAAAGCACGACCGCACCTCTCAACGCACAAACCTCAGGCCTGGAGCCAAGATTAGATTTTAAGGAAAGGGGTTAAAGCGAGTCACGCCCCATTCTACAACCGTTTTTCTCGCAGCTGCTAAATGAATCACTGCGGTGAAGTAAATTGTGCACTTAAGAGAATCTGGCTTCCTCCACTGACCGCTTGTCGTTAACTCCAAAGATGGCAGCCCCAGAATCCTGGGATGCTGCAACCCATCATCATAAATACATGGTAGTTACCAAATTTTAACCCCGTGATCATCAGGATGCAACTGTTAAGTGTGAGGGCCGGTTGTCCCTATTTTCAATGTCATTCTGATATTGGAGTCACTAAATGAAGCCCGCAAGTCACACAGCAGCTCTATAGAAGCCCAGCCTTCAAAACCTGCGCACCCCCCACTAAAGCCCTCCGGACACTGGGTTTGTACCATTTTCTTTTTTATTATTATTATTTACATGTTAAAGAACCAGAAGATTTAAACATACAGTTAAGATGAAACAAGAGCCCTAGAAGATGGAACAAGTGGGAAATAAAAGAAACGGTAGAAAAAATATACAGTCAACGTAAAAAACTCGATGGGGGGGGCTGCCTCTCCTCTTCCGGCAGCTGCCCCAGAAAGGGGGCGAAGAACATGCGATTGTGGCGGTTGTGCCAAGGACGTAACACGGCTGCACTCACTCCGGGTCCCAAGGAAGCCAACGAGGGGGGGGAGGGAAGGGGGAATAAATAAAGAACCTCGAGTGCGGACGGGCAAGTGAGAGGAAGAGGTGGCAACTTTTCTCCCCTCTCCCCACCCGAGGGGAGGGGGGCTCCAAGCTGGAGCACAGGGGGAGAGCACCCAACTCCCGCCCCACCCAGGCCGTCTTCTGTCCCTCCGAAGGAGGAGCGTCACCAAACTCAAAACTCGCTAAATGCCGGATAAAAACTACACAAGGCTTCGGAGTTCCAGGCAACCCCTCCCCTCCTTCTGGAGCAACCCTGTACACACATAGTCCTGGCGCGGCCCCCACCAAACCGAAGCCACAAACGGCGGTGGGGGGGGAGTAACCCAACGGTTCTCGCCCCGCCACGGTCTGGTGGGGGGAGAAGAGGGGGCAGCCGACGGCCAAGCCTTCCTGTGCTGACCCGGAGGGGGGAGCCCCCTCGCTCGCCTCGCTCTTCCGGGTTCCGATCCCGCGGAACCGCCTCCTCTTCCGGCCTCCCTCGCAGGGCCTCCCCTCCCGACCCGCCCGTCTCTCCTCGTTCGCCCCCCGGGGTCGCCTAGCTGGAGTCCGAGTCGCTTGTGTCCGAGGAGGAGGAAGAGGAGCTGGAGCTGCTGGAGTCGGAGCTGGAGCTGCTGGCGCTCAGGCGGGAGACGGGCACCTGCTGGGCGGACTCCGGCTTCTCATTGGCTGCGGGGGGAGGGGGGAAGAGAGGGGTCAGCCTCGGACCACCAGGCCCCCCCAGAGCCCAGGGCTGCGGCTGGAGGCCGACTAACCTTTCTTGGGCGGCTTCTTGGCCGAGTTCAGCTGCCCGCTGACATCCTGCAGGCGCCTCTCCAGCTCCCGCTTCTTCTCCAGGGTCAGCTCCTCCTTCGTCTTGCCCACCGGCTTCTTCAGGGCTGCGGGGGAGAATCCTGGTCAGGGGGAGCTCCTGCCAAAAGGAGGGGGGCGCTTGCCACCCACGCACGAAGCCTGCTGCTTCCACTCCCCGCTCGGCGACAAGAGGGACCCCTGGCGAGCCCCTGTAGCCTCTACTTCTACTCTGTGATACACATTTCAGACTGTGTGGGCTACGAACCCACCCACCATCTCTAGGTTTATACCTTAAACCGTGGCTAAGCAACCCTGGGATGTGAGCCCACCCCTGCAACGTTCACAAGTGGAGGTTCTCCAGCCCCGAAAGGGTGTCTGTCGTGGGAGCCAAACCTTTGGAAGGGGCGACTGCAGCCGCCCACCCAGCCTCCCTGCTGACAAAACCTGCCACGCTAGAGAAAAACGGAAGCAAGGACCACGGGCACCAGGGGGGCCACGGGATGCACGGTGGAGGAAGAAGGGGGTGGGGAAGAGACCGACTGGGGCCTTCTGAAGGAACCCAACCTCAGTCCTCGTTTTTCAACTAAGGCTGCCTCCTTTAGTCTTGGCTAGGGGGCTTCCTGTCCCCCAGGCTGGACAGTGGGGTGGGCGCCCATCTAAGTGACCCACTTAAGAGGCATGGGTGGGCAAGCCCAGGTAGGTGGGGGGGGGCTGTGGAAAAGCTTCTCAGACAAATCCAGTTGGCCAGGAGTTCAAAGACAAGAATGCCCACCCAGAGGAGGAGAAAAGAGCGGGAAGAGCCAAATAAAATGCAAGGCTGTCTGGCGGCAGCAGCTGCTTCTCCTAAAGCCTCTGGCAGAATCCCCCAGAAAGGCTGCATCTCCACCCCCCCCCCAGGTCACAACCATTATCCACAGCTAATTGTGGATCCTGGGATTTCTCCCCCTCCCCAGAGAAAAAACCCTAACCAGCAATTTTCCTATCTGTGACACCGTTTGTAAACAAGGTCCGGGAAAGCCTTCGTGGGGGGGAATCAGGCCCCACTCCTACTAGGTGTCGGGATAATCTTAAGCACTCGAAAGACCCTCCTGGAGACCCCCCTCCACCCCCAGTGCCAACATGGAGCCCTCTCCGGAGTACAATTTCAGGTTGTTTTTTACAACTAAAGGCACTGTGGGAGAAACAACAAAACTGGGCGTGATGAGACACGCAGTCTACCTTGCGCTCCTCGGAATAAAAACGGGGGCAAGGTGAGATCGCCAGCCGAGCCCCTTCTGCCACGTCGCCTCCCCCCCTCCCCCGACAGAGACAACCCCACAGACTCCCCACAGAGCCGGGCCGGTTTGGGGGAGCCACACACCACTGCACACTCACTCTCGCTGTAAGGCTTCCGGGGCTTCTTGCGCAGGCAGGAGAGGACGTAGTGCTCCAGCTCCCGCAGGGTGGAGGCCTTGAGCGTCTCGAAGTCGATCTCGATCTCCTCCGGGTTCGAGTCCCTCAGCGAGGGCTCCCGCGACTGGATGATGTGCACCACCCGGCCCAGCTTCTCCCCCGGCAGCTTATTGATGTCCAGGCTGAGCTGGCGCTTCTCGTCGTAGCTCATGGGCTTGCTCTCCTCCTCCTCCTCCGAGTCGAAGAGCAGGGGGGGCGGGGGAGGGGGGGGAGCTGCCACCTTGGAGCCCCCGGACTTCTTCGAGTTCCTGGCAGGAGAGGGGAGAGGGTTCAAGTGGCATGCAGTCCCGCTGGCCCTAACCCCTAGGAACCCGGCTGGGAGGGGGTGAACATCAGCTGTCAGACTTGTCTTGGCTTGTTTCCACACACAGAGAACTCGCCACGGTCGATCCGCCGGGGAAAGAGAGTCATCACCCAGCTGCCCCCCCCACCCGTCCTGCCTCAAGCACTCACTTGCTGCCGCCGCCCCCGCCGGCCTTCTTGGGCTTCTTGGGCTGGGCCGGGTGGTGAGCACGGACCTCCTCCTCCCCCGCTCTGGCCTTGCGCTTGTCCAGCTTCCTCCTCTTCTTCCTCTCCTTCTTGTCGCGCTTTCTCTTGGGCTTGGAGACAGGCCCCTGCGAGAGGGCAGCCAGCTGCTCGTGCACGGCCCGCAGCTGGGGGGGAGGGAAGGCAGGGGAGGAGTCACCAAGGGCCCCCTCCCTCTCTCTTCCCCCCTACCACGAAGGCCCTGGGGGGGCCCTGCCTCTTTTCCCACCACCACCAATCTCATATCTCCAACTGGAGAAGTCACCAAAGGCTCCCCTCCCACTCTTTCCCCCCCTACCACGAAGGCCCTGGGGGGGCCCTGCCTCTTTCCCCAACCCCCCCTCATATCTCCAACTGGGCAAAGTGCCCCCCCAACTCACCTGTTCCTGCAGCTCAGCCAGCCGATTGGCCCGCTCCTCCTCGGAGTCCGAACTCTCCTCCTCGCTGTCCGAGGAGCTCTCGCTGCTGCTCTCGTCTTCGTCCCCCTCCTCTTCGTCCCCCTCCTCTTCGTCATCCTCCTCCTCCTCTTCCTCGCTGGAGGAGTCATCGTCCGTGGAGGACTTCATCAGGAGCCCCGGCTGGGGGAGCGACGTCGAGGGGGGCCCGATGTGGAGGGGCTCGTCCGGCATCTTGGCGTAGCTGAACTCGAAGACGTCCTGCCGGAGGAAGGAAGGACCCTCTTTATTGCTCTGGCAGAGAAACAGGGAAGGGGGCGAGGAGACCCCTCCCCTCCCCTCCCCTCCCGCCGGGACACCCCAGGCCTCCCACCTGCAGCTTGCGCGCCATGGCCACCACGTCGTGGTCGGGAGGGTTGTACTTGTAGCAGTTGGAGAACATCAGCCGCACGTCGGAAGCGAATTCCTGCGCATCGCGGTACTCCCGGTTCTCCATCTTGCGCTAGGGGAAACGGAGCGGAGGGGGAAACAAGGGCAGGAGAGCGCAGTAAGGTCACCATGACCAAAGCTTTCGACACACACACACATACAATCTCTGGCCACAAAATCTCCCCACGGGACCCATTTCATTCCCAAAAAGAGACCGCGACAGGTTGTTCCTAACCACGGCACTCGTGAAGTGGAGCCCAGCATGGACGTGTCCCTGCTTCCTCCCCCCCCCACCCCCGGGAGCCAAGCCCTTCTCTTCCCACCCCAATGTCCTCAACTACAAAACCCATCTCTTCCACGCCTGGTGCACAACCCCTGGAGGTACGTGCGGCAGTGCCTGGATTTTTCATCCTGTCCCACAAAGCCAGGTCAGCAAAGCAGAACCGCAGCGTTTTTCAGAAATGCTTTTTATTGCTGAGAAAATTATTTGGGGGGGGGGGCGGCCTACTACACCAAGCCAAACAATTGTCCTTTTTCCCAGGAAGGCTGGATAATGTCCCCGGACCACGCATCCTTCATTCATCCCTTTTCCCATTCTCTCTCTCTCCCCCCCTCCCCTCTTTGCCCTGACGACAGCGGCCACTTCAGGGGCAGGGAAGCCCAACTCCCTCTCCTCCCTAGAAAGCCGGCTCGGTCTAGCAGGTCAAGGCACCCACCAGGCTAGGAAGCAGGAGACTGCGAGTTCCAATCCCACCACCACCTTACTTAGCCGTGAAAGTGACTTTAGGTAAAAGTGACTTTGGATGGGACCCCCCCTCCCACCCGGCAAGGCGGTTGTTCTGGGGAAAATTAACGAGGGTGGAGTCTTGATGCGTTCAACTTATAAAAACCACCAAGGCAGGCTATCACAAGGGAAGGTGCGATGCAGTGAGGGAAAGGGGGCCATCAGGAGAACTGGGCTTGTTGGCACAAGGCAGGGATGCACCCCCTGCGTTCTCCTTGCTGCCACCCCACGACTCCCCTCTCCGAGACTCCCCCCCACCCGGTGACAGTGTTCAAGGGAACCCCCCCCCCGAGATTCCGAGGCGCTTCCGCACCCCCCACGCCCCCCCAGGCTCACACCTTAATGCTGCTGAGGTCCATGGGGTGCTTGATGATCTCGTGGTAGTCGTGGAGGCCCAGGGCGGAGGCGTCCACGGGCTTGTAGAAGGGCCAGGCGTAGGCCGCGTGCCTCTTGGAGACGAGCTCCTTCAGGATGCCGTTGCAGTACTTCAGCTGCTCCGACAGCTTCCCCCGCTTGGAGGTCTGGTGCTGCTGAGAGTCCGGCAGGTCCTTGCGGGGGGGCTTGATGGGGCGCCCGCTCTCCCGCCGGGCGGGGATCTTGGCCGCCTTGGCCTCCAGCACGGAGGGAGCGGAAGGCGAGGACTCCCCGCCGCTGGTGGCGATGATGGCCGTGGGCGTGGGGGTCGTGGTGTCCGCTTTCCGCTTGACGCCCTTTTTCTACGCAGGGCAAGCAAGAGCTCTCGGTGAGTTGCCCAGAGCGTGCCACAACTGGGGATGCTGGTGCCCCCCCTCCCACGCTGCTGCTCTTCCCTGGCCCTGATGGCGGGGTGCCCCCCCGGCCGCCCACCGGACTTCCTACCTTGGTCACCGGCTGGGTGGGCGCGGGCACGGCCAGCAGCGGCTGGGAGGCGGCGGCGGTGGAGTGCAGCGGCTTGAGGACAGGGGCAGAGATGACGGAGGGGTGGGGAATGCTGATGATGGTGGTGGGGATGTCCGTGGTGCCGCTGGAGAAGAGCCCCGTGTGGGAGACCGAAGAGATGGCCGGAACTTGCTGGGCGGCCGCGTTGGCTGCTGC
This sequence comes from Bothrops alternatus, assembly GCA_034064705.1. Taxonomy (NCBI): domain Eukaryota; kingdom Metazoa; phylum Chordata; class Lepidosauria; order Squamata; family Viperidae; genus Bothrops; species Bothrops alternatus. The sequence continues at coordinate 444,188 of JARGCV010000107.1, forward strand.
CAGGAGGGCTAAGGAGAAGTTGCCACGAGAGGTTGGCCGAAGCGACTTAAAGTCGACAAACTCACCACCACCACCACCACCCCCCGTGGCCCATTCCCAAAACAGGAAGCTCCACCCCCTCCCCCAGCAGCCTGGGCTGATCACGGTGACATTATAGGAGATTGGACGGGGAGGGGAGACCACCAAGAAACCCTGGCAGACTAACAGGGCAGTTGGAAGGACACCCCGGAGGACAGTAGAGCAGTATCTGGTCCTCTTGCCAGATGTGCTCATGAGGCACAGGGTTTAACCTCCCCCCTCAGCCCACTGCCAAGCCCCACCCAGTGCCCAGACCTGCCCCCCCTCTTGGTTACCTGCTGCCCGAGAGGCTCCCTTCTTGTGGCTGTTCTTGGCCACAGTGAGGATGATCTCCTGCTCCTCCTGGGGCATCTGGGCCACTTTCTGAAGGAAGATCTTCTCCAGCGTCTGGGCCATCAGCACAATGTCGTCTGTGGGCTGCAACGAGGCGACAATCAGCAAAAAGAAAGAAAAAGAAAAAAAAGGCCGGGGACAAGAGGCCTGGAGCTTCGCAGACCCCTTGGGCATCGGTTTCCCGTTAAAGTGAAGTTAGCCTCAAAGACACTCAAACTGCGCGATCGAAGGTGGCCTGAAACGCCGGTGCCCCAACAGAAGTTTCCCGCAGTCCACCCGTCTGGGGTTACCGTTCTCCTTCTCAATAAATAGATTCCCAAATTAGTCTGAATCAAGAGTTTCACACAACAGAAAAACAACCGGCTGATCTGCACGAGAACAGAAAGCAGCTTCCTGCAGATCTGACCAGCCAAATGCAGACACGGCGGGGAAAGGTAACCATTTCGGTCAGCGTTTCTCAACCTTGACCATTTTAAGGCATGTGGACTTCAACGCCCAGAATTCCACAGCCAGCGTTGCTGGCTGTGGAATTCTGGGAGTTGAAGTCCACATGCCTTAAAATGGTCAAGGTTGAGAAACGCTGATTTAGGTGACCAATGGATAAAAGTCAGGTGGAAGCGAGCCCCGGATCACAAAAGCACCCAGATACTATTAAGCGCTGCTATTTTTTCCTGGCCCTCCACACAGGACTTCCGTCAGGTGCCGCCTCCGCCCGGCCCGGCCCGGCCCAGCCGGGCCTCACCTTGTTGTAGATGTAACAGTTGGTGAACATGGTGTTGAAGTCCTGCATGCACTCGCCCGCACTCCAGTAGTAGCCGTTCTCCAGGCGCCGCTTGATGGTGCCCATGTCCATCGGCTGCTTGATGATTTTGTGGTAGTCCTGGAGACGAGAGAGGGGGAGAGGGGCGAAGGCGTCAGGGACCCTGCAAGCAGCCGGGTTCTGGGGTGGGTGGGTGGGAGGGGAGGACCAGGCCATGCAAGTCACAGCAGCAACACCACCCTGGAGTGTGTGTGTGTGTGGGGGGGTCCACCTCACTGTCTAGGCAACCCTGCCACTAAGCAGCCCAGCTGCACAAAAACACACGCGAGGAGGGACAGGGACCCTACCCTGCCTGGCGGAGGAGAGGGACCCTACCCTGCCTGGCTCTTCCAAAGTTGACGAGAATCCGAAAACACAAGGGAGACCCCCTCCCCTCCCCTTGGGGAGATCTACAGCCTATAATTGGAACCTCCCCCCAAGAGCCACCCTACTCGGACGTACACAAGCATAGAAGCCTGGACAGATTCATTTCTTTCTTCTTCTTTTTTTTACCTCTGGGCTTTAACTCCTTGGGTGCCGACCGTTAATTTGGGGGGCCCGCTTGATGTCTTCTACAAAGTCATGGATGGGAATCTGCAAAACGCATTCAGGTCACAAGAGATTAGACGGGGCGGGGGGCACGGTGCAAAAAGCAGCTGCATCCTCTCATCCATGCCTTTGTAGGGACATGAGGGAGGAGGAGGAGGAGACCCTTCCCCGGTGGGAGAGGAGGGGGAGGGAGGGAGACCCTAACCACTTGGCAATGGACCCTGACTGACTGTCCGGGAGGAAACGGGGAGACGGAGCCCGAGAGAGAAAAGCCGGCACAGGAGCAGCAACAGCTGGGAAAAGTCGGGAGACGACGGGACCACCCATTCCCCACCATCACCCCCTCAACTCTGCCCCAGCTGCGCAACCCCCGGAGGGAGGCAAGGCAGGCAGGCGGTGGTCTGTCCTCGGAAGAGCCGGGAAGCCCCCCCCTCGTTGCGTCCCGCAACCAGCCCCCCCCGCCCCCGGCCGGCGGGTTACCGGGAGCCCCAGCTTGACGGCGTCCACCGGCTGGCGGAAGGGCCAGGCGAACTGGTGCTTCCAGAGGGCCTTCATCACCACTTTGTGCAGGTACTGGAGCTGGTCGGTCACCCGGCCGGGCTTCTTGGGGTTGGAGACCTCGGGCGGGGGCGGGTTGGCGGCCGAGGAGAGGTGCAGGGCCGCCGGCACCGACGCCATGGTGGGGCTCTCGAAGCCCTCGTAGAGCAGCGACGGCTTGCGGATCCGCTTGCCCGGCGCCGCCGACTCCGCCGCCAGGCCCACCAGGCCGGCATTGCCCTCGCCCAGCAGCCTGCAAGACGGCGGGGGAAGCGGGGCTCAGCCGGTCGCGCCCTGCCCGGCCCGGCCCGCTTGCACCGAGGCTCCGGGGAGGCTGGCTGGCAGGCAGGCGGAGGAGGCGCCCGGTTGCTAGGCAATCCCGCCGCCGCCGCCCTTCCCTCCTCTCTTCCTCCCTCCCTCCCTCCCTCCCTCCGCTGCCGGGCCTGGCCGCCGGTACCTACTTGCCGTTGGGGTTCACGTTCTGCAGCATGCCCGCCGCCGCTCCGCCGCCCTGGCCTCTCCGCCGGGAGGGTCCCGCTGCAGCCCCCACCGCCGCCGCCGCCGGCGCCTCCGTGGCCTCGGGGGGGCCCCCCACCTTGCTGGGCGCGCGGCTCACGGGCGCCTCGCGGGCGGGGAAGGCGGCTGCATGGCGGAGCGGCGGGGCGGCTGCTCTTCCTCCGCCGGCCGAGCGGCGCAAAAGCTCAGAAAATGGCGGCCTCCGCAGCTGCGCGGCGCTGCAGGCGGCTTCCCGCTCGCGAGGCCTCGGGGGAGGCCGGCCGGCCGCCGGGCACGAAATACGGGGCGTCGCGCACTCGCCGGAGCCGCCGCGTCCGGAAGGGCCGGGAGCCGGGCTGGTCGTCGCGGGCGGAGCCACGGATGGCGGCGGATTGTCAAAGGGGGGACTGGGAGCCGCGCTCCGCCTGGGCCGGCCGGCTCTGCCTGGAAGGCGGGACGGGCGGGGGCGGCCACCGCTACGGAAGCCGGGAGGAGGAGGAGGAGGATCCGAGCGGTGGCTGCAGCGGCGACGATGTCTCCGGATAGAGTCCGCCCCCTCTTCGCCGCACTCGCGCTGGCTCCAACGCGCGCAGAGCAGACTCCTTCCTTCGCTACAACGAAATGGCGCCTGTCGGCCTGCCCCCGACCGGCCTTATATAGAGGGCCGCCGCCTCCCGATTGGCCGAGAGCGGGGCTGACATCACCGTCCCGCCCAGCCACGCCCATTCCCAACCTCGACAGATCGCAAGGGGAGGGACGCCGGACGCCGGTGCCTTGCGATTGGCCGACACCCGAGTCCATCACTCTTCCACCTCCCGCCCCCTACTCCGGCTGCCGGCTCACGCATTGGGCCTGGCTGCCATTCGTTCGCTCCCGATTGGACGCCGAGAGGAGAGCGGCCGTTGGCTGTTGCTGTTCTCTGCTCACCGCGGGGGGAAGGGAGGGGAGACGGGAGAGGCGCCATTTTGAACAGCGGCGAAGCAGGGCGGCGGGAGGGCGACGGCGGCAGCGTACCGTTCCGTTCCCCGCCGCCGTCCTCTTTTCGTCCCTTCGAAATAGTCCCTACCCGGGGAAAAACGAAGCCCCGGCTGGGAAAGCGGGCGTTGCCCGCCTCAGACGTCGTTTCCCGCCAAAACCCGAGACTCTCCTCAGCCGCACAAAATGCTCGGCTCAGGCGCCTCGACGGAATCAAAAAACCGGAGGGCTCGACCGGCCGACCGGCCGTCCCCCTCACGTATAGATCGCCCACGGGGCGTTCCCGGCCTCGGCTTTCCAACGCTGGCCCGCAAGCTCCTCCGGGCAGCAGGCGCGGGGTGGCGGCCAAGGGAGGCGGCTGAGTCATTTCCGGAGGGGGAGGGGGCTCCCAGCGGGGCTGAAGGGCGCGCGAGACAACTTCCCCCCCCTCGCCCGGACGCCGTGACGTAGCACTTCCATCTTGGGCGACGGCGGAGGGGGGGTCAGAAAGAGTCCCCCCTCCCTCCACGGCCAATCACCCGCGACGCACCGACTCCATTTCTTCCCGGCCTCCCCCCAACCGTCTTTCCAGGCCCCGCCTGAGCCGCGCGACCCCTCAGCGCAGAGGAGGGCCCTTCCCAGGCGGAGGCAGCCGGCGCGTCACGTGACCGAGCAGCGGCCTCCCCATTGGCCGCGCCCTGAGCGGGGGGGGCCGAGAGGCGAAAGGCTCCGAAATCACGCCCGCCGCTCGCCGGATGGCGCCGCCGGAGCCGGGAAAAGCGACGGGGCTTAGGGGAAAGGAGAAGAGAAGCTCCTCCGTACAGTTAACGAAGCAAAAAAAAAACCAACAAAATCCTACCCAGCGCTGCCACGGCCGCCATGAGCCTCACGTCACCGCGCTCCGATTGGTCCGCGCCGTCACGTGACCCCGCCGCGGCCGCCGTTCCCAAAAGCCCGGATGCCGCCGGGGAACCGTTCTGTCCGCCTGCCCCGCCGCGTATCCATCCAGCCACCGAAGATAATCCCGAACAAGCGGCCCGCCGACGCGGCCCCCTTCCGGCGGCCCCCGCCCCCCGTCCGAGCCCCGCTTTGGGCGTAAAATCAGCATGGCTCCCGCGACGCCCGGAGAAGCCGACTGCGCATGCTCCGCCTCGCCCGCCTCTATCTACCCTCGCGCGTGCGCGCCAGCCAGCGCGGTGCGGGAGAGGCGGGGACGCGTGCGCAGTGGCGGTTCATTGCGGCCCGCCGCCGGGCTAGCCGTCGCGGCCGATGGGTGCGGGAGTCCCCTTGGGGGGGGAGAGGGGAGGGGAGGGGCGGTGGAGGTTTCCCTTTCTGGATCCCCAGCGGCGGTGGGGGAGGTTGCACGCTCGTGGGGAGGGGGCGTCCCGGGACCCCCTCCGGGCATGCGCAGAAGGTTCGCGCTGTGCCGCGCCGTGTCCCCGCTTGACCCCGCCGGCTGCAGAGGCGGCGCCCCTTCGGAGGGGGGGGGCGGGCGTCGCTCGCTGGCGGGGAGGGAGGAAAGAGCCCCCCCGGGAGGGTCTCCTCGGAGGCCGGGGCTTCCCCGGGGGGAGGGGAGGGAAGAGGCCGCCCCTCCCGTGCAGCAGCTGCTGCTGCAGGGTCCGGGGCCCGGCCAGATGACCTCGGGGATCCCCCTCCAGCTCTGCCACGCAGGGGAGCGCCCGCTTCGGGGGTTCAGTGCCGGGGTGGCCTCATCGGGGACGGCGGAGCTGGCCGGGAGGGAAGGCGCGTCCCGCTCGAACCGGGACCCCGGAGCTCCCCGCTCCGCTCGGCGGGGACCCCCTCTGCGCCACTGCTCGACCCTCAAGCCCCCCTCCCTGTTTCTGTTGTCCCCCCCCCAAATAATTAGGTGCTCCCCCGCTGCCGTGTCTCCCCAGAGCCCCAGGTAAAGGCTGCAGCGTACATACAGCTTGGGAGTTGAGGTGGGGGCTCCCGCCAATTTCTGACCCCTCCCCCGGACCGATGGGGAGGGGGGCACTTGAGGACTGAAACGTGCCTGTCCTGCAATCCAAGCGAAGGTCCTTCAAGCCCCCCCCCTCCCAAAGCTGGTCTGGTGGGAATAAAACCTCGTCTGGATCCTGTTTTGTTCGTTTCGGTGGGCTGCTCTTCGGGGGCGACGGGGGACTTCCTGGGACCCAAAACCCACCAGGGGTCTCTGGGGGGGGGCAGAATTGGGAGTTTTGTAGGAATTCTGAAGGAATTCATCCATGGGGCATCCCCTTCCCCTGGAGGAGCGAACCGGGGATTTCCCCCCCCCCAACGTCCCTGGCAGATTTGAGCGACCCTATCGGGAGTTGGAGGGGACCCCCAGGCTGAGGGGGTGCCCCTGGGGGAATCTGGGCCCAGCTCAGGCTAGAGTGCCCACCCCCGCCCTCCCCTTAGGCTCCCTTTGCCCATTTCCAGGAAGTTTCCTGATGCTTTCCTACCCAGCCTTGTCTCCGGAGAGAAGCCCACCTTCCTGCCATGTGCTGGGGGGGGTCAGAAATGAGGGCCCCTGCCTCCTCCCAAGAGAGGTTGGGGGCTACTCAAGAGGAAGGGGTGGCCTTCCTCCTCCTCCTCCTCCTCCTCCTCCTCCTCTTTGGCTCATGGCTGGTTTTGCACACAAGGACCTAAAGCGAAGCAGGAACATCCACGTAGACCAGGAAGTTCAGGTCCAGCCCCATATCAAACACTGCTCTCGCGCTCTCTCTCTCTCTCTCTCTCTCTCTCTCTCTCTCTCTCTCTCTCTCTCTCTCTCTCTCCCTCCCTCCCTCCCTCCCTCCCTCCCTCCCTCCCTCCCTCTCTCACACATTCTCTCTGGATCCCTCTTTTCTCTCTTACACATTCTCTCATTCTGGGTCTCTCATTCTCTCTCTCGGTCTCTCTCATTGTTTCTCACACACACACATTCTCTCTGGGTCTCATTTTCTCTCTTACACATTCTCTCATTCTGGGTCTCTCTCATTCTCTCTCTCCCCCCCCTTTATCTCCCTCCCTCTCTCACACACACATTCTCTCTGGATCTCTCTCATTCTCTCTTATACATTCTCTCATTCTCTTGGTCTCTCGTTCTTCCTTTCTCTCTCCCTCCCTCCCTTTCTCACACATACACACATTCTCTCTGGGTCTCATTTTCTCTCACACTTTCTCTCATTCTGGGTCTCTCATTCTCTGGGTCTCTCTCTCATTCTCTCTCTCCCCCCCTTTATCTCCCTCCCTCTCTTTCTCACACACACATTTTCTCATTCTGGATCTCTCTCATTCTCTCTTACACATTCTCTCATTCTTGGTCTCTCATTCTCTCTCACTCTCTCTCTTGGTCTCTCATTCTTCCTTTCTCTCTCCCTCCCTCCCTTTCTCACACATACACACATTCTCTCTGGGTCTCATTTTCTCTCACACATTCTCTCATTCTGGGTCTCATTCTCTGGGTCTCTCTCATTCTCTCTTTCCCCCCCCACCCTCTTTATCTCCCTCCCTCTCTCTCTCACACACACACACATTCTCTCATTCTCATTCTCTCTGGATCTCTCTCCTCTTACACATTCTCTTATTCTTGGTCTCTATCATTCTCTCATTCTCTCTCTTAGTCTCTCTCATTCTTTCTCTCTCGCTCTCTCTCCTCTCTCTTTCCGCTCTCTCTCATTCCCTCCTAGTCCTGCAAAGAATAAAAACCCTAACCCCCCCCACAAAAGGCTGGGTTCCCCTCCCTCCCTCCTGCCTTTTCTGATCTGCAATAACTCAAGAGGCAAATTCACGGAAAGAGCCTCCACGCTCCGAAGGAGTCTATCTGTGCCCATCAGTGGCTGGAGAGACTCCGAAGAGGCTTCTGCTGCCTTCAGCTCTTGGGGCTTCTCCTCCCTGCAGGAGGGGCTCTGTAATTCTGTGGTCCCCCCCCACACCCAGGAAGAGACTGACCCACAGGCCCTCAGGGATTGGCTGCGTCCCTCAGGGGAGGCGGAGCACCGCCTTCGCGAGGGGGGGGTGTGTGAGAGCGTGGAGGTTGCCATGTAGGTTTGACAGGATAAGTAAGACCTGGCTGGAGGGAGTGGGTTCGGCTAGAAGACCTCTTGAGATCCCTTCCCGTCTTAACGCTCTTAAGTCCCGGAAGGGGCACCTCCGGAGCCCAGAGGGAGGCCTCGCTGGGGAAGGGGGCCAGCTTTGGGCTGGACCAGCCCCCACCCCACCCAGGGAGGCTAGCCCACCATCTCCGGGTCCTCAAGCAGCTCTCGGCAGCCAAGGGACCCAGAAGGGGGGGCGGGAACCCGCCCGGGCGAAACCAGGCAGCCTATCCAAATTGGGCACCCCGAAATCAGGACAGGGGAGAGGGTGGTACACCAAAAAGGGGGGGAGACCCCAGCAGGGAACATCACTTTTGAAGAAGGTCTGAGCCAGGGGTAGGCCACCTTGGCTCTTTTAGGACTCGTGGACTTCAACTCCCAGAATTCCTGAGGCAGCTGTGCTGGCTCAGGAATTCTGGGAGTTGAAGTCCACGAGTCCTAAAAGAGCCAAGGTGACCTACCCCTGGACTCTGAGTGAAACCCGGAAAGGCTGGGAGGAGGGAATGGGGGTCCTTCACCGGGGGGGGGCTTTCAACCCGCCCAGGCCCTTCAGCCCTGCCTCCCTACAGGTCGGCCTGCGTGATGCGGGCTATGGGTTATGTAGTACTTCCCCACTGTCATCACCCATTTGATGCCTCGATAGCGCCCCCCCTTCCTCCTCGGGGCGGCCGCTCTCACAGCTTCAGAAATGGGACGGGTAGCCACCTGGAAAGCGTCCTTTGGGGACGGGGGGGGTGGCTGAAGGGCCGTAGGGATCCCGCCGGGCTTCTCCGTCTTAGAATTCAGACTAGAATAGAGCGGAAAGGGACCCTGGAGGTCATCTAGTCCAGCCCTCTTCCTCAAGCCCTCTGTCTTCCGGGGCTCTGATGCGGGGAGCTTGTCCGAAGTGCCCGGGCTGGACGCCAGGCAAAAGGCACTGTGGGAGGGGCCAAAGCCAAGACCCACCCCCTCCTCCAACCGCCCCCTCCCAAAGGCTTGGACCCCCGAAGGAAAGGGGGGGAGCCACCCTGAAAAAGAGCCTTCTCCCCCTCCATGGGTGCAGTGGGGGGGGTTCCAGTGAGGGTCCAGAGCCCTTGAGGAACTGCTGCCCGGGTCCTGCCTGGGCACCTCACACACACACACACACACACACACACACCGTTTCCTGATGTCCAGAGACATCAGCATGGAGACTTCAGCCAGCCAAGGATCTCATTGGCGTTTTTTTTGCAGCTCTCGGCTCACCGTCCTTCAAACTCTTTCCAGGGGGTTGGACTAGTTGACCTCCAAGGTCCCTTCCAACATTTTATTTATTATTATTATTATTATTATTATTATTATTATTATTATTATTACTATTATTATTTCTACTACTACTACTACTACTACTACTACTACTACTACTACTACTATTACTACACATCTCCTTTTGACCAGGATGTTGCGCTGCCCCCCAGGTGCCGCAGCAGCCCCCCCCCGCCCCCAGTTTTTACTATTCAGTTTAGATTTATACCTGCCCACCACATTTACCCCGGTGGTTTCCGGAGTTCTTCCTAGGCTCTCCTGAAGGGGGGGCTGCTCTCTAAGGTGTTTGCTTCCCTCCTCCCCTCCCCCCCCGTGTAACTTTTGACAAGGTGACCGTGCTGCAGGTGAGGCAGACTGAGGTGGAGCTGCGGGCCGACGCTTCCGGTACGAAGGCTGGGCCAGCCCTGGGAGCGGCCTCCGGCCTCTGCCGCCCACCTTCTCGCCCCCAACCCGGACCTCCGGGACTTTTCTCACTGCCCGGGGCGAGGCAGGCTCCTTCCCCTGCATTCCCCTGCCCCCCCCGGATTGCCTCCCCTCCCTCAGAAAGGGAGGGCAGGTCGCTGTGGTGTCGCTCCAGCCTCGGTTCCCTCTGTCCCCCCCCACCTGTTCTCCCTCACCCCCCCCGCTTGCCGGGTCCAAGGTGGACAGGGGAAGGCCTGGAAAGAAAGTGGAAAAACTGGGGGAGGGGGGTGGATGGGGTTTTTCCATTTTTTTCCAAATGCCTTTAGAAACAAAGCGGGGGGGGGGGAAACCGTGGTGTTTTTTCCAGTTCTTAGTTTTTCCCCCCAGGCGTCAGAAATCGTGGGCACTCCATCAGTGGGGGCTTTTAAGAGGAGGCTCGACTATAGATTCTCCTGCTTGATCGGGGGGGGGGGGTGGACTAGAAGACCTCTAAGGTCCCTTCCATCTCTATTCTGTTCTATTCTATTCTATTCTATTCCATTCTATCTTTATTCTATTCTATTTCTATTCTACATTCTATTCTATATTCTATTCTATTCTATTCTATTCTATTCTATTCTATTCTATTCTATATTCTATTCTATTCTATATTCTATATTCTATTCTATTCTATATTCTATTTATTCTATATTCTATTTATTCTATTCTATTCTATTTCTATTCTACATTCTATTCTACATTCTATTTATTCTATTCTATTTCTATTCTACATTCTATTCTATATTCTATTCTATATTCTATTCCATTCTATATTCTATATTCTATTCTATTCTATATTCTATTCTATATTCTATTCTATTCTATTCTATTCTATCTTTATTCTATTCTATTCTATTTCTATTCTACATTCTATTCTATATTCTATTCTATATTCTATTCCATTCTATATTCTATATTCTATTCTATTCTATATTCTATTCTATTCTATTCTATTCTATCTATTCTATATTCTATTCTATTCTATATTCTATATTCTATATTCTATTCTATTCTATCTTTATTCTATTATTCTGTTCTATTCTATATTCTATTCCATTTCTATTCTATTCTATTATATTATTCTATTCTATCTTGATTCTATTATTCTATTATATTCTATATTCTATTCCATTTCTATTCTATTCTATTCTATTTTCTATTCTATTGTACTCTATTCTATTATCTTTATTCTATTACTCTCTTCTATTCTATTCTATATTCTATTCTATTCTATTCTATTCTATTCCAATATCTATTCTATTCTATTCTATTATTCTATTATATC
>JARGCV010000107.1:462500-497500 GCA_034064705.1 Bothrops alternatus
CAAGTGCGTGCATCTGGGGACCGGAGGGGGGGAGATAACGCCAGGGGGTCCGGCTGGGTCAGGAGAAGCTCCCGCGGCGGGCCTGACCCGGGAAAGGAGCCGAGGCTGGAGACTCAAAGACACGAGAAGGGGGGGCAAGAAAGAGAAAGGAAGGACGGGGGGGCGGGGAGGGGCAGGCTGGCAGCCTTCCAGCGTTTGGGGGGCTGCCCCAAGGAAGGGGGGGTCAGCCTCTACTCCAAAGCAGCGGAAAAACGGTCGGAAAAGAACCAAAGAGAGACGCGCCCTGGAATTCAGGAGAAACTTCCCATCCGCCAGGAAAAATTAGCCAGCGGAACGGCTTGCCACCAGAAGCGGTGGCCGGTCTAACGCGGGAGGTTTTTCTCCAGAGAAGAGAAGACGGGGCAGCCGTTCGGTCGGCAGCGTTGCGGAGGGTCACGACTAGAGGATCTCGGGGGGTCCCTTGCAAGCCCTGGCGTTCCGTTCTTTCGCGGGCGCCCTGGAGCCAATCTCCCGTACCGGCGCTCGGGCGGCTCGGCTTTCCCCAGCGACTGATGACGCGCCGGCCTCCGCTTTTCCCATTGGGCGCCCGCCGTGGGAGGAGGCTGGGCCGGGGCGGGAGCGGAGAAGGGCGCGTCAGTCCCGCTCCGGGGTCGGTTCCGCGCAGCCCGTCCCGAGCGCCCTCCAGGCCGACCGGACCTCCCGCCGCCGCTGCCCGCCCAGATGCCGCCTCCGGGGCTGCTGCTGCTGATCCTGGCGCTCAGCGCCCCGCCGGCAGGTGAAGCCGCCCCCCCGGGACCCCCGGGACCCCTCCCCGGCTCCCTCCCCGCCCTGGAGGGAGGGCGGCTCACTGGGGAACGGGGGGGGTCTCTCCGCTCAGCCGCAGCGAAGGGGCGCCGGTTACCCAGCGGGGCAGCAGGTGGGCCCAGGTGGAGCTTCCATGCCCGGCGGCAGTCTATCTGCCCCTTCCAGCCCTCCGGACATCTCCCGAGACGGTCCTCGGGGGGGGTTTCCCGGGGAATTTGGCTACGCCGCCAGCAGGTGGAGGCGGGAGGCCCGAGGGGTGGGCGGGTTTGGGGGGGTCGGGAAGGGGTCTTCTGGGCATGTGAAGAGCGCTTCCCCTGACCAGGGAGTGGCTCCGACGGGCCTGGCTTCCCTGCCCCGCTTTTGCTTTCCCCGCTGGACGCCGAGCGCCGTGCCGCTCCCGTGTGCTGGCCGCTTCCGCCTTGGGCGACGGTGCCCATCCTCCACGGCGCGAGGGGCGAGCGGGCTGCCCTTCCCCCGGAGGCGGCCTCGCCCTTCGCTCCCGGGCTGGGCAGTCCCCGGAAGAAGGGAGCGCGGGGTGTGTGTGTGTGTGTGTGTCTGGTTGTCTCCGGGTGTGTGTGTGTGTGTGTGTGTGTGTGTGTGTGTGTCTGTATATCTGTGTGTGTGTTCGTGTGTTCGTGTGTTCGTGTGTGTGTGTGTGTGTGTCTGTGTGTCTGTCTGTCTTTGTCTCTCCGGGTGTCTGTCTGTGTGTGTCTGTGTGTGTGTGTCTGTGTCTGTATATCTGTGTGTGCCCGGTATGTGTGTTGGTGTATCTGTGTGTGTGTGTATGTGTGTGTGTGTGTGTGTGTGTGTGTGTGTGCCTGCCTGTATATCTGTGTGGGTCAGTGTGTGGGTCAGTGTGTCTGTCAGTGTGTGTGTCTGTGTGTCTGTGTCTGTGTCTCTGTGTGTGTGTGTGTGTGTGTGCCTGTATATCTGTGTGGGTCGGTGTGTCTGTCGGTGTGTGTGTGTGTGTGTGTGTGTCTGTGTGTGTCTCTCTCTGTCTGTGTCTCCGTGTGTGTGTGTGTGTGTGTGTGTCTGTATATCTGTGTGTGTCGGTGTGTGTGTTGGTGTATCTGTGTGTGTGTGTGTGTCCGTGTGTGTCTGTGTCTGTGTCTATGTGTCTGTCTGTCTTTATGTCTCCGTTTGTGTGTGTGTGTGTGTGTGTGTGTGTCTGTATATCTGTGTGGGTCGGTGTGTCTATCGGTGTGTGTGTGTGTGTCTGTGTCTGTGTGTGTCCGTTTGTATGTCTGTGTGTGTGTGTGTGTATGTCTCTGTGTGTCTATATATCTGTGTGTGTCTGCCTGTGTGTCTTTGTGTTTCTGTGTGTCTGTTTGTGTCTGTGTCTCTGGGTGTCTCTGTGTCTGTCTGTCTGTCTCGGGGCTGCGGGACTGTGGAACTCCCTGCCTCTGGAGTGCCACCATCTCAGCGCCCCGCAGCCCTTCGGCTTCTGTGCCTGGGGAGGGGGCTTCCTGGCAGACGCCCCCTGATCTCCGTTTCTCCCCCCCACGCCTCCTCCCTTCCTCCCCTCCCCCCCCCCGCAGGGGCCTTTGTGCTGCACCTGGAGACGGACTGCCTGCTCTCGGCCGAAGGAGGCGTCCTTGAACAGAACTGGATCCTTTTCTTCAACAAGATGCCCTTCACCTTCTACAACTTCAGCCAAAACCAGTTCCTGCCTTATGGGCTGGGGGCCTCCATGTACTGGGACCACATAGGGGTGCCCGTGGCCCAGTGGCTCAACCAAAACGCCCCGGAACTGCCGCAGGAAGCCGCCCAGCAGTGCCAGATCCAGGGACGCCCGCGCTGGGCCCAGACGGGGCAGAGGCAGAGTGAGTGGGGGCGGGGCAGGGGGGAGGGGGGAAGGGGCTGGCCAGCTAAGCCACCTGCTGAGGGGAGGGGGCTTCTCCTAGAATCCCAGCTGGAAGAAGGGGGTCTTAAAAGACCATCTAATCCAGGGGGGGTCTTCCAGCTGGGCCCTTGGATGACTGGTGGACTTCAACTCCCAGAATTCCACCGTGCCTGGCTGAGGAATTCTGGGAGTTGAAGTCTATCAGTCATCCCAGGGCCACGTTGGAAGACCGCTGATATGTATATTCTGATGGGGAGAGGACCCCTCCCCCATTTTTTCTGTGGGGGGGGCAGGCAGAAGAGGCTCGGGGCAGCCAGCCCAGAGGGAGGCGGGAGGGGGCGGCCTGTCCAATGTCTACAAATAAAACATAAACCATGTTGCTTGGATAGGAAGCTTGGAGTAACGATGGAGTAACGTCGGAGTAAAATTGAGAATAGCATAAACGTAGAACAGGGGTCTTTCAACTTGGCCCTTGGATGACTGGTGGACTTCAACTCCCAGAATTCCTCAGCCAGGCCGTCTTCCGACTTGGCCCTTGGATGACTGGTGGACTTCAACTCCCAGAATTCCTCAGCCAGGCCGTCTTCCGACTTGGCCCTTGGATGACTGGTGGACTTCAACTCCCAGAATTCCTCAGCCAGGCCGTCTTCCGACTTGGCCCTTGGATGACTGGTGGACTTCAACTCCCAGAATTCCTCAGCCAGGCCGTCTTCCGACTTGGCCCTTGGATGACTGGTGGACTTCAACTCCCAGAATTCCTCAGCCAGGCCGTCTTCCGACTTGGCCCTTGGATGACTGGTGGACTTCAACTCCCAGAATTCCTCAGCCAGGCCGTCTTCCGACTTGGCCCTTGGATGACTGGTGGACTTCAACTCCCAGAATTCCTCAGCCAGGCCGTCTTCCGACTTGGCCCTTGGATGACGTGCCTGGCTGAGGGATTGTGGGAGTTGAAGTCCACCAGTCATCCAAGGGCCAAGTCGGAAGAGCCCTGCTCTAATCTGAGGATGGGGGGGGGCGGAGGAGATCAGTGGGGACCGGGGTGCCGAGAGAGAGGGTCCAATCCAGCCTTCCATGTCCCCCCCTCCTTTCTTTCCTTCCTCAGCTATGCCGAAGGTCAGCATTTTCCCAGTCACCCCTCAGAACACTCCATATCCCATCATGCTGGCCTGCGTGGCCTGGGGCTTCTACCCGGCAGACATCAACGTCACCTGGCTGTGGAACGGGCACCCCGTGAAGGACCTCCCAGACCCCCTACGGGTCACCAGCAACGGAGACTGGACCTACCAGGCCCGGCTGACGCTGCCGGTCGACCCCCAGAAGGGAGGCAGCTACTCCTGCTCTGTGCAGCACTCCAGCCTGGCTGCCCCCCTCACCACGGAATGGAGTGAGTGGGGTGGGGGGGAACAACTCGTGGGGTGGCGGGACACGTCTTCCTGTCAGTGGGCCTGGGTGAAGCAGGGCTGATCCTCAAGGGGCGCGTGTACAGAGGGTTTCCCCTCTGTGTGCGCACAGGGCCTCCCCTCTGTGCGTGTGCAGAGGGCTCCCCTCTCTGTGTGTGTGTGTGCGCGCGGAGGGCCTCCCTTCTGTCTGTGTGCAGAGGGCTCCCCTCTGTGTGTGTGTGTGTGTGTGTGTGTGTGTGGAGGGCCTCCCCTCTGTGCATGTGCAGAGGGCTCCCCTCTGTGTGTGTGTGTGAGCGGAGGGCCTCCCCACTGTGCGTGTGCACAGGGCTCCCCTCTGTGTGTGTGTGTGTGGGTGGGTGGGTGGGTGGGTGCGGAGGGCCTCCCCTCTGTGTGTGTGTGTGTGCAGAGTGTGTGTGTGTGTATGTGCGTGCGGAGGGCCTCCCCTCTGTATGTGTGTGTGTATGTGTGTGTGTGTGCGCGCGGAGGGCCTCCCTTCTGTGCGTGTGCACAGGGCTCCCCTCTGTGTGTGTGCGTGTGTGTCTGTGTGCAGAGGGCTCCCCTCTGTGTGTGTGTGTGTGTGTGTGTGTGTGTGTGCGCGGAGGGCCTCCCTTCTGTGCGTGTGCACAGGGCTCCCCTCTCTGTGTGTGTGTGTGTGTGTGCTCGCGCACGTGTGGAGGGCCTCCCCTCTCTGTGCGTGTGCCCGCGTGAGGAGGGCCTCCCCTCTGTGCGTGTGCACAGGGATCCCCTCTGTGTGTGGGGGGGGTGCAGAGGGCCTCCCCTCTGTGTGTGTGTGTGTGTGTATGTGTGTGCGTGCGCGGAGAGCCTCCCTTCTGTGAGTGTGCAGAGGGCTCCCCCTGTGTGTGTGTGTGTGTGTGTGGAGGGCCTCCCCTCTGTGAGTGTGCAGAGGCCTCCCCTCTGTGTGTGTGTGTATGTGCGTGAGGAGGGCCTCCCCTCTGTGCGTGTGCACAGGGCTCCCCTCTGTGTGTGTGTGTGTGTGTGTGTGTGTGGAGGGCCTCCCCTCTGTGCGTGCGCAGAGGGCCCCGTGCCTCCCAACCTGGAATGAAGGAGAAACTTGCTAACAATGAGAACAACTAACCAGTGGAACTACCTGCCACCGGAAGTTGTGGCTGCTCCATCCCTGGAGGTTTTTAAGAAGAGACTGGACAGTCCTTGGACTGAAATGGTATTGGGTCTTTTCCTGCTTGAGCAACGGGGCTGGACTAGATGACCTCTGAGGTCCCTTCCAGCTCTATTCTGATTCTTTTTTGGGCGAGTCTTCATCTCTCCAGGATTTGCAGGAAAATATCCGGATGAGGCGGTGGGGAGTTGCGGGAAAATGTCCAAGAATCGCGGCCCCCAAGCTACACACACACACACACACACACACTTTAGAAAGTGCAGAGCCTGTGGTGAAATTGCAAGAGCCTGTGGGACTCTCCTCCACTGGGGTCCTGAGGGCCACAGAGAGGTGGCGGGTTCTCTGGGACAGGGTCAGCTTTAAGATGGCCAGGACTACAATTCCCAGGATTCCTCAGCTGTTGGTCTATCTATGTCAGGGGTCTTCCCGCTTGGCCCTTTGCTGGCTTTGTGGACTTCAACTCCCAGAATTCCTCAGCCAGCTTTGCTGGCTGAGGAATTCTGGGAGTTGAAGTCCACCAGCCAGCAAAGGGCCAAGCGGGAAGACCCCTGGTCTATGTGCTGGCTGGGGAATTCTGGGAGTTGAAGTCCACCAGCCAGCAAAGGGCCAAGCGGGAAGACCCCTGGTCTATGTGCTGGCTGGGGAATTCTGGGAGTTGAAGTCCTGCCGTCTGAATATCGCGAAGTGGTTCCGGGTCAAAGGGCAAGGGTCTCCCTTCCTTTGTCGCAACTCGAGGACCCCGCGAACGTGGGAACCAGAAGCATCTTCAGCAGCAGAAGCCATGGGGGGAGGAGGGAGGGGTCCTCCTTGCCTTGGGCAAAGGACCCCCAAGGGGGAGCCCCCTCCCCATTCTGGATGTGCATGAGACATGAACAGCCCCCCCCCACTTTTGTCTCCATGGCTCAGCCCCAGGGTTAGCCTCCGAGCTCTGGATCAAGGTTGGGGTCTCCGTGGCCGTGCTGGTGGTGGGGACGGTCTTCCTGGTGTCCAGCCTGCTCTTCTGGAAGCGGTCAAGGCTGCAAGGTGAGTGGGGGGGGAGGCTGAGGGGTGTGTTTGTGTGTGTGTGTGAAAAGGGCCCGTGCCTTTGGGGAGGGGCTGTAGATGGGGGCAGCCCCAAAGCCCCCAAAACAGGGCCTGACATGCTGGCTTGTTTCGTGTGGGGGGGGCAGAGGGGCTGCAGACCCGCCAGGGGGCGCTTGCGGTGGCTCCCCCCCCTGACCTAGAGGGCGGGGCTTCAGCCACAGCCCCTCTGAAAAAAGTGGGGGGACTCACCCCAAGGCCCAGGCGGGGGAAAAGGAAGGCGGGGGAGGGCGTGGATGGGGATGAGGGGTTTTGTAGTGCAGAAGCAGGAGAGCGGATCGGGGTGGGGGTGGAGTTGGGGTGGGGGAGGTGGGCCGGCCACGTCACGGGGCTGCTGGCCCTTCCTGGGGACCCTCCCCCACTTGGGCCCCGCCCAAAGGCCTGAGCACCCCATTTAATCCACTCTCTTGCAGGATACGTCCCCGTGGAGGGTGACAGCTACCCCAGTGTAGGTGAGTCTGGCAGCAGCGGGGGGGGGGAGGGGGCTGCAGGAGCAGACTGCCTGCCTCCCCCCCACCCACACTTCAGCCCCAATGCCCCCTCCCCCGCCCCGCTTTCGGCACCTCCAGGAAACCCGAGAGGTAATGGAGAGGCCCAGAATCTGCTTGGTCGGGAGGGGTTAAGCTGGGGGGAGCATCTCCCACTGGGGTGGGCTCTTCCCTTGGACGGAAGACCCCTCCCCTACATTTCCCTTCCTGTCCTGCCCCACGGAGACCAGCCAGAGAGATTCCCTCCCCACCACCACAAAGTTTGGCCCTGGTGGATCACCTCAGGTGTGGGGGGGGGAAGGAAGTGTTGGGGGGGTCCCCACCGGGGGGTCCCCACCCCAATGTCTGCATCTGCTGTGTCCCCAACAGTCTCACGTCCTCCCCCTTCTCTATCCACAGGTCGGTAGCTTTTGGCGTCTCCCCCCTCCCCACAGCTCAGCTGCACCCCAGCAGCCACCTCACTTCCCTCCCGCCAGAAGGCAGATGTCATCCTGGGGGGGGGTCTCCCAAGAGGGCCCCCCTCGCCGCTGCAGCGGAACGAGGCAGGACCCCCCCTCCCCGTGGCTCCCTTCCACACTTGTAGATGGTGAGCCCTCACCCCCCCATCTCCTTTTCCTGCACCCTGGCTTCTCCTCCAGGGTGGGGCTCAAGAAATAAAAAAAAACATTGCCCCCCATCCAGTTTTGCATAGCCTGATGGTGTTGGGAAGGGGAGGGGTGCAAAGGGGGGGCACTTTGCTCTGGCTGGGAGGGGGGCTCCAGGTGCTTCAGAAAAAGGAAAGGAAGCAGCAAAGGTGGTGCCAGTCTCTGCCATGGGGGGGGTCTGCCCAGAGGACCCTCCCCACAAGGGGCTCAGGCAGGGCAGGGCGAAGGCTGATGCTTCCAGCTTCAGCCTCTCTGACTCCCCCCCCCGTGTGGGGGGTCCCCCTCACCCCTCCCACTCAACGGGGCTTTGTTCTACCCTGGATAGCCACTCCAGATGCCCCCCCCCCGTGGACGCCTTCTCCCTCAGCCCCCCCACCCCATTCCAAGGCTTGTGGGCTCCCCAGTGCACAGGCAAGTGAGAAGCCCCCTCCCAGCCTACCAAAAGCTGCCCCCCCTCACCAGCCCCTCAAAAACAGGAAGGGAGAAGCCCTTCCCCTTTTCTCCGACTGTGGGAATCTCCCCCACCCCAAAGGGAGGGAAGCTAAGTTCTTAAGGTCTAGCCTCACACACAATCTTTTGGAAGCCAGAAGAGCTTGGCGAGGGGGGTGGGCTAGGGCCTCCATGGCCCCTCAGCAGGCAAGAAAGACACCCTCCCCCCCAGAGAGGGTGAGCGGGTGGGGGTGGGCCGCTTCCAAGAGAAGTGGGCGCCAGGGTCCTGGGTGAGAAAGACGACACGAGGGGCCTGGTTAAACCGGCAATCCAAAATTCATCTGGATCCAAGTGTTGCAGCGTTTAGAGTGGAGGGGGGGGGACCGCTAGATGACACAGCTTCCCTGGAGGGGGACCATCCAGTCGCTGCTTCTCAAGGTTCTCTAAAAATCCCCATCGTAGCTCTCCTGTTGGTCTCCCATCCGGGGACCGAGGCTGCTGTTTCGTCCCATATAGACCGTGACTACAATGAAAAGGGGCGCCTGGCGGCTTTGGAGGCGCGACCCCCCCTCCACGCAAGAGGGACACACGTGTGTGGGGGGGGCTAGTCTTCCTGCTAGACTTCCGAGCAGGGCCTGGAAGCTCAGGATTCGCACCCGGAACCCGAAGGGAAAAAAGGCAAACGAGGCCAAGCGGCCACACGCCCTTCCCCAAGTACGACGGCCCCTCCCTTTAAAAATCCAACTAAACTGTACTGCAAAAAGCCCCCACCCCTCCTTTTCCTCCTCTCCTCCCCCCCTTCGGCTGAAGGAGTCCCCCAAGCCTTCCGGGCCGAGGACGATGGGCATTGGTGGAGCCAAGAGGGCAAGGCAAACGAACCTCCCTCAGCCAAACACCCAGGGCAGGGCGGCCCCCATCATCCACAGCCGGGCAGCCCGCGGAGAAGGACGGAAGAGGCTAAGAGCGGATCCGGTGAGAAGCTGGGAAGGCCTGGCGTGGCCCAAACTCGAACTCGGACCTCCCCCCCCAACTCCGAATCTCGGCAGCCGAGGACCCCCCCTCCCGGATAGCCCGGCACCCCCTCCAGCCCCCCCCAACAGTCTGACTCATCTCGCTGACCTCCCTCCCCCCCTCCCCAAAGAAAGAGGAACTCCGAAATTTCGAAAGGAGCGAATATTGTCTTTTCAGTGCCACAAAAAAAAAACATCTGTAAAAAGGCGGAAAACAAATTTCGATACCCCCCCCCCCGTCATTCCTCTCATCCCTCCCCATTGGAGGAGAGCGGGCAGGGAGAGCAGGAGCCCCCCCTCCCACTCACACACACACACACACACATACACACAGGCTTTCCCCCGGAAGGTGGAGGCGTCTCCTGGAAGGGAAGAGGGGTGCCCCCCCCACAACCGCCCACCCTCCAGTTGCTGTCCGTCAGGTTGGGGATTCCCCCCCCCCAGGTTATTTCTGCTCCTTAGTAGGGGCGTAGTAGAGTTCCAGCGGCTTGCTCAGCTTCCAGTACTTCTCGTTCACCAGCTCCAGCGTCGCCGACCCGTTCAGCGTCTGAGTGGGGGGGGGTGAAGGAGAGGGGAGGGGGAGGAGAAAGGGGGGTGTCAGTTAGGGGGTCTCCTGCCCCTCAGCCCGAACCCCCTCCTGCAGACCCCGAGCCTTCCCCGGGTGAAACCTTCCAGAGAAGATGGAGTGCCTCTCTCACTAGGCCAGGGGTAGGCCGCCTTGGCTCTTTTACCACGCGTGGACTTCAACTCCCAGAATTCCTGAGCCAGCAAAGCTGGCTCAGGAATTCTGGGAGTTGAAGTCCACGCGTGGTAAAAGAGCCAAGGCGGCCTACCCCTGCACTAGAGGGGGAAACAGATCATTCAGGCAGCAGATCCCTAGGATGGGCTGGAGGGGGGATCCGAATCCCACCAGACTCGTCATCGGGGGACCCCCCCCAAATCTTCCCGACCGCCCCACTCTCACCGTGAAGGCCCCTCCCGCCGTGGTGATGTAGATGGTGTACTGCTTCTCGCTCACGTCCTCCAGGGCGGGGGGCTCGGGGCCCGGGTCGGGGGCCTCCTCCTCCAGGGCGATGCGCAGGGCCAGGTATTTGGAGAGGTGGTCCACCGTGGCGTTGGCCGTGGTCTTGACGTACCTGACAGCCCACGGGGCCGGGGGGGAGAGGGGAGAAGGAGGGGATGATAAGAGGAAAGGAAGAACCCCCTCCCAAGTTTTCCGGGGGGGGGGAGAGAGAGAGGAGCTGACCCTCCCAAAGCCTCTTGCCCCCCCTCACACCAGACCCCTGTAAACTGCCCTGATCCTCCAAAACAGAAAGGGGGGCCACCTTTCCCGGTCCACGACCTCAGAGCCTTCGGGGAGGGACGGGGGGGTGTCTCACCTGGTCTGGGAGTAGCCCCCCTTCTCCACCAGGAGTGGGTGGGGCCGGAAGACCAGCTCGATCTCGCTGGTGCCGGCCTCGGTGCCGGGTTCGGGGCTGCCCCGCCCGCCGTCGTGCGAGGTCTCGGGCTCGGCCACGGACTCGTCGGAGGCCCTGGAGCGCTTGCAGCTGGGCCCAGCCTCCGGCTGGCTGGGCGCCGAGGCGTTGCTGAGGTGGGAGCGGCTGTCGCAGTTGTCCTCCGCCCCGCTGAAGGTGGTGTTGTCCGACTCCTGGGGGTGCTTGCGGACCCGCTGGCCCCTGGCGGAGGAGGAGAAAAGGCTGCAGAGCGGGGTGGGTGGGTGGGTGACCCACGGTGAGGAAGGCGAGGTGTCTTCCCCGCTCAGCCCCCCTCCCGTTCTACTTGAGGGGCTTCAATAAAAGTTTATTACGAAAGTCCGTCTGGCTCTGACCGGCTGCGTGCCAGGCTTACCCATTTTCGGACAGCCGAATAAGCAGAAAAAAAATAGAAGTCCGCCATCTGAGCGTTTTGTTTTTTTTTCCTTTCTTAATTATTTCTTTATTTTTTTTATTTTTGTCCAATGATGGACACGTTTATCCCAACAACAACAACAACAATAATAATAGTGATAAGCTGCTACAAGAAGATCGCCCAGACTGACTACAAGCAGCGGCATGACAAAGTAGCGACAATGGTGCACTGGAAGATCTGCAAGAAATATCATTTGCCTGTAAGCAAAAACTGGTGGGATCATAAATTAGAGAAAGCCATAGAAAATGATAAACCGCTCTGGGACTTCAGAATTCAAGCACCCTTGACTTAACCATTGTCGATAAGAAAGACAAAAAAGTCTGGATGGTGGACGTGGCAGTGCCTGGAGACGGCAGAATAGACGAGAAAGAACTGGAGTAGATCACAAAATACAAAGACCTACAAATAGAAATAGACTGGCAAAGGCAAGCAAGGGTAGTACCAATAGTCATAGGCGCCTTGGGTGCAACCCCAAAACAACTGGAGCACAACTTGAACACCATCATTGGCATTGACAAATTCGCCATGAGTCAATTGCAAAAGGCGGCCTTACTAGGAACCGCTTCCATCCTGCGATGAGATCTGTAATACCATCAGACATCCACATCTGCCTATCCCAGGTCCTTGGGAAGGACTGGATAAGTAGACAAAAATGCCAAATCCAGCCTGAACATCTGGCTGACTGTGCGATGATCCATAATAATAATAATAATAATAATAATAATAATAATAATAATAATAATAATAATAATAATAATAATGTTGGAAGGGACCTTGGAGGTCATCTAGTCCAACCCCCTGCTCGGGGCAGGGAAACCCTACACCATTTCGGACAAATGGCTGTCCAGTCTCTTCTTACAAACCTCCAGTGTTGGGAGCATTCCCCGCTTCTGGAGGCAGGTGGTTCCACTGGCTAATGATGGTTAAATGTTTAAACACAGTTACTTCTCTCCCTCCGTTGTTCTCCCCGATTAGATATTTCAGCTTAGAAAGATTTACGATCTTGATTGAAATTAAACTGATTAATGGAAGGGTGGATTGGAGGCATCTTATCGGCCTGTAATCCACGGATCTAAAATCGTTCGTCAAGTTACAAAAGAATACAGATATTTCTAAGGAAGTAAAACATGGACAGAGACAGCCCCACTGGCCAATGGAAAAGAGATTAACAGCAACAACAATAAAACAATAACATTGGAAGGGACCTTAGAGGTCATCTAGTCCAACCCCCTGCTCAGGGCAGGAAACCCTACTCCGTTTCCTATTCAATCCTACCTCATCCCTACAGGATTATTTTGTTTGAAAATTAAGAACAAAACAATCACATTTACGTGTGTCTTTAACAGGCCTGTTGATCAAAGTTTCCTTGTGGTGTCACCCCACCCACCCACCCACCCACCTTCCTGAGTGGAGAGGGTATCCCCCAGAATGAGACCCGCATGACAGGCGCTCCAATGCCTGCAGCAGGGATCAGGCTAGAGGACCTCTGAGTTACCCTCCTTGGAGGGAAAATGCTGCCATTGCAGATTCTTCCGGGGGAGGCGGGGGGGCGGTTTCGCACCCAAGAAAGCAGCTCTAAGCTTTAAAATTAATTAATTTTTTTAAAAAAACAGACGATGAATTGAGTCGTCCCCCCATACACAAACACACACACACACACACCTCCATTTTACAGGCAAGTCCTCAACTTAACAACCAAAATTCAGCCTGGGAGAAATTGGTTCCAGAGACTTTTGCCCCGTTCTACAACTGTAGAGCCACTGGCAATTTATTATTAAGTTAGGCCACACGGTGGTTAAGCAAATCCGGCTTGACCCCCCCCCTCCCCGTTGACTTTGCTCGTCAGAAGGGGAATCACACGAGACACACACACACACACACACACACACACACACACACACACACACACATCCACGGGGACACTGCGACTGTCATTAAGTATGAACCGGTCGCCGAGCACCCGAACGTAAACACGTGTGGCCACGGGGATTGTAAGAACTGGAAGAGGTGCAAAAAAGGGCAACAAGAATGATGAAGGAAATGGAGCGCCTCCCTTATGAAACCAGATTGCAACGCCTCGGTCTCTTCAGCCTTGAAAGACGGCGTTTAAGGGGTGACTTGATCGAAGTGTATAAAATCATGCATGGGATAGAAAAGGTGGATAGAGAAAAATTCTTTTCTCTATCACACAATACCAGGACAAGGGGGCACTCCCTAAAGCTCATAGCTAAGAAAGTGAGGACAAATAAAGGGAAATATTTCTTCACCCAGAGGGTCGTTGATTTATGGAATTCACTTCCTGAAGGGGTCTTGACAGCTGTCAGCCTTGACAGCTTCAAGGCAGGGCTAGATAGATTCATGGATGCCAAGTGTATCGGTGGCTATTAAAAGGGATGTCCATGTGCCGCCTCTATGTTGGTTGAGGCAGGCAGGACTCCCTTGAGTCCCATTTGTTGGGGGTCAAGGGAAAGGGAGGGTTTTGCCTTCTCCTTCTGCTCAAGATCCCCATGTACAATTGGTGGGCCACTGTGTGACACAGAATGCTGGACTCGATGGGCTTTGGCTTGATTCAGCAGGGCTCTTCTTAGGTTCTTAGGTTCTAAGAACGGTCGTAAGTGTGAAACATGGCCGCGCGTGGCTTTTTTCAGTGCTGTTCTCACCTCGGTCACTCAACAAGCCTATAGGTCAGGAATCTTCAAACTTGGCCCTCGGATGACTTTGTGGACTTCAACTCCCAGAATCCCTCAGCCAGGCACGTCCACAAGTCATCAAAGCGCCAAGTTTGAAGACCCCTGGTCCTTGTCCTGCCTGGGGAATTCTGGGAGTTGAACTCCTGGCATCTTAAAAGTCACGAAGAGGTTCCCGTTCAAAGGACAGGGGTCTGGCTGAGGAATTCTGGGAGTTGAAGTCCAAAAGTCATCCAAGGGCCAAGTTGGAAGACCCCTAGAAGCACGAAGCCGAAAACACCAGCCTGAAGATGATGAATGGGACTTCGTTGAAACGTTGCCAAGACACTTCCAATTTTACGTGGGAGAAAACCCGAATAACCAAAGACCTACATCTATCTATCTATCTATCTATCTATCTATCTATCTATCTATCTATCTATCTATCTATCTATCTATCTATCTATCTATCTATCTATCTATCTCTTCAGGCTGGTGTTTTCGGCTTCGTGCTTCTAGGAGCAATGTGTGGTCATAGATGTTTCTTCCTTTTAACTGCCAGTGGGGGTATGAACTGATTGGGTGGGAGCTTGGCTGTGTTCTGATTGGGTGGAGGTGTTTTCTGATTGGTTAGGGGCTTGGCTGTGCTCCGATTGGATGGGGGGTTGGCTGTGCTCTGATTGGCTGGGGGGGGGTGTTCTGTTTGGGTGGGGGCTTTGTGCTCAGGTTAGTCTGAGCTGCAGGGGGATTTGAGATGGTGAGCTGCCTTGCTATTGTTCGGCTTCGCGTTCGTGGTCGTGCCTCATCTTCATGGTGGGTGTCAGTTTGCTTCATGTATGGATTGGAGGGGTTTAAAGTGGCTAATGATGCAGCTGTGGTCTGGCTTCTGGTTCTAGAAGCACGAAGCCGAAAGCACCAGCCTGAAGATGACGAATGAGACTTTGTCGAAACGTCGCCAAGACACTTCAAATTCTACGCGGGAGAAAACCCGAAGAACCAAAGACCTACATATAAACACCCGCGAAAACCTCAGAAAACAAATAAAAATTCTGATGGGGAGAGGACCCCCCCAATGTATTTTGGGGGGGAGGAGGAGAAGAGGCTGGGCACAGCCCTATAGGGAGAGGCGGTAGGGTGTGGGGTCCCCGCCCACCCTCCCCTCCTACCGGTTCATGGCCTGCATCTTGAGCCCCTCCTCCATGCTGCTGCGTAGGGCCTGCTGGTTGTGGAGCCGGTTCAGCTTGGCCAGCACCCGGTCCTGGTGGGCCTCGTACTCGTCCCGGCTGGGGTAGATCTTGGAGATCAGGGCGTCAAAGTTGGGGTCCGGCCGGAGGGAGCGCTTGGACACCAGCTTCTTCCTGCAGGTCGGGCACTCCTTGTTCCTGTGGCGGGCGGGGCAGACGCAGGGAGGGTTTAGCCCCGCTGGAAGACACACACACACACACTACTCACTCCTCGGAAGGCGAGCCCCCCCGGACCCCCGCGGTGGCCCTACCCGCTGCGCAGGGCCGTGACAATGCAGTCCGAGCAGAAGCGGTGCAGGCACTCCTTGGTGGTCATGGTGTGCTTGAGCATGTCCAGACAGATGGGGCACATCAGCTCGCTGTGCAGGCTGCGGGGGGAGACAGCGATCTCCGTCCCGTCCATGACGGCCTCCTGCCGGGGAGACAGGGGGGGAGGGCACGTTGACACAGACGACTGGGGGGGGGTTCTCTCTCGGCTGCGCTACTGTAAGCTGCTCTCTGTGGGGCGGCCCTTGGCCACTACCAGTGCTGACAAGGCGCCGGTCCTGCAAGGTGGCTCCTGGGTGCGACTCGCAGCCTCCCCAAAGCCCTCCGTGGCTGGACGGTCTGGAGGGGTGCAATGTCAGTCTGGGAGAACCCCCCCCACACATATGCCAACCTTGGGAGGAGGATGGGGGGCATCCGGGGGGGCTGAGGGTGTTCCCAATTTTTATGGAGGGGAATCGACCTGTGTGTGTGCCCCTTGTGCCTTCCTCCCCCCCTCCTCCTCCTCCTTCTCCCGCTCCCTCTCCAGTCCCTCACCTGGGGAGTCCGAAATTGACCCATTGGTGCCCCCCCTTAAGACTCCCTCATCCAGAAAGGGGGGTCCGGTGAAAGCGCCCTGGAGGAGGGGTCTCCCATGGCTGGTTGGGACCTTGACCCTCCCTCTCCTTCTTCTGCCAGCCTTTGGCCACTCGGGCCTTCCTCCTGCCCTCCCCCCTCCCCCCTCCCCTTCCTCCCCACCCCAAGTCCCTCACCTGGGGGGTCCGGTGAAGCTCGTACAGGCTGAGCTCCCAGGTCTTGCTGGCGGTCTGTGCGTTGGCTGGGGCGGCCATGGCAGCCTTGGGGGGGGTCAGGAGAGAAGAGGGGGGGCTGAGCGGCGAGGGAAACCCTCCGGGTGCCTGTGCACGCGTGTGCCTGTGCACGCGTGTGTGCGCAGCTTCTGAGAAGGACCCTGCAAAGGAAGGAAGGAAGGAAGGCTCAAGAGTAGCTCAGCTGGCCAAGGAGCCGACCCCAGAATGCCAGACCTAGAAGGGGCCTCGGAGGTCATCTAGTCCAGCCCCATCAGCGGCTGCTTCAGGGTTGCAACAGAGCAACGGGGGGTGGGTGGGCAGAAGGGACTCTTGGCTTTGCAGCCAAGGGCAGATGCCATCATAGCCCATCTGCCCCAGCTGTACAGGCCATGGAGGATGGGTCCAATCCCTCTGGCCTTTGAACTCCAGGGATGGG
The DNA here is from genome assembly GCA_034064705.1 of Bothrops alternatus. Lineage (NCBI taxonomy): Eukaryota > Metazoa > Chordata > Lepidosauria > Squamata > Viperidae > Bothrops > Bothrops alternatus. Next base: position 478,643 of record JARGCV010000107.1, read on the forward strand.
CCCAATCCCTCTGGCGGAGCGGCGTGGAGGAACCGGAGGAGCAACCGGCTCCCTCAGCTCACCCCCACCGCCCCAGAGAGGACCCCGAGTCAGGCCTGCCGCCCCCCACTCACCCCCTCCCCCACGGACAAGGCCTCTCTGCCCGGGAGCGGAGCCGGGCAAACGGGCCGGGGTCCCGACGGCGCCCCCGACGGCTCCGCAGCGGCAAAACCGAATCGAGGGGAAACCCCGAATATTTGGGGGGGGGTTTCAAACGGCTACCCTCCCTCCCCAGAGTTCCCCCCCTTTCTCCAACTCCGGCTTTCTTTGGGTGTCCCCGCTCGCTCCCTGCAAGAGTGGCATGGAAGGGGCGGGAGAGGCCGGGCGGCACTCTGTGCACGCCCAGAGGAGCCCTCTCCGTCCCGTTCCCGGCCGTCCGGCGAGCCTCTTCTCTCCCGGCGGGAGGGGGCGGCCGAGCCACCCTCTGCACGAGCTCGGGAGCAGCCTCGGCCGCCACCCTCTGCTGCGCCGCTGCCCTCTGCACATGCTCGCCGTCCCCTTGCCGCTCCGTAACAAAAGAGGCTCCTCCGGGCTGGGAGAAAGAGGAAGGGGCGCTCCACCCATCCCGGCGGCCGCCCGCCCCGGGGGTCGCCAGCCCCCCCTCCAGGGGGCGCCCCCCCACCTTCTCTCCGACGGGAGGGACCGGGGGCGCCCCGCTCTTCCGTCCTCCGCCTCCCGCTCCGTCTTTCCCTGCCGGGGGGGGGGCGGGAGAGGGTGGGAACCTCCGAGAGCGTCACTTCCCCTCCCCGCCCCGTGACGTCACGAGAGGGGTTGTCCCCCCCACCCGACGCCCCGCCCCCCGGACAGCTGCTCCGCAGGGCCCCCCCACTCCGGGGAAGGGGCGTCCCGGGTGGGGGTCGCTCAGCTCCCGGAGGGGGGCCGAGAGTCCCACGCGGGGCGTCGTCGACTGGGGGGGTCCTCTGGAAGCCGGATCGGGCCCGCCTTCTCCACCCCTCCCCGATTAAGGGGCGTCTTCTCCCCGCTCGTTTTATGAGGCCGGGAATCAGGGGGGTCTCCCCAAAAGAAAGGAGACCCCCCCCAGGGGTGGGTTTCTAGGGCTCCGACGGGGGGGGGAGAAGAGACCCCCGCCCGTATCAGGCCGGCCAAGGTTTGTGGTGGGCTGGGCCGGCTTCCTTGAGTTTATTGCACCCCCTTTTTTAAGGGGTGACCCTGATATATTTGCTCCAATGAAGGCAAATATATATCTATCTTCTATCTATATCTATATCTATATCTATCTATATCTATCTATCTATCTATCTATCTATCTATCTATCTATCTATCTATCTATATCTATCTATATCTATCTATCTATCTATCTATCTATCTATCTATCTATCTATATCTATATCTATCTATATCTATCTATCTATCTATCTATCTATCTATATCTATATCTATATATCTATATCTATATCTATATTTATCTATCTATCTATCTATCTATCTATCTATCTATCTATCTATCTATCTATCTATCTACTGTATATCTACATAGATATAGATAGATAGATAGATAGATAGATAGATAGATAGATAGATAGATAGATAGATAGATAGATAGATAGATAGATAGATATACTCTTTTTCCAACAATTTAATCCAGGGGGTCTTCCAACGTGGCCCTTGGATGACTTGGGGACTTCAACTCCCAGAATTCCTCAGCCAGGCACAGCGAAGGATGCTGTGATGAAGACACCCCCCCTCTGACTCCCACCTCCGAAATTGTGGCCGGGGTCCCTGGTCCTTGGTCCCTCTGCCAGTTAGGGCCCACAGAGCCAGTGACCCCCTTTGCCCCCCCCCGGGTGGGGCCCTGATGGGAGTGAGCCCCCCCTCCCGAGGCTCTGGGCTCCCACATCTCCCTCTGGTGCATGGAAGCCAGACTGCAGGGAACAGAGGCAGGAGTGGCGATGGGGGGGTACAGGGGGGATTGACCCCGAGGCAAGGGGGGAGGAAGGGGGGCTGGCCTAGGCCTGAGAAATGCCCCCTCCCTCTCTCTGGGGGGGGTTTCTCTTCTTGGCTTGAGAGGGGATCAGGAGGGGCCTGGAAATTGGTTACGACAATTTAATTGGATATGAACTGAATTATGTTTAACCTTGACAATTTTAAGGCATGTGGACTTCAACTCCCAGGATTCCACAGCCAGCAATGCTGGCTGTGGAATCCTGGGAGTTGAAGTCCACATGCCTTAAAATTGTCAAGGTTGAGAAACACTGGACTTTAATAGATTGAAAAAATTTAAGATTTGACTTTATCTGTTAGCTATAAGAGATTGATTAGTTGATAGATTAGATATATATAGGATAGATTAATGCTTTATTTTAATTAAGGGATATCAGTGGAAGAAGAAATAAATAAAATTTACAATAAAAAACCAAGGTACCAGAATATATTTGGAAGGAATACCCGAACTGATAAGAGTTTGTATCTAAACTTAATTTGATTATGGTTGTATACATTTTTTTTAAAGTGTTAGAAACAGGTACAGGTTGATTAAATTTAAACTAGATTGAATTATCTTAAATAAACTATGTTAGTTAAGGGGAAAAGAGAGGGAATACTAGAGGTATTGACTGAAGTATGTATAAATGTTTTGCTTTTGGATGGTTGTTTACCCTAACACCAGGGTGTGCTTTGAGCATTTTCTTGTAAAATTAAAAAAACCAATAAAATCTTTGTTTAAAAAAAAAAAAGAGAGAGGCCTGGAAAGACAGACCCTTTGGGGAATGAAAGGCCAGCTTCACACAGACCCCAGTGAATGGGGGGGCAAAGAGATCAGTTGGGTCCAAAGGCTCCCACTTTTGTTCTCCTCTGCAGGGCGGGGGGGCTGCTGGGAAAGGCCGGCCTGAAAGGGCCGGGACCACCCAGGCAGAGCCCGCCCACCCGGGCACAAGAAAGGGGCTTGAGGTGGGTGGGGGTGGGTGGGGGTGGGTGGGCCGAATGAGGAATGGGGACCGCTCTCCGCTGCGCCCCCCCAGTCCCACTCAAGCTCCCCTCCTCTCCCCTCAGCAGCCGAAGGATCCCGTGAAATGCCCCCCCTCCATGCTTCAGGATTGGGGGGGAGAAACCAAAGGGATCGGAAGCCCCTCCCCCTTTTTACAAGGGGGGGGTTTGGATCAGAGGGAGCCAAGATTGTTTTGGGGGGGGGTAACTTTTTGAGGGATGGAACGACAAAGGGCTTCCTAGCTATTCGGGGAGAGAATGGAGGCTACGGCCCATTTTAAAGACCAGGGAGACCGAGGCCTAGATCGATCTGGAGCCCCCCTCCCCCCTTTCTCGGCTTGCGAGGGGGGGCACCGGGTTGGAGAAGTGGAATTTGGCTGAATGACCATCCTGCAGTAGTAGTAGTAGTAGTAGTATTAATGATGATGATGATGATGATTAAATAAATAATAATAATGATGTTGGAAGGGACCTTGGAGGTCATCTAGTCCAACCTCCTGCTCAGGCAGGAAACCCTGTATACCATTTCAGACAAATGGCTGTCCATTCTCTTCTTAAAAGCTTCCACTATAATAATAATTAATAATAATAATAATAATGATGATGATGATGATGATGATAATGATAATGATAATAATAATAAAGTTGGAAGTGATCTTGGAGGTCATCTAGTCCAACCCCCTGCTCAGGCAGGAAACCTTATATACCATTTCAGACAAATGGCTGTCCAGTCTCTTCTTAAAAACTTCCACTATAATAATAATGATGATGATGATGATGATGATAATGATAATGATAATAAAGTTGGAAGGGATCTTGGAGGTCATTTAGTCCAACCCCCTGCTCAGGCAGGAAACCCTATGTACCATTTCAGGCAAATGGCTGTCCAGTCTCTTCTTAAAAACTTCCACTATAATAATAATAATAATAATAATAATAATAATAATAATAATAATAATAATAATAATAATAATAATAATAATAATAATAATAATAAAGTTGGAAGGGACCTTGGAGGTCATCTAGTCCAACCCCCTGCTCAGGCAGGAAACCCTATGTACCATTTCAGGCAAATGGCTGTCCAGTCTCTTCTTAAAAACTTCCACTATAATAATAATAATAATAATAATAATAATAATAATAATAATAATAATAATAATAATAATAATAATAATAATAATAATAATAAAGTTGGAAGGGACCTTGGAGGTCATCTAGTCCAACCCCCTGCTCCGGCAGGAAACCCTATGTACCATTTCAGTTGCGCAAGCTTTCCAGAGAGCAGCTTCCGGTCAGTTTCCAGCCTTCCACAGCAGGTGAATAACGGGGTCTGGCATCAGGTGTTGTTCAGGTCCCTGCTCACATGGGTGTCCCCCCCCCCACATGGGGTGCAACTCTCCACAAAAAGCGCAGCCACAGGGTGGATCTCACAGGATCCCTTTTTTCCCTGGTGGGAGGGAGGGAGGGAGGGAGGGAGGGGTGGGCCCAAATCTGGAGGGGAAAGGCTTGGGGGGTCAGCGCCAGGAGTGCCATGTTGGGCAGAAGCCGGCGTGTCCCCTGGCAGGGTGACCTGCCTGCGCCCAGCACTGAGACAGCACTTCAGATCTGCTTTGTGCAATCTCCTTCCTTCCTTCCTTCCTTCCTTCCTTCCTTCCTTCCTTCCTTCCTTCCTTCCTTCCTTCCTTCCTTCCTTCCTTTTTTCTTTCTTTCCTTCCTTCTTTCTTTCTTTCCTTCCTTCCTTCCTTCCTTCTTTCTTTTTCCTTCCTTCCTTCCTTCCTTCCTTCTTTCTTTCCTTCCTTCCTTCCTTTTTTCTTTCTTTCCTTCTTTCTTTCTTTCCTTCCTTCCTTCCTTCCTTCTTTCCTTCTTTCCTTCTTTCCTTCCTTCCTTCCTTCCTTCTTTCCTCCTTCCTTCCTTCTTTCTTTCCTTCCTTCCTTCCTTCCTTCCTTCCTTCCTCCTTCCTTCCTTCCTTCCTTCCTCCCTTCCTTCCTTCCTTCCTTCCTTCCTTCCTTCCTTCCTTCCTTCCTTTTTTCTTTCTTTCCTTCCTTCTTTCTTTCTTTCCTTCCTTCCTTCCTTCCTTCTTTCTTTTTCCTTCCTTCCTTCCTTCCTTCCTTCTTTCTTTCCTTCCTTCCTTCCTTTTTTCTTTCTTTCTTTCCTTCTTTCTTTCTTTCCTTCCTTCCTTCCTTCCTTCCTTCTTTCCTTCTTTCCTTCTTTCCTTCCTTCCTTCTTTCCTCCTTCCTTCTTTCTTTCTTTCCTTCCTTCCTTCCTTCCTTCCTTCCTTCCTTCCTCCTTCCTTCCTTCCTTCCTTCCTCCTTCCTTCCTTCTTTCTTTCCTTCCTTCCTTCCTTCCTTCCTTCCTTCCTTCTTTCTTTCTTTCTTTCCTTCTTTCCTTCCTTCCTTCTTTCTTTCCTTCCTTCTTTCTCTCCTTCCGACAATGCCCCTTGAATTCGGTGCCGTTTCGCTTCAAGGGCAGGCAGATCCTCCGATGAGCCCAAGACCCCCGGGGGCCTCTCGGGCCGCTGACCATCAACCCCGGCTCTTGATGTCCAGACTCAACTCTCGGTGGCGAGACAAGAATTGCGTTTGGACAATCACAAGCCGGGGCTCCGGGTTCGGAAGGGGGGGGGAGAACCGAGAGGCGCCCGTCGGAGTCCGCAGAGCTCCGGGTCCAGGCAGGCCCCGAACATCCCCCAGGGCGGTGTGCCAGCCAGAGGCCTGCCCCGAGGCCGATGCTCTTCCGTCTTTGGCCCGGCCAGTTTCCCTCGTTCCTGTTGTGAGTCTTTCCAACAGTGTCGGAAGGGACCTTGGAGGTCATCTACTCCAACCCCCTGCTCAGACAGGAAACCCTATCCCATTCCAGGCAAATGGCCGTCCAGTCTCTTCTTAAAAAGCTCCAGGGATGGATCACCCACAACTTCTGGTGGCCAGCTGTTCCACGGGTTGATTGTCGATTAATTGCTCTCACCGCCAGGAAGTTTCTCCTTAGTTCCAGGTTGCTTCTCTCCTTGAAGAGTTTCCATCCGTTGCTTCTTGTCCGGCCGTCTTCAGGGCCTGTGGAGAACAGGCTGAGCCCCCCCCCCCACTCTATGGGGCAGCCCTAGATATTGGGGGGCTGCTGTCATGGCAACCCCCCCCCGTCCATCTTCCCCTTCCAAAGGCTCATCCCTCCCTCCGGCCGTCCCCAGGGAAGCCGCTTCCCAAAAATCTGCAACGACGCAGATTCCCGTTCTGCCCCTCGGTGAACGTGGACAACCAGTTGTGTAGCCGTGTGTGGTTGTCTCCCCTAACAACTTTCCGGAAGTTAATGCTGGGGCCGCCACGGGTCAAACTCGGCTGCTGTGTTGTGATGGACGGCAAAGGTGTCTCCCCCGGCGCAGGCCGTTCTCCGAAAGCGAATGAAACAAACAAAGGACGAAACGTGTCGTGTGTCGATGTGTAGTGCCGCGTGCGGTTGTTGTTTTTTTTCAAAGCAGGTGAAGGAGGAGGGCAGGTTGTCTTAGCTTGATCCCCTGACCCCCTCTTGCTTTGGGGCCCCTAGCCCCCCCCCGCTCCTTTTGGGCACGGGCCCCCCAAAATGCCCCTTTTTGGGAGGGTCCCAGCGTCCACTAAATCCGCGTCCTTCAGCCTCCCCCCCTTGTCTGCCTGGGGAGGGGGAGAGGGGCTGCCGGGACCCCCAAGCAGAAGGAGCAGCCCCCCCTCCCACGCCCCACTGACAAGGTCAGCTGCTCCAGCGGTTTTTCCTCTTCCCTCCTCCTCCTCCTCCTCCTCCTCCTCTGGCTTTTCCCCTTTCGCCTCCTTCTCGGGACACCCGAAGAAAAGAAGCCGAAGGTGGGAAGGCCTGGGCTCTCCTCCCGCAAGATGCATAGAGCGCGTCAAGAGTTCCAGGATTTTGGTTTTTTTTTTTTACAAATGTTAATAATGTTAGCAGGAAAAACCACATAAATTTGGCTTCTCTCTCTCTCTCCCTCGTCTCCATCTTCCTCTCCCTCCCTCTCTCCCTCCCTCCTCCTCTCCCGCTCTCCCTCTCCCTCTCTCCCTCTCTCTCCATCCCTCTCCCTCTCTCCCTCCCTCCTCCATCTCCCCCCTCCCTCCCTCCCTCTCCCTCTCCCTCTCCCTCTCCCTCCCTCTTCCTCTTCCTCTCCCTCTCTCCTCCCTCTCCTCTCCCTCTCTCTTCCTCTCCCTCTCTCCTTATCCCTCTCCCTCTCCCTCTTTCCCTCTCCCTCTCTCCATCCCTCTCTCCCTCTCCCTCTCCCTCTCTCTCCATCCCTCTCCCTCTCTCCCTCCCTCCTCCATCTCCCCCTCCCTCCCTCCCTCCCTCTCCCTCTCCCTCTCCATTCTTCTCCCTCTCCCTCCCTCTCTCCCTCTCCCTCTTTCCCTCTCCCTCTCTCCATCCCTCTCCCTCTCTCCCTCTCCCTCTCTCTCCATCCCTCTCCCTCTCTCCCTCCCTCCTCCCTCTCCCCCTCCCTCCCTCTCTCTCCCTCTCCCTCTCTCCTTATCCCTCTCTCTCCCCCTCCCCCTCCCCCTCCCTCTCCTCCCTCCCTCTCTCTCTTTTCCTCTCCCTCTCTCTCCCTCTCTCCTCCCTCTCCCCCTCTCCCTCCCTCTCTCTCCCTCCCTCTCTCTCCCTCTCCCTCTCCCTCTTTCCCTCTCCCTCTCTCTCCGTCCCTCTCCCTCCCTCTTCCTCTTCCTCTCTCCTCCATCTCCCCTCCCTCCCTCTCCCTCTCCCTCCCCTCCCCCTCCCCCTCTCTCTCTCCCTCTCTCCCTCCTCCCTCTCCCTCTCTCTCTCCCTCTCTCTCCCCCTCCCCCCTCTCTTCTTCAAACGAGGCATTTTGAGTTGGATGAATGAGGATTTGACTTCTGTTTTTTTGTTTTCCTTTTTATAAACTGGGTTTTTTAAGGGTTCCATGTTTTGATTTTTCTCACTAACTACCCAGTGCAGTTTGTGTGTGTCCAAAGAGAGGTTTTGTCCCTGAAACAAGCCCTGGCCAGTTGACCTTCCTCTTTTGACCCCTGCTGGGTCGGACTGTGTGTGTGTGTGTGTGTGTGTGTGTGTGTGTGTGTGTGTGTGTGTGTGGCCAGAGTCTTTTCTAGATGGCCTCTGTTCCCCCCACACCAAAAGGCCGGCAAAACATGGGGTCACTCTGGGTCTAAGGCCTCTCCGGGACCCCCAAGGGGCTGGGCTGATACCAGGCAGATCCCAGTGGGGAGGAAACATCACCACCTAGAAGGGTAACCTGCTTCCCAAAGTGCTGGGTGACCATCTGCCCCTGGGGCCTTCCCTCCCTTCCTCCCTCCGGGGACTGGCAAACTGCTTCACCCCCTAGGCATGGTACCTGGGTGTCCAGAGGCCCTGCCAGTTTAAAGGTGTAGGGGGCAGAAGCAGCCTTGGGGGGGAGGGAGGAGGACTTGACCCAATCCCCCCACTCACCCCCTGGAGCACCAGTGGGGGTGCAAAACTTTCCTTGGGCGAACCGGGGCTGGGAGGACTCCTCTCTGCTCCAGGCCCTCCTCCGTGGCCGCTTCTCTCCCCCCCCCAGTTCCCGGCCTGGCCCAGCCGAGTTGCTGCTCCATCCGGCCTCCAGATGTGCACGGAACTAGACCTAAAAAGAACCCATGTCGGGCCGGGTGACCTCATCCTCCCGGCCAAGGCCCTCCCCGGGAAAGGCGGGGCAGGGGGCAGCTGTTCTCCGGGCCTGCCCAGGGCCGCAAAGACGACTCGGAAGGGCCAGCCCGGAAAGCGGCAGGCAGAAACCCGCAAGATACCCGAAGCTGCGTTCCGACGACGTGCCTGCCCCCGACCCGGGTTAGCTCCAGGTTAAGAAACTCTGGAGTAACCGCGAGTAACAGCAGCATGCCGGCCAGAAGCAAGCAGCCGCCTCAGGGCCTTTAATGAGCGTGTAAACCAGGTTTAAAGGAAGCTTAGCCAAATGCGCACTTGGGGTCATTTTTTTCTCACGCTGGCCTCCCTCCCGGGGTGGCCGTATGGATCCAGGAAGGGGGGGCGGTTAGGGACAGGCAAGGGGAGACTGGCTGTCCCTCTCCTCTTCCTGTGGGGTCCCACTGGGTCTGGACTACAGTCCCCACGATCTAGCGCAGGGGTAGGCTGGCTCAGGAATTCTGGGAGTTGAAGTCCAGGAGTCATAAAAGAGTCCCCTGATCTAGCGTATGGGAACTGTAGTCCAGTGCAGAGTGTTTTCCTAGCTAAGAGGGAGAAGGCTATCTTGAGGCCATCCAGGCCAGCCCCCCCCGCCCCCTTGATCCCGGGAAGCAGTCGTTGTCTCTTCCACTGCTGCTGGGGAAGACATGAACGTGGGGATCGGCTGCCCCCCCTTCTCTGGGTCAGGGGTTCCTACACCCAGCTGCTCCCAGGGCTTTCCCCCCCACCACACCCACCTTATCTTGGCGGTCTCTTGGCACCCTCCGCCCGAGTCTGGCTTGCCTGCTTATTGGCAGAACTCAGGTCGTGGGTGTCGTCTGAACGTACCTGGTGCAGGGTTTCTCCTCTTCTCGTTTGGGGGGGGGTCAGCTACCCTTGGGGACTGGGAAGGGTCAGAGGGCTTGGATCCACCCTCCATTTCCACGGGTTTGAAAGCAGGGGGGTCCCGTCTCAAAGGGGGGGGACAGTGGCTCTTTTTTTTCCCAGAATGCCCCCAGGGGTGGGGATCCCTTCCGTGACTTCGGCTCCCCCCCACCCCGTTCCTCAGCTCTGCCCTCAAACTCCCCCGCGGGGCTGCCCCCTTCTCGCCCCCCCCTCCAGCGGCCCCTAAGGAACCCCGGGGCGTCTTCCCTGCCCTTGGGGGGGAAAGGGGGGGCTTCTCTTGGAAGCAAGGAGGGTCCCTTCAGCCTCCGAGGAATGGCGGGACCTTCCAGGCCCCCTTTCCAGAAACGGGGCGACCGAAGCCGGAGCAAGGATCGCCGGGAGGGTCCCTTTCCCCTCACCCCCCCCCCCGGCGTCGGAAGAAGAAGGACGCCCCCTCCCCAACCCCACCGGGCCCACAGGACCCGGGAGAGCGAATTCCGACGACTCGAGAAGAGGAGAGTGGCCGAGAGCCCGGGGCAAAAAAAAAAAAAAAAGCTTTTAAGAGAGCCTCCACCTTTAAAGGCAGTATATCCCGGGACGCGAAATCTGTATTGAATTGGAGGAGACCCCCCCAAACCACCTGCCGCACCCTAGAAGGGACGTACCCCCAAATAAGGGCAGCGGTGGGGAAGCCCCCTCGACTTCGGCCCGGAGGGGGGTTTGTTGACCCTCCCCACCCCCCCCGCAACCTCCGCCCCCGTCCCCGCGCCCCCTCCTCCCTTTCTGCTCCCTCCCAAGACGCCCCCCCCGGCTGGGCTGCGCCCCAGGAACCGGCACCCGCCAAGGCTTTCTTTCACTGACCTGTTGGCCAAGCGGGTCGTGCGAACGCAGCCGCGGAGCTCAGGGCGGACTCCGGCCGCTCCTCCTTCCCCGGCTCTCCGGGACGCTCAGCCCGCTCGCTCAGCCTCCTCCATCCTCCCCGCAGTCCGGCTCAGGTGCCCCGCTCGGGCCGGGCCGGAGAAGGGGCGAGGTGGCGGTCCCGGGCCGTCCTCGCGGGTCGTGGGAATCGAACGCGCGTCTTCCCGCCTCTCTCTCTCTCTCTCTTCCTCCCTCCCTCCCTCTCTCCCCCTCCCTCCCTCTCTCTCTCTCTCCCTCTCTCTCTTTCTCTCTCTCTCTCCCTCTCTCCCTTAGCCTTCCTGGCCTCCCCCAATCGGAGTTGCGCACCCCGCTTTCCGCCCCTGGAGCCCGGGCACTTTTCTCCAGGTTCCCCTCGGACCATCCCAAGGCAGGCTGGGTCCCGCCCCTCGCCCCTCGCCCCCCCGCTCCCCACCCCCCCCAATGCGGGTGGGAAGTGGGGAAGGGACCGCAGAAAGTTACTCTCTCTCTCTCTCTCTCTGGGCCCAAATTGGGGAGGGGGGCGTCCCTCCTCTTGCCCCCCTTGATGCATGCACAAAGGTAAATTTTGGGGGTGCCCTTCCCCAATTTTCACTCCGCGCCGCTTCCTGGGGGTCTGGCTGTCGGGAAAGTGGCCCCCTTTTTTCCCCCACTCGCCTCATGGGGGGGAGAATTCCCCGCCTCCCCCTGGCCCGGCTGGCTTCTGGGGGGGGGCCTGGGCAGCTGTGCCCACAATAGGCCCGAGAGGAGGGGAGGGAGGGGCAGGCGAGGGGCTGAATAGGGGAGAGGCCGCCCTCCGTCCAGGCTCAGGAGGAGGAGGGGGGGGGTCCTGGAGCCACCCAGGGAGACAGGGTCTCCCGTTGCCCTGGAGATGGGAAGCGGTGCCAAGGAAGGCCCCGGGGGCGAGGGCGCCCCAGGAGCCCCCCCCCGGGGTTGGGGAGCACCCTACCCCGGGGCCCTGTATGTGTTTGGGGGGGGAGGCGGTCCAGCCTCCGGCTTGCATCCCCCTTTTATGCCCCCTTCGGTTGCCCCGGGTGACGGGGCCATGAATGGGCAGTATGGGGAGCCGGCGGCTTCAAACGGGGGCCAGAGAATAGAGACCCCGGGCTAATCCCTCCCGCCTGCCCCACCTCCTCACCCCCGCCCGCCCCCTTCATTCATCCCGGCCAGAAAGAAAGGCTGCCAGGCCTTCTTCCTGTGTATGTGTGTGTGTGTAGGTGTGTGTAACTTGGGGTGGGGGGCGCAGATCCCAATTCTGGGAGCTCCCAACACGCACGGAGGCCCAACTGGCTTTCCAGGGAAGGAGGGAGGGGGGAACAGCCACCACCCCCCTCCAGACATCCAGTTCCAGTGAGATGTCAGAAGCAGGATAGGGTCTGCTTAAACAGCCCCCCCCCACTTTTCAGGCTGCCTGCCCTGGGTGAGGCTGGGGTCCTCTACCTTTTCCAGCTCTGTGCCAGATGGAAGCACACACACACACACCCCCCCGTGAACCTTTCCTCTGCCATTCTGGGTCATTTTTAAAGAATTTCTTAACAATTCCAGCGGAACCATTTTTTTAGGGCAGAAACACATCCCCCCCCCAGGAAGTCGCTCTGCAAAAATGTTTGGACTAGCACGCCCATTAGCCACGGGGAGATCCGTGACCGCCGGGGATGATGGTGACCGCTTCCCCCTCCCCCACCTAAGAGACCACCAGGCAGGGGAAAGGGGACAGAGGGAGAAAATCAAGATCAGGTGAAGTGTTAATACCACTTTACAAGGCCTTGGTAAGGCCACACTTGGAGTACGGCACCCAGTTTGGGTCACCATGATGCAAAAAAGATGTTGAGACTCTAGAAAGAGTGCAGAGAAGAGCAACAAAGAGGATCAGGGGACTGGAGGCTAAAACATACAAAAGGCTGCTGAAATTGGGGATGTCTAGTTTAATGAAGAGAAGGACGAGGGGGGACAGGATAGCAGCCTTCCAGTATCTCAGGGGCTGCCCCAAAGAAGAGGGAGTCAAGCTATTCTCCAAAGTGCCTGAAGGCAGGACGAGAAGCAATGGATGGAAACTCATCAAGGAGAGAAGCAACCTAGAACTAAGGAGAAACTTCCTGACCGTGAGGACAATTAACCACCTGCCTCCAGAAGCAGTGAATGCTCCAACACTGGAAGTTTTTAAGAAGAGACTGGACAGCCATCTGTCCAAAATGGTGTAGGGCAGCGGTTCTCAACCTTTTCCGGGGCTCGACCCCGGCCCGCATTGCGCATGCGCGGCGTGACGGGGCGCATTGCAAAGGGGAAAAAAATGGGCGACCAAAAAAAAAATGGGCGACCAAAAAAAAAATATGGCGGGCCCGCTTCGCGCATGCGCGGCGCGACGGCCTGGATCGCAAAGGGAAAAAAATGGCAGACCAAAAAAAAATAAAATGGCGGACTGCGGTGTTTGGCGACTCCCGTGAAATGGTCATTCGACCCCAAATGGGGTCGTGACCCACAGGTTGAGAACCGCTGGTATAGGGTTTCCTGCCTGAGCAGGACTAGAGGTCCCTTCCAACTTTATTTTATTTATTTATTTATTTATTTATTATTAAATTTAAACATTTAATTTAATAATAATTTATTTTTATTTTTATTTTTTTATTATTATTACTATTACTATTACTATTACTATTACTATTACTATTACTATTACTATTACTATTACTATTACTATTACTATTACTATTATTTCAACCAAAAGGCTCCTTTTGCCCCCACTGCGGATTTTGCAAAACTTGACTCAAGCAGGGAGGGTCCAGCCTCGGCCCCTCAGCCTTGCCTGGCTGCGGTCCTGGTCCCGGAATGGCTGCTGTGGGCGGCCACTAAAGACCCCCGGGGCGTTACCACCCTCCTACTCATCCTCCACACTGCCCAGCCTTATGGTTTGTCAAGCCATTTCCCAGGAGCCTTCCTGAAGGAGATTGCCATGTGGGGCTGCTCTCCCGTGACCCGTTCTGCTTCCGGAGGCAACTGAGGGTCCGGGGCCAGGGCTGACCTCAGGCGTCTGGCCTCGAGCCCCTGGGGGACCCTTCCCCACTGCCAGGCCGGAGCCTGAGTGCTCCCAGGGAAGACCCCACCCTCCCCTGCCTTAGTAGTGCTTGTGGTTGGGACTAAGCTCCCTCTGCAACCCCTGGCAGAGGGTCCAGGATAAGGAAAACGAATAGGCTGGAAAATGGTTTTTATCCCAGAGCTGTAACCATATTCAATACTACTATATAGTAGTGTGACTTTGAAGGGGCAGCGCAAGGTGAATAGAGTGTAAAGGATGTGGGTATATAATGTATGTTTTCATTTGGGGTTTTTACTTCTGTGTGGTGTGCACTGTGCACAGCACTTATTTTGGTTTTAAGTTACACAGTGACAATAAAGATATTCCATTCCATCCCATCCCATCCCATCCCATCCCATCCTCTATTCTATTCTATTGTATATTCTATTCTATTCTATTCTATATTTCTATTCTATTCAATTCCATTTTCTATTCTATTCTATTCTATATTCTATTCCATTTTCTATTCTATTCTATATTTCTATTCCATTTTCTATTCTATTCTATATTTCTATTCTATTCAATTCCATTTTCTATTCTATTCTATTCTATTCTATATTCTATTCCATTTTCTATTCTATCCTATATTTCTTTTCTATTCTATATTTCTTTTCTATTCAATTCCATTTTCTATTCTATTCTATATTTATATTCTATTCTATATTCTATTCCATTTTCTATTCTATTCTATATTTCTATTCCATTTTCTATTCTATTCTATTCTATTCTATTCTATTCTATTCTATTCTATATTCTATTCCATTTTCTATTCTATCCTATATTTCTATTCTATTCTATATTTCTTTTCTATTCAATTCCATTTTCTATTCTATTCTATTTCATTTTCTATTCTATTCTACATTTCTATTCTATTCTATTCTATTCTATTCTATTCTATATTCTATTCCATTTTCTATTCTATTCTATATTTCTATTCTATTCAATTCCATTTTCTATTCTATTCTATTCTATATTCTATTCCATTTTCTATTCTATCCTATATTTTTTTTCTATTCTATATTTTTTTCTATTCAATTCCATTTTCTATTCTATTCTATATTTATATTCTATTCTATATTCTATTCCATTTTCTATTCTATTCTATTTCATTTTCTATTCTATTCTACATTTCTATTCTATTCTATATTTCTATTCTATTCAATTCCATTTTCTATTCTATTCTATATTTCTTTTCTATTCTATATTTCTTTTCTATTCTATTCCATTTTCTATTCTATGCTATATTTCTATTCTATTCTATTCTATTCTATTCTATTCTATTCTATATTTCTATTCTATTCTATTCTGTTCTATTCTATTCTATTCCATTTTCTATTCTATTCTATATTTCTATTCTATTCCATTCCATTCCATTCCATTCCATTTTCTATTCTATTCTATTCTATTCTATTCTATTCTATTCTATTCTATTCTATTCTATTCTATTCTATTCTATTCTATTCTATTCCATTCCATTTTCTATTCTATTCTATTCTATTCTATTCTATTCTATTCTATTCTACCGGTATTCTATTCTATTTTCTATTCTATTCCATTTTCTATTCTATTCTATATTTCTATTCTATTCTATATTCTATTCCATTTTCTATTCTATTCTATTTCATTTTATATTCTATTCTATATTTCTATTCTAATTCTCTTCTGTTCTATTCTATTCTTAGTAAAAGTTGCTATTACTTCAACCAAATTACACCCCCCCTTTTCCGCTTGAGACAGGGCTGGGGGGGCCACAGCTGCCTCGCACACCCCCAGATCCTCCCCCCTCCCCCAGCTAAATGCAGGTTAAGAGAGTGGGCGAGGCCAGGGTTAGGGGGTCTAGGTCCCACGACACGGGGCCCGGCCCACTGTGCCTGGCAGAACTACGGGTCCTGCCCCATGGAAGCCCATTCCTGCCAGTCCCCCATCAGCCGGACACGATGGAAACTGGAGTCCAGCAGAGGAAGGCTGTTCGGACTCCAGAAGCTTGGAAATGGGTCGGCATATTGTGGGAAGTTGTGTGTTTTGTTCTGGCTTCCTGGGCGGGGGGGGGGGGAGAGGGGAGAAGCACAGTTGGGGTCCCCGTATTCTATGAAGGCAACCTGTGTGAGCTGAGAGAATGGATGGGGATCATTTCTCTCCCCAACCCCCCCTGGCTGCTTCATCTATCAGGCTGGGGACGGAGGGGGGGTCCTGTCCAAGGGACCAGAGAGGCCGCCGCTCCCCCCCCCGTTAATCTTTGCAAGAGTCCCGAATGGCCTGAAGGGGCCTGTGAGCCCCCAGCTAATCCTCTACCCGACACCCTAGTAATCCTTTTTGCAAACATCGGTTAGTGTGCCTGCATCCCCGGCCCAGCTCTGGGTAATCCCCGGGTGGAGGAGAGAGGAGGGGGCTGGCTGACCCCCAGCTTGCAGATGGCACCTGCCCCCTCTGACCCAGGCGGCTTTAGGGGAAAGAAGCGCCATTAGGAGGCGGACGGCGGGGTCCGCAAGAGTCCCAGGCAGCCACGGTGGGGAAGGCCACCGGGGTGTGTACCCCCCATATGGCAAGGATGCCCACAGAAGCCTCTGATGAGGGGCTGACCAGAGCCCTCCCCAACCCAGAAGGGGAGAGGTGGGGGTACAGCAAAGCCCCTCGTGTGTGTGTGTGTGTGGGGGGGGTAATGTGTGAAATCAGAAATGGCCAGTGGATCCTCTGGGTGGGGGGATGAGCCCCCAGGAGCACCAACCCTTCCAATGTATTTATTTAATTTAATTTATATGCTGCCCTTCTCACAAGACTCAGTGTAGATCCCAGAGGGGGACCCCCGGGAGAACCCCCCCCGAGAGGGGGAGCCAGGAAAAGTGCCCCCATTTTTTCCCAGGATCCAGGGGTGCCTCCTGGAGCCCCCCCACCCACCCAAGGAAGGCCAAATTGCAGAGCCTGGTCCGAGAACGCTGCCCCGGTGAGGCAGGCTGTCTTGCCCCTATGCTAGGCCTGGCCTTCGATACCAGCCCCCCCCCCCTACATGTGCCTGCCCTCCAACAGGCCAGCTAGCCATGCCCCCCCCCCAGATGATTCTGGAAATATGACTTGGTGGGGGAGAGAGAGGTGGGGGGGGAGAGGCTCCTTAGCCATCGAACGGGGCTTTGAACCCTCCACTGGTGGAAAGCGGTGGGCGTTCCATCCCCGGAGGCGTTTAGGAAGAGGTTCTGTCCGAATTGGGGTAGGGTCTCCTGCCTTGAGCAGGGGGATGACTAGAAATCAGGGGTTCTCAACCTTGGCAACTTTAAGACTTGTGGACTTCAACTCCCAGAATTCTGGGAGTCTTAAGTTGCCAAGGTTGAGAACCCCTGGACTAGATGATCTCCACGGCCCCTTCCAACTCTGGAAGGGGGGGCAGCTTCCTCCAGCGTTGTTCTGAGCAGTGATTCGGAGCAACCTTAAAGAGGGGTGGGTGGGTGGGGGAGGGGGGGCGTCCCTCCGTCCATCCTGTGGGAGCCCCCCCACCCAGAGCCCGGAAAGGCCTTTGGTGGACGAACCCCCCCCGTTCCCTCAGTCAACGGGGAGAATGGCGTTTGTACTGGCACTAGACCTGGGCCTGCCCGCCCCACTCTGACCTGCCCCCCCTCCCGAGACCCCTTTGGGAAAAGCTGCTCCCAATTGGGGCAGAGCAGCCCCCCCTTGTGGCGTCCACCGCCCTCTCCTTGTGCAAATCACTCCCCACGGGGCGACCCATTTGTGGCTTGTAGCTCCCGGCTCCCCCCAAGACCGGTGAAGGAACCAGCGCAGGCCGGGCCCCCTTCTTCAGCTTCGCCTTTATTGGAGTGGTTTAAAGTGGTTTATTTCATGACAATTAATTGCTCGGTCGACCCAGAGGGGAATGTAAAATCCCGCTTCCCCATCGGCAGCCTGGAACAGCCGTGGTGCCCCAGGGGTGGGAGGGCCAGCCTTGGCAGGAAAAGGCCCCTCCCACACAAGTCCAGCGCCCCCCCTCCTCTCCCTCCCCATCATCGCCCAAGTTCCAGGTCCATCCTCCTCCAAGTCCTGCCCGGAAGCGTGTTCGTGGGCCTTTCCCCAGCAGGGGGCAGCAGTGGCTCACATGAAGAGGCCCCCTGGTGGAGAAAGAGGAGATGGTCAGAGCAGGGAAGATTAACAACGCTGGACCGCCCACTCCCGCACCCACAGCCGCCCCCCCCCCCGCCCGACCTACCTGTCACTTTCAGGCTGGCCCAGTGATGTACCTGCTCTCATCGGAAGCCAGGAAGGCGCAGACGTCGGCAACATCTGGAGGGGAAGGATTGGATGGACACAAGGTGTGTGTGTGTGTGTGTGTGTGTGTGTGTGTGTGTGTGTGTGTGTGACACTGAGGGGAGGCCCAAGCGGCCTCCCGGGTACTGGGTGGTCGTCCCGGCTATCGCACCCGCCTGCCGGATCTCGGAGGGAGCCGTATAGCTGCTTTTCCAGCTCCGAATTTAATTCCTGGGCAGAAACTCCGGACAAAAGGGTCTTTTTTTCATCGTCTTGAGGTCCAGCTCCTTGCGCGCTCCGTGTGGACCCAGAGCGGGGTCTAGGCCCTCCTCTCCCCACCTCCAGCCAGGGATGCCCCTTCTACCCCCCCCATTTCAACACCCCTCCCCGGGCCAACTCTCCCCCTTAACCCCCTGTGGCCCTCTTTTCGTGGCCGCATCCGAGGCGGAGAGAACCTTTGCTCCACGATGACACAAGAAACACTCTGCGGATGAGCAGAGGCACCCTTTCCCTCCAGCGGGGTATGTGTGTGTGTGTGTGTGTGTGTGTGAACGTCTCACCTTCAGGCTCCCCCAGACGTCCCAAGGGCACCATGGCAACGAACTGGGGGGAGGAAAGGAAAGGAAATCAGCCACCATTCCCTCCCCCTCCCCCCCAGATGTCTCTGGTCCCCCCCCTTCCCACCAGAACTGGTTCCCGCAGGAGACGCTGACCTTATCCAGGACTTTGGTGGGGACCTTGTCCAACATGGGAGTCCGGATAAACCCCGGCAGAACCGTGTTGCAGCGGATGCCATACCTGGGAGGGGGGAGGGGGAGAAAAGAAATGGACCACTTGGGTGCAGCAGCTTCTCTCAAGCCCCCCCCCCCGTTTGCCCAGTTTCACCCAATGCCCGGCCCTGATTTAATGTCCTTGTCTCTCCACCAAGAAGGTCTTCCAGGGGTCTTCCAACTTGGCCCTTGGATGACTGGTGGACTTCAACTCCAGAATTCCTCAGCCAGCCTTAGGCGTGCCTGGCTGAGGAATTCTGGGAGTTGAAGTCCACCAGTCATCCAAGGGCCAAGTTGGAAGACCCCCGGATGTAGACTAACAAGCCAGCATCAGGGTCCCCAAATGTGTCCCCCTTTAAGACTTGTGGACTTCCAACTCCCAGAATCCCTCAGCCAGT